>OZ026518.1:27304354-27714354 GCA_964019695.1 Loripinus fragilis
CCACAAAAATAAAATGAGCCGTTGTAATTCCCGGTGGCATCTGCTATCCAACCTGTAACGTAAAACAGAGGTGTAATATTTCTTATATTCAACACAGGTTTAGATAAACAAAAATTTTCAGCGTAAAAATGTAAATATTTTCTTACCCATCAGTTTTAACATCTGTTTTGGGTGCTCAAAAGAACCGTCTCATTGAGACGGTTCTTTTGAGTACCCAAAGCATATGTTTTGGTTGAGAAATAAGAAAATCAAATTTTCGTTACACAAGTCCTGATTCAACTTTAAACCCTATGCCCGCCAGTTACAATTTATACCATCTGCTCCTCTCGTCTTGTTTAGTTCTTAGGTAG
Source organism: Loripinus fragilis (assembly GCA_964019695.1). NCBI lineage: Eukaryota > Metazoa > Mollusca > Bivalvia > Lucinida > Lucinidae > Loripinus > Loripinus fragilis. The sequence goes on from OZ026518.1 coordinate 27,304,705, forward strand.
CCTATATCACAAACAATTTGGATCCAAATGAGACTGCACATTCTGATCATGGTTCATATTTGATTCCATGAAACTATCTAGTCTGAAATGCACTTGAATATATGCAACAGGTGTAAAAAGCAGATGACATTTTCAGGACATATCGTTTATGGCTGTGTTATTATCAGCATGATAAACTAAATTATAAATGAGCCTCCTTTAATCATTTGCATTGAAGTACGAGGATGGGATCAAAAGTAATGCCACTGGCTAATTTTCACCGCAGCTGTTGGCGGGAATATAAAACCCACGCCTTGTATGTGTTCTTCATTCTCTCACCTTTCAGTCGATGTATCAACTGCACTTGTAGACACAATATCTCTCGTGAAATTTACTTTTGCACAAACCCTACTCATAGGCGGTTAAGCAAAATGGTTGGGAGAAGCGTTGAAAATGAGATCGAAATCAGGGCTGACATTAAGACTCGCGCATTACTTAGCAGAGGTTCAACGGACATTTATTCTGACATATGTACTGTTTATGTTAGTAATTCAATGTCATTTTCCACAGTTTGCAGACAGGTTAGGAATTTCAATGCAGGCGTAGAGTCTGTTACAAGTGCTCCAAAATATTGTAGATCTAAATCTGCAAGTAGTCCAAAGATTGTTATAAAAATGATATAGTAAAATCAGACGCAAAGATATATTCTCAGCAGATTGCGGACATAGTTGGCATTTCAAAAGCATTTGCACTGCGCTTTTGGCGAAATATTTTGAAAATGAAGAAGGAAAGCACTTGGTGGGCCCCACATTTGCTCAATGAGGAGGGCGCGCAAACTGTTAAAACGATTTCCAAGATATGATCAGAAATTATTTATGAATGTAGTAACATATGATGAGTCTTGGATGCACCATTTCGAACCGCATCGAAAAATAAGTAATCGAGTATGGCTTACCAAAATGCACAAGGCTTTGTATTGCCAAAAGGATTACCAGTATAAAAAAAGGTTATGTATGCCATATTTTTCACTCCTAACGGACAAGCAATACAAGTCTCTATACCCAAAGGCAAGTCAATGAATACAAGGTTTTACAGGAACAAAGATCTTAGAAAATTTGTCAAATTCTACCAGAAATGTTGACCGAAGATAGGCATCTGTGGTAATAAAATTGTAACTTGACAATGCCTCAAGTCACAAGGCCGGAAGTGTGGCGTCGCTTTTGGAAAGAACAGGGGGTCTATGTTCTAGAACATTCACCCTATTCTCCTGATCTAGTCCCCTGTGACTTTTTTCTCTTCCCTCGTCTCAAGAAAAATCTTGCTGGCAGAAATATACCTCCCGCCAAAAGGTAGGTATCTCCATATTAAACCTCCTTAGAGGTAAACCCTAAAAAGACAATGAGAAAATCTTCAAGGATTGAATTAAAAATTTGAAAATTTGTGTATCTGTGAAGGGATGGTATTTTGACAATTTGAAATAAACAAAAATGCAATCCCACCTTTAGTTGTCATTTAATATCATTGGTTGCATTACTTTTGATCCCGCGCCTCGTATCGCATTCGTTACACGCAGGTAGTAAACAGGAGAAGGTCATGGACAGGTATAGGTTCTAAGATGTTTACCGCTATTCAGTCTACCTGCACCCAATTTCGCCATAACACGCCTAAGAAACGCCATGGTCAATATTGACTTAATCAATTTCCCTTCTTTAAAGCTGCATAGTATGTAACTTTTGATCTCCTAATTTTAAAAATGTTTTTATTTTTCAAGAACACAGTAAAAATACTCAAATTCAGGTTATCATTTTACCATTTTCGTAAATCTTAACAAGTTATCACTATCAAAACAATTGCATTTATGTTAAAATTCAACGGTCTAGAATTATTGGAGGGACGCAAATAATTACCAACAAGAGAAAAATACACCTATTTGATAAGATAATTCTCTTTTCCATGCAGTTTTCAGCTGTACTGAACATTTTTATTGTGAAAACATAGCTTAATTCTACTTTTACAAATGATTTAAAAAGAAAATATTTTTTTTCGAAAAATGTTCATAGTTACAGGGTATGCAGCTTTAAGAAATGAAACATGAATTGCAAACATTTCAAAGTGGTATTTCAGTTAGGCAATTGAACACATTTTTAGACAAGAATGCATAATTATTTCAACGCTTTATGTTATTAAAAAGCAAAGGGGACATTTCAATAGCTTCCGTCCGTCCGTCCATCCGTCTGTATGTTATGCTATCTCCTAAACCAATGGGCAATATCCAAATTGGGTGTGTGAGTCATGCCCCCCTCCCCCCGGAGCCCTGGGGAGGTGTCTAAAGGTCAAATATCATTAAATTTCAATTTCAAAGATTTCTATACCAAACTTTGTGTGTGTTCTCACAAATAAAAGGGTACACGAATAAAAGATATAAAAACATATCAAACGAGATTTTGAAGCTCAAGACTTTTGTTTATCTGGACGCTTTAAACTCCCTCTTATTAGATGACATTTTAAACTTACCACCTGCAGGTGTGCCCACGCCTGTGCCTATCCCTGAAGCTGTGAGTGCTAATCCAAACGCTGTAGCCATGTTATCAGAGCCAACTAAATCTGCTACTAGCACTGCCATCATAAAAGAAAAGATGCCTGCAAAAGGAATACGCACTATGGGAATCACACTTAATTTTGTTGGATTACTGTATCGAATATTAATAACACGACTACTAAATGCCCTTAATGTCCAACTGCTGGTTGAATAAGACAATCAAGCCGAGTGTTTAGATTTCGAGGAGCTGACACATGCAAACCTTACTGATTCTGTGTTTTAAAAGTAATATCCTCCCCCAAGGAAGATAATTACAAGTCTGGAAAATGTCATGAAATAGCCTACAGATTCCTATGTGTGGGATGTAAATAGGAGGCCAGAGAATTTTCTCATTTTGTCAAAACTAAGGTATACTTAATTTATATTAGAATTGACAAAAACGTGTGGAATTTGGGATTTGTTTTAGATTGTTTTTACCATTTAATGATTTGCTGGAAGTTGATAACATGGTAATTCATATGTGACTGATCAAGACTAAGAGAGATCGCTTCTTCTTTAAATAACTTTAGTAATCGTTGGTGCAAACCGGAAAATGTTAAACCTGATGCCTTGAAGGAATGGAAGATTAAATTTTTTAAAATTATTGATACTCGTATTTCATTTTACTCTCGTAATGCACATCTTTTACCCCCTAAACCTAATTCTTCTTTTCGTCATCTTAAACGAGGTATCCAGGATTTTCATATGAACTATGTTTTGGTTCCAGCAGATAAAGCTTCTAACAATGTTGTAGTTGTTTGACGACTGTATTATATTGACACTCTTAAGCGTGAGCTTGTTGACACTTATGCCTATAAACTGCAGCCTTCATTGAGTGAGAGGGTGATTGTCGATGGACATGCTTGTCATACAGCCCTATATTTCCCTGTCAAAGCTAAAGAAAATCAAGACAAAGTTCCTACGTTGTACTGGTTACCTAAACTTCATAAAAACCCTCTAAAGCAAGATTTATTGCTAATTCTAGTTCTTGTACGACAACAGTACTTTCTAAATTGTTAACCTCGTGTCGTACAGCTGTTAAAAACATGTTATCAAGTATTGTGAAAAGGTATATGAGAGATCCGTTAAAAAAACTATTTTGGTCTATATAAAATTCAAGTGAAAATTCAGGTGAAATTTTAGATACAATTAAAGCTAGAGATTTCAATGCGACCAGTTTGTCTACTTATGATTTTTCTACTCTTTACACTACTTTACCTCATAGTTTAAATTAAGATAAACTTATTGATCTTATTGAAAGAACTTTTCAGAGAGAAGGCTCTCCTTACCTTGCATGTAATGACAGAAATGCATTTTTTACTTCCGAAAAACCTAAAAAAATATCATGCATGGTCATGTCAAAATGTATGTGATGCGCTGACCTTTTTGTTGGACAACATTTTAATTCAGTTTGGCGCCAAGCTGTATAGAAAAGTAGTTGGGATTCCTATGGACACTAATTGTGTTCCCCTGGTTGCAGATTTATTCCTGTTTTGTTATGAGAGAGACTTTATGATGTCTCTTTCTGATGATAAGCAGGCTGATTTTATGGATGCTTTTAACACTACATCCAGATATTTGGACGATATTTTAAACATTAATAATGTGTATTTTGACAGTATGGTAAGTTAGATATACCCTTCAGAGCTCCAACTTAATAAAGCCAATTCCTCTGATACCAAAGCCGCATTTTTAGACTTGCATTTGTCAATTTCTCATGATATTGTTTCTACCAAAATTTATGATAAACGTGACGACTTTGATTTTGAAATTGTCAGTTTCCCATTTTTAGATGGTGATATTCCTTGCTCTACATCATATGGAATCCATATCTCTCAACTCATTCGCTTTGCTAGAGCATCTAGCTATGTTGCTGACTTCAACACTCACAATAAATTGTTAACTCAGAAACTTCTTAAACAAGGCTATCGGTATCATAAACTTCATAAAACCTCTTCTAAATTTTATAGACGATACTTTGATTTGATATCTAAATTCCAAGTTGGATTAAATCTCTCTTGCGCCAAGGACTTTCGGAACCTGATTTCTATGGTTTCTATGATAAATTGAAGAAGATTGTTGGCTCTAATAATTTTTCAGCGCAGTTTATTAAAATAATTTCCCATTATAAAAAGATTGGCTATAACATTTATGTATTACAACAGACTGCATGCTTGGTGGTCTACCCAATCACGGTTGGCTACTTTGCTTTCCTCTTTAATTGCATGCTGGTGGGTCGAACTTCAGACTCTATGATGGTTCCGACTTAAAGACTTATCTATTGATGAGATGGTAGGGGCCTGATGCATTGGCTGTTTGTCGGGCCCACCGGGGTTTACCTGTTGGATTTCTTTTGCTCCAGCATTCAGTTTTATTTACTGTTGAGTCCTTATCTTTGCTTTATCTCCTTGTTATATCTTGATTTATATGTTTTAGGAGATGATGCATTAATAAGTTAGGTGTCTTTCATGCAATCCAAATATCTATGCGTCTTGATCCACATCTGAATTAAGGGTGAGGTTGGCGCTGTTAAACCGGTTTAAGCCCTCCAGTAAAATATTTTACTGACCGTTCCAAGGCGTTACTTCTTTTTGGATCTTTTATGTGTTTCTGTCAAGTGTTTTCTATGTCTTTGTGCGCGTCTGTTTATAATTATGTGCTTTGTGGTCACCTACTAGGAAAGGGCTGACCTCTTGGCTCTCGTTTGTGGTGTCTAACTGTGAGTTTGTCATTTTCCCATTGGTATCCTGGGTCAGGTGTGGTACTTGATTGCATCGATTACTGATCTTTGCACCCTTACTTACTTAGATATATAATTGCAACTTAGATGGGCTTTTCTATCGAGCCTGTGCGAGAAGCGCAAACCTTCAATGGAAGTCCTGGAAAAATTAGGATGCGCATCAGATCATTAAAATGATCAGTAATACTTTTAAGCATCATTTGAGGTTCTTTCGTCTCCTATAGTCTCGAAAACATAGTTATTATTTTGCATAGCACATACCAAGCACTTATTGCCAAAAGTGACACTAGAAACTAAGGGCCGATTGCATGACAAAAGTTTAAAGATAACCTTGAGTTTAAACTTCAGGTTAACAGCTGTCGATTGCATAAAGTCAGGTTTAACAAGTCTCAGGTTAACGTTAAGCTTAAACTCCAGGTTACTGGCCGTCGATTGCATGAAGCAAGTTTAACAAGTCTCAGGGTAAGCCTTTAATCGATGGATTGCATAAAACCAGTTTTGGCTAACCTTGAGTTTAAATTATCCAAAAACCCCGAGAAATTTAAACCTGCCAGGGGGGTAGTTTAAGCGAAAGGATAAGGTGATTTTTTATGGAACTCTTGAATATAGCAGCACATATTTGCTACCATGTTACTGTACACATCGTTCCCTTGAATTTGATATGCAACATGACCATATTCCGAAAAAGTTGAATTTTGTGCCTCAACTCTACCCCCTATGTTCACCCAGGGGATCAAACCAAGAGCTTCAAACAACAATCCTATTAATATGTTTCATATCTATTATTCCTCTACCTGCTAAACCACTGGATAGATTCGGTAAAAATATTGACTATTGGCTTAGTTATTGAGAAATTTATATGATAGGCATTTGACCCCGACTATGGAGTCTGGGGTTTGGGTAAACTTTGAAACTGTCATACTTATTTTCAAGTATTGGCAACCCATAATTATGCAAACCAGGTTTAAATTGGAAGCTAGCAAGCCCCGTGTTAGGTCTTAGACTAGACTAAAATAAAGTTTCGTCATGCACTCGGCCCCTAATGTACTTTCTTAACGCCAGACGAGCCGCTCAAATGCGCAGTGTCGCCAGAGCTTAAGACCAGGTTAACTAAGGTCTTAAACATGCAGCTAGATACATGTAGTTACCCACTGGAAGCATAGGTTAGTTCTTCAAAATTGACATTTCTCAAAAACAAAACATATTTGGAAAATCACCAGACTGCCAAACAATTTGGATCCAGATCAGATCCGAAGTTATGTTGGGCCTGGTCTGGGGCCAGACAGTTTCCCAAGACATAGGCAGACAGAACGACAAATTTAAGGTCGTCCTTGCACTTTTTAAATAGAAAAGTTAAATAAAAATGCTACTTTTCCATTCATGTCAATGGTGAAGTTGTCCAAAAAATATTTTTAAAAAGCAGCTTTAAAATACATGGATACAATTTATTGTGACCAGAGAATATTATATACGAAACCCGAGTAGGGACATTTTATTTCAGTTTTATTTTTAGTTTTTTTATTGCTTACGATCTGGTATAAACAAGATATTATCTTGTACGTTCAATATAAGATCTTGAACGTACAAGATAAATATAAAAAAAAAAAAAATAAAATGTCTGTCAGTCTGTTTGCATGTATGTACGTATGCATGCATGCTTACTTATGGACATATGTATGGACCCCAAGGGGTTTTGGGGATCTGGGGAGAAGGGCTATTTATTTTCAGGGAGCTGGGGAGCACTGATAATTATTTTTAGGGAGCTGGGGAGCAAGCTCGTGGTATAAGGGATTTAGGGAGCCCTGCAAAAAATAAAAAAATATTTTTTTATAAATCTTACCATAAAGGAAATGCCTCCATTTTGTTTAATTAAAAAAAAATATTCCGCTTCTGGGGGGGGGGGGGGGGGGGGGTGAGGGCTGTGGGCTGTTGCCTCCCCAGACCTCACTTGTAAAATGCAAATGCAGTTATTTTCATTTTCATACTAAGATGCGAAAACCTTGGTTTTTATATTGGAGAAAAATATGGTCAATATTTTTTATTGTTAATTTATTATCCTTAACGTTGTTGATTTTTAGGTTGATAATTACATGCTTTGGAATACTCAGAATACACCATATCGCACCGTTTCTTTATAAAAACAATTAGGGGAGCATGCCCCCGAACCCCCATAGTACGAGTGTGAAACCACATTGTTACAGGGCTACCTAAGCGCCTGGTATGTAATTCTCTGTTTGAGGGGATTTGGGGAGAAGCTGAATTAATTAATGGATTTTATTTGGGGAGCACAGGCGAAATACTTTCAGGGAGCTGAGGAATTTATTTCATAAATTTGGGGAGGTCAATGCATTATTTTTAGGGAGCAAAGGAGCATAGACCCTCCCTGGGGGAGTGGCTCATGTATGTATGTTTGTAAAGCGCAGTGGCTCAGTGGTAGAATGCTTGACTCGAGACCGAAGGGCCGCGGGTTCGAGCCTCACAGGCGTTACTGCGTTGTGTCCTTGAGCTAGATCCATTAATCATTGCTTAGTACTGGTTCAACCTAGGGAGATCAGTCCGTCCGACATAACTGAAAATCTGTTGAACGAAACGTAAAGTATCAAATCAAACAAACAAAAGGTATGTATGTATTATGTTCGTGCGTACGTACGTATGCAGTTGTGCATGTGTGTGCGCAAGCAATCGGCCGTGCACCTGTCTGTCTGTAGGTATGAATGTAGTCGTGCATTCGGCATGCGCGCAGGCATCCGTGCGTCTGTCTGTCTGTTTGCATGCGCTTGCGTGCGTGCATCCATTCGCGTGTCTATGGGTATGAGTGTATGTCTGTGTTGAATACACGCCTGCAATCATTATTGTATGTTCAAACGTCCCTGACTTTTCTTACATCTAACTTCTTACTTCTAAATGTGATGTTTTTTTTTTTGTAGTGCATGCGGTCGCGCATGCGTGAGTGTGCGCGCGCAGGCACCAATGCGTATATCTGTCTGTCTGTATGTATGAGTATGTGTATGCATATATGAATGTACGTATGATGCGTGCGTACGAGCGCGCAGGCGCCCATGCGCTTGTCTGTTTGTCTGTCTGTATGTATGTATATGTATGTATGTATGTTTATATGTTTGTATGTGTATTTCTATATATGCATGCATGTGCGTGTGTGCGTCTGTGTGTATGTATATGTATGTCCAATACCTTTTTCTTACCTCTAACTTATTACATCAAGAATCTAGCATCTATGTTAGTCTATTTGCGTACATGCGAACGCATGCACGCCAACATTTGAAGTTAGAAGTAAGACATAGGCCTAAGAATAGTCACGGACGTATACATACACACACATACTAAACGGACAGACACACGCACACAAGCACGCACATACATGTATGCACGCATGTACCCACACGCAGACGCACATTTATACCATACACACACGCGGGGTGTACGCATGTGCATGTATACATACAGTGCAGACCCAGATCAGACGCCGTATATTGTGGCATCTGATCAGGGACTCTACTGTTTGCTTTAACAATAATCTAATATTATGTGAATACAAAAAATGACCGTACATCCCTATAATTGGAAATGGTCTCGTCCAGTTGATATAATACAAAACGTGTTAGGCTGGAATTGTCATGACAAAAATCGGTGCATTAAAGAAAATAACCGTCTATTTTGTCCTACTCTTAGATTAACATTTCTGGAATAATTTAACCTCAAGGATAATTTACCCTCGGATACTTAGACTAGGGATAGTTAAACTCAAGGTCACCTTTCGTTATGCAAACCAGATTTAAACTGGAGGCTAGCAAGCACCGTGTTAGGCCTTAGTCGAGACTAAAATAAACTTTCGTCATGCAATCGGCCCTAAATGTTTAGCAAAATGTACATGTAGGTAAAAGATGATTTTGCCAGAGTCCTTGGGTTTTTCCAGTGCCACGTTTTGTCGGTATGTGCCCATAAAACAGCTATATTCGCCCACTTGATTAGTTTACGCAATTGGAACCGTCTCAGTAGACCTCATGGCACTAAGACACTTATTATATTCGAATTCTACGAGGGGTGATCAGAAAGTTCGCGGAAAATAGTCGTCATTTCTACATCGTTCGATCAATAGAGCTGAAATTACAGCACATAAAACTGCAACACATATGCAGTCGATCGGTTACAACATGCTTGATGTTCGTCGACTACGTGCGTTACAGCTGTCGTCAAGGCAACGCTATATAGCGCAAACCGGCCCAGTTTACGTTGGATTTTGACGTTTTACTACACAACCAATTAAACTTCAACGTTTTGTAAAAGTTTGTTATGTTGTGATAGCCCATATTGCGTTCCATGAATACTTAATGACATATTTTCTCCTCTTCTATGCAAACTTTCAAAGATTTATATCTGATGGATGGTGTTCTAAATCAAAACGAATAACAGTACTGTCAAAAGACAAAGCATTCAACTGCTATGAACACATTGCCATACCAATTCTTTAAAATAAACTATTTACACTCTTCGAAAAACAACCTTTTCAGGACAGTAGAACTAATACTGATAGTAAAGTCCGATATTTTAATGAGTGTGATGAACACTGACAAGAAAATAACTTTTTTATTTAAATTTTTCAAAAACTCGAAAAACTGACGCATTTTTTGCCTGATCTTAGGACTGAAACAAATTAATTTGAATATATAGTGCAGCGGAATAACATAAAAACCTCATATTATGTTCAAAGAATAACGGAACATTACTTTCTGTTAAAAATACAGATCAATTCAAACACAACTACGAGTTTTAGCCCTGAGAAGCAACCCAGATGTACAGATGGGCCGCTTCCATCGAAATGACGTCACAACGGCGCCTCGTGCTCATACGTCTGACGTCACATTTTCTAAATTTTAATTTCGGTCAACTTACTATGAATAGTAGTTTATATCTATGAATTTTCATTGCAATCGATAAAAGCAATGCCATTTAACAGCACTTTTCCGCGAACTTTCTGATCACCCCTCGTACCTGTTGTTTAATCATATGCGTTTTTTGTCGCTTAGTAGCTCGTGATTATTAAATCCTCATCATATAACGTCGCCTCTGGGAGTGAAATAATGCAATGCATTAAAATCCATAAACCACTAGTGGTTTATAGATTTTCAGGAAACGTTATAAAATGACGCCTTTAACGTCACGCATATGGCAAAATCCTAACGTTTTCACGCCAAAGATATGATTTCAAAATGATTTTAATGCCATATGATAAAAAGAATCTAACATTCGTGCTCCTGTATTATTGAATTTATTAAACTTGCTGCAAAATAAAGATAAAATGCTCGGCAAGGCTCGCACTTTATCTCTTTTCCCCAACTCGTTTAATAAAGGACCTCTGACGGTGGTAATGGGAATCACAGTGTATTGCTGCCTATAATTTTTATAGAAATCAAAGTCGATCAAATGCTTCCATCTTCATATATAAGCTCGTTGTCGGTCCCTATTTTATGGTATTGTATTTCATTTCCTATTTCCATGAATGTACGGCTTTATTTTGGGGCTAAAATGGTCACTTTTTGCATTATACATATAGGAAATAAGAAAAATATTTTTAAAACATCATTCCCCCCTAGTTCCAAGTAATCCTTTTGCACGTAAGTGTGTTCCCATATTTTACATAATATATGTGAAAAGCTAGCTGGAACTCGGGGGGGGGGGGGGGAATGATATGCCACAACCCAAAATGTGACGACTGGGCGAGCCCAAATATTAGCATTTGGAGTTTTGGTGTGCTCTCTTGAAAATCTTTTATTCCAATATAATGAAATAATTAGTACAAGTAAGCTTCCTTTCCATAACCCATTAGTCATAAAATATTACAACGTTATTAGCATATTTCTATAGATTATGAAAACTGTCCTTTTACTAAGTTCAGTTGGTAGATTATTTTGCACTAATACTGTATCTATCCAATACACATAAACTACATGGCCTTTGACTAGGTGTACTTTACGCATGGATGAATGTGATAATACGTTGCTGCGTAATATTGCATCAGGTAAATACATTGTCATCAAGGTTGAATATGGACTACAATTGCACTTCAAAATATTTCTTAAAAAATTAGATAGAAAAAAACAACAACAAAAATAATCACTAAAATGTCCATGATTTTGGACTTTAAAATACTTTCACTGTGATTTGTAATGAGTATTGATGATATAATACCCTTACAGGTAAAGATAATTGATTTCTAAATGTTTTGGTGAAGTCAAATTTTGCAACCCCTACCCCTTTTGGTAGGGTCTCCTGTTTTGTGTATGGGTTTCCTGTCTAATTATAACCTTAATTCATTTCTAATACATCAAGCGTCCTATCCAAAAGGAAACCAGTGATATCTTATGCATAGGGAAGTTTTGGGAAGCATCTGAAAAATAGGCAGATACCCTATCAAAGTGTCAGAGGTCCTTCAATAAAACATGAGCACTCATGTGAGATCCTCTAATTACTGGAGATAAACCTTACAAACTAGAAAATATTTTGGCAAGGTTTGATCAAGTTTTACAGCCCTGTCTTATGAAACTGGATTTAAAACAGACAAAAAGGATGAGTAAAAATCTGATGTACTCAAATAGTGAAAAAAATAACAGTTTTGTGCTTCGAAAATGTAACGAAAATTCAAAATTCAATGTGTCGATAGCACCATTGAATGAACACCTCCAAAGCATGTTTATCGATTGCATCGTATGCACATGGAAGAAACAGATACTTATCCATGCCATACTGAAGTATAGTAAGATTTGATCAGAAATTAAAGGGGTGCGTGCATTAAGAGGCTACTTTGGTACCCCTATTAGGTCAAAAAATAAAAGTTGCTCTTCACAAGTTTCTTCTTATTAGTTAATTAGAACAATAGCCAAAGTGTAAAAGCATGGTATTGATTCGACTCTTACGGTTGCTATGGTAACAAAAATGGCCACCAAAATAGGCTGAAAATAGGAAAATGGCCATTTTGGAGCAAATTTGAGACATGTAACAGAGGAATTAGTATAAAGCACAAGCAAATACCAAAAAGATATTTTAATAGATGATGAGTATTATCACGGCACACAATATATTAAAGGTAATTCGCTCGTGCTGATATCTAATTCTTAAAAAATCGGTCTACAAAAGCCTTTAACCCCCAAATGGCAATTTCTCTGTTTTAAGCCTATTTTGTCCGCCACTTTTGTTACCATAGCAACGTTAAAAGTGAAATAAAAGTCAGGATATTATACTTCCGTTATTCTTCTATTAAACCAATCAAAAGAAATTGGTGAAAAGCAATTTTCAGTTTTTGGCTCAAGAGGGAGCTTAAATACCCCCTTAATGCGCGTACCCCTTTTATGAATAGAAGATGTACATGTATTTATGCAATTAAAGGAGAACTTAACAGGAAAATCTTACTGGTGCCTTTATTTTTTGTTTTGTATATAGTATACGAGTTGACTCACCTAAACCGAATCCATACAGAAATCCATACACCAAGAACTGCCAGAATACAGTGAAATGAACACACGCCACTGTAAGAGCACCGACAAACAGCAATGAGAAAATGTAGTAGTAGATTCTATGGAAACACTTATAATCGCCTAAGAACCCTACCACAAAACGTGACGTAATACTGCCAAAACCAGAGAGAGACAATGTCAACGACGAGTGTTCTTTTGTTTGTCTTCTTGTAAGCATCATGTTGTATAGTAGATTGAATGGAACGAAAAATGCAATAAAGGCTAAAATTGTGGCAACGAGGTAGCAGAAGTAAATGCCATCAAAGAATGCAAACTGTTCCCTGCACTTCTGAGAAAACGGTGTTTCAGTGCGGGTTCCTGAAAAGAAACAAATGAATAGCAGCACTTTTTAACAGCTGTCTAGAAATGGGACATTTAGCCAAACAGTACAAACCAGCATGAGATATAAGGGACTCAGTGGTAGAGTTTATAACTGTAAATCAAGGGCTTTCTACTTCACGAATCACCAGGGTTATGGTGGTGTGTTTATGAGCAATTCACTTTATACTCACTGCCTAGTACTGGCCTCGTTCTCAAGCTCAAAATAAAGCGCAATGATTGGCTGCTTACAGACACGTGGCTGCAAGCAGCCAATCATTGTGCTCTATTTTGAGTTTGAGAATGAGCTCAAGTTTTATAACCTCGAGGCCTGGTTCATCCAAAAAAATAAACCGTCCTGACACGACAGAAAAAATAATGACTGTGACATTAAACATCAACTAAAACAAAAAAAAAGGATATATGCAGATGCAACAATATTTTACGAGCGTAATGCATGTTTGTTGTCATGAAGACAACTATTTGAAATAGAAATTGACCAGCAACCCCTTATTTTAATTGGTCATTCCATTATGTTAAGAAACACACTGTACTATCTGGTGCTTCAGGTCACAAATTAATCACCATTTTCCTTGGCTGACTGAGAAATCTCAAGAAACTAATTATGAAATTGACGGAACATAACATAACTTTTATTCTCTCAGATTGCATAATACAATATATGAGGTAATAAATTCTAATCAGCTAATAACTTTTCTACAATTTATAATATGAGGTGCGCGCTCAGTTAACAGGGACTAGAACTTACTGAGCACTATAGAAATAAACCTACTTAGTTGTTTAAACAGTTTCAAATTTTCAGTAGACATCAATTTTTGAAATTTTAGTGTATTCACATGCCGTAAATAAAATTTTGGTAGATATTTCTTTCTTTCTTCTATGAAGTATTTACATTCAAGCAAATAGTGGAATTCGTCGCCCAACATGTTTCCCGTACAAATATTAGAGAATAAGTGGACACCACACTTAACACCCAAATAACTGTAGAAAATAGGAGCAAAGTGTGGTTGGAAAGATAAGAGGCTGTACTCACAATGCTTATGTAAACTACTAATAAATAAAGTCATACCTTCCTCTGTTTCGCTATTCGATTTTATGGAGGTATTCCTAGAATATATCAGAGCACTCACAACCAAACCCTGCAGGCACAATCCACCCATCAATATGAAGCATCCCCTCCAGCCATACATGTCAATGATCCAGGAAGTTAACGGAGGTAGAAATATAGTTCCTATTCCTCCGCCCGATGATGCTACACCCACAAGCACTGACCTTCTACTTGTAATTTCTTCATCAATGATCATCACGTACGCCACCATTCCAATCATGGAGGCTCCCAAGCCTAGCGTTTAAACAAAATAAGCATATTTGCGGATCAGAAAACCTAGTCGAAAATCAACCAAAACTTTTTTGTGTAACACAGTCTAGATGTTTAACAACTTTAACTCTTAAAGCGCCAAGAAAAAAAATGCATCTGAAAATGTCGTCTGCTGAAGTCGCCTGCTGCAAATAATTGCCTAACATTACTGACGAATTAAGTATATAAGCAAACAGCGTGGACCCAGAACAGACTGCTCCTATAGGAGCAGTCTGAACTGGGCCCATACTGTTTGCCATAGAGGCTTCTTAATCATTACAGCAGACGAGGAAAGCAGACGACTTTTGTTGATATTGGCGTATTAAGGGTTAATATTGGTAATCAACAAGTACAGTATTCTTAAACACACCAACGCCCTTCTGTCACAATGTTTATGTCAGAAGAAGTAAAATTGTGGAAGACATATCATTTAAATCGTTTCATTTGTTTCCAGAAAATATTTGTCTATTTTTAAACATGGAACATCAACTTGGTCACGTGGCTTAAATATCAGAAATATTAGTACTAGAAATAATTTTAGAAATACCAACGAGGGACAAAGTAAGTAAGGGTCAAAGATCAGGAATCGATACAATCAAGTACCACACCTGACCCAGGATACCAATGGGAAAGTGACAAACTCACAGTTAGACACCACATACGAGAGCCAAGAGGTCAGCCCTTACAAGCATGATATGTAAGTTTCAATGTCTTCACTGAGAAGCTATTCCTCACCATTGCTTATGACATTTAAACATAATAATAATACTATTAATAAAATAAAATAATAAAAATATTTTCTATGTTGCTGATTGTACGAATCAACATAGAAAATAAAAATATTATCATTATCAAGCATATTTAAAAATAAAACAATTATCTAAGTGTATGCCAGGTTGGATTCACTACCAAATGTTCAAAACTCCACCAATACCCACCGGCTGTTATTCCATACGTGACATAAAGTAGATAAGGACTTGTAACGAAAGCACTGCTCACCATGCCAACAGCCATCAACAGAGATCCGACAATACCCGTTTTACAGGTCCCAACAGCTGATATGATAACACCAGAAACTATGCCTGAAAAAAAAGAATGAACAAGCTGGAGGACACAAAGTTAAGGCTCACCTACGCATCTCCCCGTAGAATTATTTTTTTTCAAGTGACAGTGTTGCGGAAAATGTTGTTCTCTGGTTACATTTGTTGCACTTCTTCGCTTAAACACAATCGACTGCATCAGTGTATGCTGCTAATTGGAAAATACACCCAATGGAACCACTTGCATTTGATAACGCACGTAAGCTGAAAAGACTTATGAAGGAGTGTTTTAACTGCAGTACCGTTGTGACCTCTCGCTTTTGACCTGTATACACGTATTTACTACATGTATTTCAATAACAGTCATGCCACACAGTTTGTCAAGCCATTATACATGTAATATGAAATGTTAAATGGATGTGTTTGAATAAATATTAAATAAATGGGGTAGGATTTGAAAAATAAATAATTGAGTTTGTACACGTGTTTACCAATGATGGTCTCTTCCATCTAGCTCAATAGATGGACCTGGGATGGTTCTTTATACATATCAAGAGGTCTCAGTTTGAAGTTTTAAATCATTTGTTCTTCATTATGTTAGATTTTCTCAAATATATTGATACACTAAGTATGGGGTAGTCCATTTTTGCGTTTTTAAAGTATTATAGGTCAATTAGTTTTTAAAATTATGATGTATTTATATTCTATGAAGAGTGTTTTATCTTAGTAAAAATACAGATCCTGATGGAATGTGTCATGTCGTATTATTTTATTGGGATCTTCACTGTCTGTCAAAGTACCTGTTTGCATGTATCAAGATAGAAAAGGGTAAGGTTTATTTCTGTTCCTAATGATTGTTTTATTTAAGCAAACAATATGTACCCTGACAAAAAGCTGTTTTATAGGTATGCACTGTTTCAAAAAGTACTCATTTACGGGTTTCCATAATACAAAAAAAAATATAGAGCAGTTGTTGAATATCTCCCCAACAACACAACCAGAAATCACAACTGAAAGTCTATATATACACATTTTTACTCTCAACTGGGCTTGTAAATATACATGCACATACCACAACCTGTATAAATTGCACCCTGCGGTTTATTTTTTATTAATATCAGTTTAGATATACCCTTAGCAACATCGAATGTTATGCTAACGAAGACGTTGAAGTGAGGACATTTTAACATAGTGCGTTTGATGGGCTAAAATAGGATGCACAATAAAAGCTAAAAGTTTCACTATCTATTGTTTTACGAGTGTGTGGACTTGGCTTGGAGTATGGAGTTTGGGGTATGGAATTCAATTCCAAACTTGGGGTTTACAAGTAAGAATGGTATTACCAAGCACGTTTGGTATTCAATCCCAATCCTAATGTCTACTACTTAATGTTGGTATTGAATGTTAAGTTAGTATTTAATGCTAAGCCAGGGATGGTATTCAATGCATGGCGGCATTCACAAGTATATGTGATATTCAGTCCCAATATTGGCATTCAATGTCAAGCCTGGGATTTAATCCCAAACTTTGTATCGGGTTTTCAATGCAATGTTAATTCGATTGGTATTCAAGGCACCGTTTGGGATTGAATCACAATCATTTAAGCTCAAAGAAGTATGTATGACGACATTCACAAGAATATGTGGTATTCATTCCCAATGTTGGGATTGAATCACAATCATTTAAGTTTGAAAATTTGACTTCTTCACAAATGACTTTTAGGGAGATTCCACACCTAAACAGGAATCTCCTTCACTGTATACCAAGCTTATGATTCAAACCCAACACTGGGATTGAACACCAGACTTGGGATTCAAGAATATATACACTTATTTGATTAACCTTGGAAATTCACTGCCAATTCTTTACTTGTGATTCAAATCAACATTGGTATTGAAAACAAGGCTTGATATCCAAGAATAAAAAGTACACTAATTTACTTTGAAATTCACTGACAATACCAAACTTGTGATTCAAAACCAACATTGGGATTGAATAACAGGCTTGAGATTGAATACCAAACCTGCTTGTTACTATCATTATTGCTTGTAAAACCCAAACTTGGAATAGGATTCCATACCCCAGACTCCATACTCCAAGCCAAGCTCACGCAGTTTTGTTTTACCACCTTTGCCTTTAACACGAACTATCTCCCAATGTGTAAGGTCTACACTTACGTAGGTTAAACCACGCTTGTCCACATGTGTAGGAGATGATTCGATCAACTTTAGCTCAAGCACAAGGTTAGCTTTTAAAAAAGCTTAGAACCATCGCATGGCGTTTTACAGTTATTAAAGAAGAACTTTTATAGTGTTCTCTTATTGCATTTGTTGAAGCCACTCTTTTCAGTGTTTCATGGGCTTCAAGCTCTGCGTATTTTTTTGGTTTAGTTAACGATTTGTACATAGGTGATCCAATGGAAGCAAATAAAAGACAGGAAATATGCATATTCCAGTAAGACTCTGCTCATGAACACACTGAATAATTGTAGAGTTAACCCCCTCCCCAGCAGTATGTATTAGGTCATACAACCGTATTCCTTAATCGAAGTCAATGCACATAATGCCTAGGGGGCACATTGAAACTGACCCATCTACATCTAGATAGTTCGTCACATTTAGTCTAGAATATCCGAAGGGCCCATGTATGATCAGGATTCTTGCTCAGTGGTAATGTCTCAAAGGCATTTTCGCTTTTAGAAGCAAACCAGTATTCAAAGTATATCAACATAATCATTGCTCACGCAATGGTGGACTTTTGGAAGTAACTTGGTCGACGGGGAGTCTGAGAAAGAACTGTAAAAGACACTGCTGTTGGGGAGTTAACACCTGATCCATTTCCGCAACTTGCTAATGGAACAGGCCCGAATCGAACACGCGCCCAATGGAAGTTTACGAACGTATATCTCCACATACAGGCGGACAACCCATGGTAATACTATAACATAATAGGAACAGGCCTCGAGGTTATAAAACTTTTTTTTCGTACTCAACTCAGCTGAGAATGAAATTTCAACTGCTAATTAAAGCTAAAATGCTGAAAAATAATGATTTTTCTTGCTGTCATTCTCTTAGTTGGTGTATAAATCCTACTAATAAAAGTAAATACTGGCATGGCATTTTACCATTTATGAGCAGGATAAATTTCGCGCTCAGTTGAGTTGAGCATGAAAAAAGTTTTATAACCTCGGGACAAGGAATGGCTGCTAATCGAATCCGTTTGTTGACATTATAATGAAACCACTTACTTGTACCGAGAAAAAAGCCGGTATAGACGGACGCCACCCATCCTAGCTCCCCTTCCCCTATATCATAGGCTGCTAGAAGCTCGCTATACATCACACCGAACGACTGTGGTATTCCCATAAAGATCATGTGGTATACAAAACTCCCACATACCAGAGCTACCTGTCTCATGGGAATCTTCATTCTCAACTTAGTCACGTGTCACTGTCTTCTTTTACTATTTGCATGCTGGGAAGTTGTTTCTGCCGCCTTTTTCCAAATTAACTTTTTCGAAAAACTCTTTTTTCAGGAATACCATCAGACTGTCAAACAATTTGAATCCAGATCAGGCCCGACGTTCTGTCGGGCCTGGTCTGGGTCCAAATGTTTGCAAAGATTATCAGCAGACGTCTGTAGTAGTCATTGAGTCTACATGTTATACTCAGATCTATACAAATGTTTTTGTGTACCATTAAAGCTAAAAGTAGCTACATTAATCATCCTGGTGTAATTTATTTACAATAAAACATGCAGAATATTCCATTTGTTTTCAAAGACTTATTCCTGCAGAATGCAACGAGATAATCTACAATACAAGTGACTGCACCGTTCTGTGCCCTGCGCTAGGCCTACTGTGTCTTTCAATTAAATGACAATTTCCTCACAATTTTTCATCGCTCTCAAGTTTTAAATAGATAACAACATGAAAACCCCAATTGCCGTTTTGCTAGTGGTTTACACAACTTTTTTTCCGCATTTAATTCAACAATAATTATTTCAAACTCTGCACTGTGTTCGAATTTTTTAGCATGATGAAATGAACCGTCACTGAAGCATGTGGATTAATATAGATCGTGTGTGACAGGAAAACTAAAACACTTTTGTATTCCACAGTTAAGAGTAAAATTTAAAATATGTGTAAAAAGTTTGCAAGCAATCAAATATTAAATTACTAAAAACCTATGAACATTTCCATTGAAAATGAAATTGTGTAAGACTGTTATATCGGGTCATCAATTATAATACTAAATTTGATTTCCGATTTTTTTTCAATTTAGCAATTTTTAGCTTTCATGCATCCCATGCATTCTGACGGCCCATTAAAAAAATACGAGGCATTTCCCCCCTTTTCACCGGATATGCAATGTTTCGTAATGTATAATGCATATAAACGACATAAACCTTTCCATTCTGCATTTTTTCCATGAAGATTTGATTTTTTCATTGCAAACAGTACAGAGCCCGATGTGGTTTATAACTTAGTTACTAAAAAAACAACAAAAAACACTAGATATATTCAAACATAATAAGAAAATAGAATTGCAGGCATCCCATGAGAAACCCGTTTGTTTGTTTTTGTTTGTTTGTTTGTTTTGTTTTGTTGTTTTACGTCTCAGTCAACAGCTATGGTCATGGGGGGACGGTCAGTTCACCTAACCAAACTGGAACAAGCGGTTAACCAGTAATTTGTGCACATGCTTTCGCTCTTAACTGACAACAACCCTTCTCGAATGATTCAGTGGAAGGGAGGAGAATGACCGTGGTCAATCTACACGAAAGTATGGGACCGGGCCGGGATCGAACTCTCGACACCTCGATCTGCAGTCAGATGCGCATCTGTAGTCAGACACGTTACCGACTGCGCTACGCGGCCCGGTAAAATGAGCCGGTACACGTTGGCATGTGCGTACAACGAAGATTTCAATCAGTCTGCACATCCCCACAGTCTGACAGTTTTCCGCCTGAAGAATTGGTGGATCTTTGGCTACCCATAGAGCGGCAATCTAAGACCAGGGGCGGGCCAGGATTTCTGGAAAGGGGGTTATATTATTTCTGTCTTGTTTTTTCGTTATGCTTTCGTGCTCGTTTGTTTATTGATGCCTTGTGGTCACCTGCTGAGAAAGGCCTGATCTCTTGGCTCTTGTTTGTGATGTCTAATTGTGAAGTTGTCACTTTTCCATTGGTATCCTGGGTCAGGTGTGGTGCTTAATTGTATCGATTCCTGATCTTTGCCCTCTTTCTTACTTTCATATGTATAAAGCTATGGAGGGGGTCGCTTTGCTGATTTTAGTCATTTTCTTAAATACCCCATGAAAATGAAATAATTTGGTCTCACTGAGACCAAATTATTTCATTTTCATAGGGTATTTAAAATGGGGGCGGGGAGTGGGGTTCGAGCGAACCCCCTGAACCCCCTCTGGATCCGCTAATGAGACTCCGAGAAGACTCCTCCGGTGCGCATGTTGATCTGAATCTTTGATGAGCGCACATACCAATGTAAACATTTTGCTGGGCACCAGCTCTGAAAGGGAACGTGGAAAATATACCCGCAAAAAAAAAAAAAAAAAAAAAAAAAAAAAAAAAAAAAAAAAACGCATCACATAGAACTGTCCAAATCTCAGAACGATCATATGTAATTGGCCAGTTTGGTTTATATCGGTGCAAGGTATGGCAGGTGCTGCTGGGTCACACATCTTTTGCAATCAGGTGTCAAAAGTGTGTAAAAGAAAATCGGGCATGAACCAAGTGGGGGTCATAGTGTAAAGTCACAGAAAATAAGCGTTTTAACAATGCTCTTCTGCAGGATTAGTTCAAGCAATGGGAATAATCTAAGTAGACCAAATTGTACTTAGATACTTATTCTTTACAAATTCTATCTTTAACGTCATCATATGCGATTTTTGAACGCTAAGTAGCCCATGTATTGTGACTACCCTTCGAATAGCGATTCCATACTGGAGATAAACCTTACAAACATGTGAAGATTTCAGCATTGTTTTAATCAATTAAACTGATTTAAATGGATATTGGAGTAGCAAAAACATCAATACACATATTGGTTGTCTCAGATAACAACATATCGCTTTCATACTTTACAAATGTAAAGCATACTCGGAATTTCATGTATACAGTAGCATTGAATAAACGCTTCCAAAACCCGTTTACCATTTGGATTGATGAGTTTCGTTCCTACACAGGGAAGGTACAGATACTCATCTACGTCACACTCGAGTTATAGTAAGGTTTGATCAGATTTAAATGTATCATTGCAACTTACATTTTCGTATCAAAAGGAGTACTTAATAGGAAAAATCGTAGTGGTGCGTTTCTTTTTTTTTGTCGGGTATATACGAATCTATTTTCTTTTGATAAAAGAGAAGTATGTCAAATAAATAGTTTTGTCTAACAATATTGCAACCCTGACTATGGGGGTTATGCTATATGACACGCATGCCATGTGTGACTAATGGGTTTAAATTCAACACCGATTTAAATTACATGTAATTTGTGTATACTGTATGTGTATGTGTTTGATTACATACCTTGTTGCACTTAGAATGTGAACAGAATGGTTCTAGTTACCCTATCATGCAAATATAAAAGTAAGCATACGAAGCAGACCACTACTGGCACACCACACAAAAAGTGCAAAGAGGTCACAGAGAATCGAGCCTCAGAAATAAGTATACTGTTGGTAAAAATAAAATGAAGCATATTTAACTTTTATTACCCATACTTTTTCCTTTTTTATTTACATATCATGAACAATGGTAATAGCTTGTATTGGTTGATTCCCATATTTTCTATGTATCAAATCATTTTACCTAATACGACACAATAGCACAGCGAATTTAAAGCACGGTCAAATCATGCAAATAAACATATGATAATATTTACATTTTTAGTTATTTGCCCCATATTTGTCAAATCACGCACATAAATATTCGATAATATTTGCATTTTTAACGATTTAGCTACTCTTTCGAATAGAAGTTGAAAAAAATGATGCAGAAATATGGCGAAATGTTCTGATTGCAGAAGCTAGGATGAAACCGAAGGACACTGAATTGCAATTATAATCAAAGCATAATCCAAAGCCAAGTAGGCCGTCATTGATAATCTACACGCACGATTTAGTCGCGCCAGCAGCAAAAATACATACCTCGAGGCAGGGTCACTGCGCCATTGGGCAATGATGGAACCAAAGTCCAGCTGCACGCTGCTAACAGTTGGTGACGGTATGCTAAAGTGACCAAAACGATGAAGGGCATTCTGGGTCTAGGGGCCAAATCTCAAATTTTGAGTTCTGTTGGACCCCCAGGAAGAAAAACTTGGTTACTATTTTCAGTCAGGGACATGTCTTGGGGTCTTAGAAACCCATGTTTTTCTAAGATTTCTGAGGTCAATTTTCTGTAAACGGCCTGTAATCAACGTTACCCAACTAAAGTTTAAAATAGTAGTACACAAAATACAAGACTAAAAGGATATTTTACAAAAGAATCAATGAAATTATTTGAACTTTAAATGTTTGATCTAGTCATAAACATCAATTGCAGACATCTGTGAGATCTATTTTCGCTCATCAGCGTAACGTATGTTACATTTTATACGAAATTGCAGTCAATGACTTTACTGATTGCACATAAGAATGAGCCATGTTCCCCAACCACAGGAAGAAAAACGTGGTTGCTATTTTTAGTCAGGGACATTTCTTGTGGTCTTAAAAACCCATGTTTTACTCAGTTTTCTTTGGTCGGCCGTCTCTAAATGGCCTGTAATCAACATTACCCTACTAACTTTGAAAATAGCAACACAAAATACAAGACTAATGGCATGTTTTCAAATAGTATGAATGCAATTATTTGAGCTTTACATGTGTGAGCTAGACTTAAACATCAATTACAGACATCTGCGGGATGTTTTTCAGCTCGTCAGAGTTACTTATGTTACATTTAATTACAAAATTGTATATTATGACTTTATAGATTGCATATTAGAATAAACCATGTTCCCCAACCTATAATATGTGGTTATGATCTCTATTCTAATGATGAATTTCCATTAACACATATTGAAGTTATTTATAACTTTTAATTTGGCGACAGAGGTAGTAAAATTAATGATTAAACATGCTTATTAGCACGTTACTTCTACTGGCGTACACATTTTCTATCTGACCCTTATTTGCATTGCATTGAAATATACAATTTCTTCTTTCATCTATCTCACAATGAAATCAAATAATGATTATATGAACAAAGTCAACCACGATGAATAGTTTGTTGCTGTTAATATATAAATAAGGTAACGTAGGTAACTACATTGTCCCTTGCATACATTGATAAAATACTTAAGTGTGGAAACTAGACTCAAATTTTCCCTTAGCCTGACGACAAGGATATATTTGTGTCTACTCTCTACTCTTTTTTTTAATAAAATAACTTGAATTATAGAAAAATTATTCTTAACAAACAGTGAAATAAGAGAGTTTTGCAATTTTGATTGATTCTGTTACTTTGATATGACAGTTTGAAGAGTTTCCCCAATGATTGATGACTATGCACATAACATCTGCTTCATGATTCAAATAGTGGACTAAATGTTTATTGCGTTTCCTGATGTCAAATTCATAACAGGCCCGTAAACTACGTTCACATATAAAATCATGATAGAAAATTGTAAGTTTGTACAAGTTACATGCTAATGGGCGATTTTAAATATTTACTTCAATACAGTAGCAATGTATAAACAGCTTCAAATATGTAAATATGGAAATATACCATTAGAATAGAGATCTGCATTATAAAATGAAGGTAGTGGAACATGTTTTATTTTTATATGCAATTAAAAAATCATTATATGCAATTTTGTATAAAACGTAACATAAGTAACGCTGACGAGCAGAAACATATCTCACAGATGTCTGCAATCGATTGTTATGTTAAGGTCAAACATTTTAAGCTCAAATCAATTCATTGATACTACTGGAAAACATCCTATTAGATAAGTGTGTCTTGGTTGGCATTTTGGTGACAATGGCTCTTAACAGTGATATATACATGTTCGCACGCAGCTGCCATTCACCATATTTGAGTTCATAAGATGTCATGTAAAAATCCCATAGGTGGGAAGCTAATCGTCCTACCATATAATAAATCTGTTTTTTAACCATATCAGTTTGCTGAAATAGAAATATGTTGCATACAAGGTTGGTCTTTACATTACAGGCATCTATTACACGTATAAACCAGCGCAATATATGAGATTAACTTGCACTTGTAACTGGTAACATACTAAAAATTTGAAATCTTAATATGGCGTTACACTTAAATTAATCTTGAAATGATTTTCCATCACTGTAGACAAGAGAGCCCTTTAACAATGTTAGTATTAACAAATGGGTACAAGAATGAGTCAGTTTATGACTAAAATGCTGTCTACAAGCTGTTGTCCGCAGTATTGTTCACATTTTCGGATGGCTTTGCATACAATAAGCCTTATTCAGTAAATCTTTCAAACCAACAAACTGACAATAAGACGAATAAGTCTCATACTTCTCATTTCATAGACAATGGGTAAACATGTAACATTTAGCTCAAAACAATCCGACTGTGCAAAAACACAACACAGAAACTACCCTGTGAACAATGTAGGAAAGCCAATGGCTGTGTGTTAGTCGTGACACTATATTTTTTTCAACAGACAATCATTCGACAATATAATCTGTGAGTTTCAGAGATTTAAACCATATTGTTGAATTTTGGTGAGTCGTGTTTATGATTAAAGCTTTAACTATCCTGAAAATGGACTTTAATGATGCATTGATAAGTTAGGGGTCTTTCGTGCAAATCAAACATCTATGCGTCTTGATCCACATCTGAACTAAGGGTGAGGTTAGTGCACCGTTAAACCGGTTAAATCCCTCCAGTAAAATACTTTTACTGACCGTTCCAAGGCGGTGCTTCTTTTGTGGATCATTTATGTTATTTCTGTCTTGTTTTGTTATGCTTTCATGCACGTCTGTTTGTTGATGCTTTGTGGTCACCTGCTGGGAAAAGGGCTGACCTCTTGGCTCTCGTTTGTGATGTTTAATTGTGACTTTGTCACCTCCCATTGGTATCCTGGGTAAGTGTGTTGCTTGATTGTATCGATTCCTGATCTTTGCCCTCTTTCCTCCTTTAACAAAAGATTTGCAATTAATGTTACCATGAAATATTTTTATAGCTTTCATATTAGTGCAAATTGCCATATCAAAGTAACAGAACCAATCCTTTCACATAAGTCTCTTAGATAAGTGTTTATTTAGAATACTTTGTCTATACTTAAAGTTATTATAAATATGTGGAGAGTAGACTAAAATTTTACCTGGGCCTTGCGTGTCGTCAGGCTAAGGTAAAATTTGAGTCTGCTCCCCACAATTATAGTATCGTATCTTTATCCATTTATGCAAAACACCGTTTTGTTACCTACGTTACCTTATTCATATAGCAACAGAAATTAAATACCCATGGTAAATCGACTTTTATGTTTAGTCGCTATCTAATTTTATTGTGACAGAGATGAAAAAAAGACACTGTCTATCCCAGTGCAATGTAAATGGTTCAAAAGAATATATATACGCCAGTAGAAGTGACACGCTTAAAAGCATCTTTGAATATTTATTTACTGCACTTTATCGCCAGTTGAAATTTATAAATAGCTTCAAAGATGTGAAAAATGAAAATTCATCATTAGAATCGAAATCTTTATTACATATTTAAGGTTGTGGAACATGGTTTATTCTAAAATACAATCTTTTAAGTCATTATCTGCAATTTCGTAAAAAATGCAACATAAGTAACTCTTTCGAGAAGAAATGCACCTCATAGATGTTTTCAATTGATGTTTATCTCTAGCTGAAACATGTAAAGCTTAAAATATTCTATTTATACTATTTGAAAATATCATATTAGTCTTGTCTTTTGTGTTGGTCTTTTCAATGTTATTAGGGTAACATTGATTACAGGCCATTTAAGACGACTGACCGAGGAAATCTTAGTAAAACAAGGGTTTCTTATGCACCAAGACATGTCTCTGACTATAAATAGTAACAAAGTATTTCTTCTTGGGGTTGGGGAATTTGGTTCATTCTTATAGTCAATCTGTTAAGTCAAAATCTGCAAATTCGTATAAAATGTAACATACGTTACGCTGATAAGCGAAAATGCATTTCACATATGTCTGCAATTGATGTTTATGATTAGATCAAACATTTAAAATTCAAATAATTTCATTGATACTTTTGTAAAATATCCTATTAGTCTTGTTTTTATGTACTGCTATTTTCATTGGTAGTTGGGTAACGCTGATTACAGGACATTCACAGAAAATTGACCACAGAAATCTTAGTAAAACATGGGTTTCTTAGGACCAAAGATATGTCCCTAATTGAAAATAGTAACCACGTTTTTTTTCCTGGGGATGCAACAAACTAAAAATATAGCACAAATCTCAGTTTGGTCCCTAGACCATCTTCCTTATTGACGTTTCATTAAAGCTAGGTTTTAGGTTATTCAATTGTGAATGTGAAATGTAATGGATAAAAAATGGATTAGACTGGATTGTAGCCGTGTAATGGCTTCAATATCCAGCATCATCATTCCAACAATGAAAAAATAAACTATTTATTTGATTTCTATGCTATAAATTGTCACCGTACAGCCTGGCCTGTCTTCGAAGAAACCTAATCCGTTTGCACTCAGACTGGCTAAAACTCCATAGAGTTTTGGCCACTCTGTGTACAAAAAGGTTTCTGAAGCAGGTGTCCTCAAGACGCGAAAGCACCCTGGTGTTAGGCAACTGTTAGTCTCATCTCTGAGGGTTTCATGCTAACGTGGCATGCTGTACGGTGGCGTTCAGTTGGGGGTTTCCATGGCAAATCTTCTGAAATGAGGGCACCCAGATAATTACCTGTATAGTTGGTGATTGTCAGGTCCTAGCCAGGTACCTGGTAGTTGCTGCAACTGGCTTCTCCGTTTGGTTACCTTGACTAGGGTCTCATGACATCTGACAGCCTGATTCCCTTTGCTGAAGCCTGTCTAGATTCATATGGAAAGCCGCCGTATCGGCTTTTTTGGAGATCGTGAAGTGAAGATCGTGAAGGTCGAGTGAAGGACCGAGCACGGTTCGTGTGCAACTAAATTAGACTTTCTTGCGACGTGGCTCATAGCCTGATCGCTATCGCACACGCTTGGTCTATAACTCTTTTGATGAGTATGTTTTAAGAACCTCATTTAAAGTTGATTTTTTTCAGAACAGTAAGAGTACATAATAATAAAACGTTTCGTTCACGATGAAGAAATTTGATGCGAAAAAAGTAATTTTGTTATTCACTAAACCGTTTATTTTTTTCATTTCACACCTTGTGTAGCAATTTTTTATGCTTATAATTACATTGAAATCATAGTTTTCCCAGCTTTCAATATCAAGTAGTATATTCTTTAATCTGTTGAATAAATTACTCAATACAGCATGTAACATAGCCAAGTGTCTTTGTAAATAACAGTAACATCATGTGTACAGGAGACCCTTAAACAGGTTATTTGGCAAGTAGTGAAACCCCAGACGAAATTTTGAACGCAGCATTTCACGAGGGTCTGCACTGTTGGCTTCGATTATATCTTACATGTACATGTGATTTTGAATACCTAACCATTGACCCTTTGCTATACACGGGTGGGCATCAGCGGAACTACCGCTAAATCGCGTAAACGTAAATTTATTCCTTCGTCACATCCTGGACCTTTCGCGGTAGTGGCATCGTCACGGAAAAGACAATTAAAGGAAGGTACTCTCGCTTGTTTTGATTTTTTATGTAAAAGAATGAGCTAATTATGTATAAATCCGGCAATGCTATTCCATGTAGATATGATTTACCTTGCTAAACAGGCCAAACGTGATGTTGAAAAAAGCTTTGCTTTGAGATGAGAACCGTAACCGAATCGAACCATGAACGGGATTTCTTAAGTCAAAACGAAGAAAGTATGCAGATGTTTTGCTAGTTTTAGCTCAGAACAAGAGCATTTTACACATGTCATATACATGATAGCCCTTATTCGTCCTTTGGACGTAAAATCGAACCGATCATGTTCTATGAAGGAATAAATGCCAAAGTTTTCAGGCGCAGTATCGCCTTCGCCATCGCGGTAGTTGTAACGTCACGCTCTAGTTCCTTAGAGTATACCATATCAGTACATGCAGTGCATGCAGGCGCGGAGAGAAATGTAATATTGTTGTATCTACTGAAACACCCCAAACTTCCACCAACTCATCTCAAACGCTGCTCCCCGTGTACAAACTAGCCCACTTACCCCTGCCCCACCCAATCAAAACAAGCGAGAGTACCTACCTTTGTTTGTCTTTTCCGTGACGATGCCACTACCGCGAAAGGTCCCGGATGTGACGAAGGAACACATTTACGTTTACGCGATTCCGCGGTAGTTCCGCTGATGCCCACCCGTGCTATATCTTCTGTCATGATAAGTCAAGTTAAACTTATTTATTTCTCTGGTATACAATGTATACAGCAAGACAATCAACATGATCTATATATAACAAAGTGACATATTCCATGATATAAGGATCACATGAACGTATATCGTAAGTTGTAATATATAATTACATACACATATACTGATCTACTGAGATCTATTTTTAAAGAGTCCTAACAATCCCTTGATGGGAGACTAACTATTCTTTATAAAGCAATTTAGTGGTGAGTTTATTATAACTCCTTAATACTTGTTGAGATTTTCAACTTTTATTCAGAATTGGAGCATTCCATTTTTGTTTTAAGGGTTGTTGGATGATACTTTCCATATTTAATCAAATTTAATAGAGCAATCTGCGAACAGGCAATATAGATCTGCTCAGACGCCACATTTTGCGGCGTCTGATCTGGGTCTACACTGTTTGCCTTATGTCACACAAAATGCCACTAGGCTTATATGTGTAAAAGTGAATATCTCTGGCACACTTATTCATTTTTTTCCAGTAATCATTGATAACACTATCAGTATATCTATACTATGCACAATAAGTTTAGCAATTTCTTATGTTTCGCATCTTTTTTGTGCTCATCTTTGTTCAGTACCGATTAAATTCAATTGCAATGACGAGAACAGGATCTTAGGCAAATGAAACCATGAAATTTTAGACACCATCTTTTAAATAGGCATTTGGGGAGAGCAAGAATTGCAGAAGGGGTCAGTAAGCAAAAATCACATCCGCTGTAAGTAATGCTAAAATGATAAGCATGTGAGTTTTCGTTTGGTGGTCTTTCATCATACGCCTATAAAAACTATTGGTTATGTGACAGATATGAAGAGGTTTCATGCTGACAAAAATCAGCTGCCATCAATGACGTAAGAACGTAGTCATCATTTGATTAAACTTCTAATGTTAATTGGCATTTCAATTCAACAGAGTACCAGCTTGCAAAGATATCATAGGCTTTTAATGTAACTCATCTTATGGTTGTTTAAAACCTAAAGTTACTGAAAAATGGTGCGGCGCATTTGCGAGATAACGGTGACGTTAGATTTTATCTTTCGGCTCGTGCACTGTAGTAGTGAAGATGTTTCATTCAAAAGAATTTGTTTGAATGTGTTGGAAGGCATCGATCAGTTTTTCTTGTTAATGTGGTTCAAGAAACCCCGACTAGAAACACCGTTTAAAGGTGATAACGTAAAAGCATTTATAAAAACGTCAAATTGTGAAAACTTTGTCCTTTATATCTGTGAGAAAGTTCAGAAAATTGCAGCATTTGCTATGCTTTTTTGGTTTAAAGCGACAGACAATCGTTTGAAAATGGTTTCGACTTCCCCCACGACCAGAAATACCCACGTTACCCGCTAGTCTTAAAATTAAACGCCACTTTAGCACGGCAGCTGCGTTTGGTAATTCTGTATTTTGCTAAATGGAGATTCTTATGAAATGGTCGGCGCTTGTATCTTCATGACAGCAAATGAAACTTGAGATCTGATGTGGATGGGCTCGCCCTTACAAAACAATTGCTAAATATATTGTGCATAGTATATATTAAACATGCAGATAAACATGCACTTCTGAGTTTGTTAATACATTGTTCAATCAATGGAAGCACATTTTGTGGCAAACACACAGAATTGTATGACATAATCCAAAGCTTTATTTATGTATGCATGTAATATATCTTGTACTAGGAAAATTAATGCGACAGTACCTCACCAAGTCCTCACCAGGCGTCTATGTGACGCCAGAAGACGTCGAAGCGATGCCACCACGCCAAGGCAAAGTCAAAAGATGCCTTGCCGTTGAGATGACATCGCCTAGATGCCTCGTGAACCCTGGGTAGGATATTATGGTCTATTTGGTGTATTGTTTACCTGTGCCGAAACGAAATGCAAGATAATTTTGAGAGGCCAGATAAGAAACATATGCCGTATTACTTTCATCTTTGCAGACAAACATGTAAATTTCTCATAAAGTATGATCGAGTGAGAACATAAAATGAATATGATACAGATGACAGATTCTAAAATAAAGCGAGATTACAGAAAGTATGTTTTTTAGTGTGTGTGTGTGTGTGTGTGTGTGTGTGTGTGTGTGTGTGTGTGTGTGTGTGTGTGTGTTAATTTACATTGACTTTTCATGATTAGGTTTATGAATACACATAACCGTTGGAGTTCTTTTGAGTAAGTTGTGTTCAGTTGTTCAAAGGAGCTCTAGCGATAAGGCGTATATTTTCCCTAGTTGACATGATTACAAAACCTAAATTTTCAAATTGCCCATTTGTTTTTAAGATTGGACTGTTTCGGTAGTAAAATATGCATAGAAAGCATCAAAATAGGTTTCAAAGCGATTCGTCATTTACAAAGCCGTGAAAACTTGCGCTTTCTACTCCCACCCCTCATTTTACGTCTTTAGACTGGGTGCCGTTTAGACGAGAGTTTTAGTAAATCCTTTGCAGGTTTTCAAAAAGTAAAAATTCTTAAATATCAAGGATATAAATGCCCTTCATTTCCAAAAAAATTGCGGTATTCCTTCTGCGCATGCGTACGAAATATATTTAAAATTGTGACGTTTGTCATTGAAAATATGAAACTGGCGTCTTTCAGTTTGTTTTTAGGTGCTTTCCCCCCTAGACCCAAGATGCCCTTTGGACAATTAAATGTCGCTATGCAAATATATAACATATGTATAGGGCGTCTTGGGTCTAGGGGGGAGGGGGAGGGATTGTATAATCGAAAGAAGACATCAAATATCGGACAAAAATAGACCACTTTGCAAGATGGTCGTTTTTATTGTACATCAACTGTATCAATAGTTTTACTGTACATAGCGTGGTCCCTTGTTTAACGGTCTAGTTCCCATATACTGTATATGTAACTGAATAACAAGCACAGTTGATGATCGAAATAAATTCTCATTCAATAAGAAGTAGAGTAATTACATGCATGAAGGAAACCCCGTTTTAAATATACAAATTCGGGGGCAATGGTGCATCGACGGCTCTTCTATATATATTTGTTTAATGTGCCTAGTTTCTCCAGTCGTTATTTCAACAAAATAAAATTAACGTCTCGTTTAGGGAGATTGCTCGCCTTATCGCTAGAAATTCAAAGTTTTAATATATTTGGATGCCTGTAATAAGTTCTTAAAAGGGTATCCTTTGGAAGCAAAGACTTCACCAAAGAAGTGAAACTAGAGTGTGCATATTCCTTGGGCCAGACTAGCTAGTTTCTGCCATTTTGGCTTCATCAGTGACCCTCTAATAGTTTCAAAGTTCCACAATGAAATCCACGATCCCAAAGGACAAGAAAATAAAATCTACACTATTGTGAAGGGCAGGGAGACGTCCTACCGCCGCCTAACAGTCACAGTCACCAGCTGTAGTGAAGTCAAATATGTTCTTAAAAGGGTATCCTTTGGAAGCAAAGACTGCACCAAAGAAGTGAAAGTAGAGTGTGCATATTCCTTGGGCCAGACTAGCTAGTTTCTGCCATTTAGGCTTCATCAGTGACCCTCTAATAGTTTCAAAGTGCTTTGTTCTGTGTTCGTGAAAGTGTTTACATACTAATATAAAGTGGAACTCATCCCCAATGTTATTGTTGCAATATGGACAGAGTCGTTCATGTAATGAAACCCCTCTCCATCTGCCTACTTCGACAGGTAAGCAATGGTTTCTCGTTCGACCAGACAGTAATATTTTACAGTAATATGGGGATAGTTTAGATAGGTATGAGCTTTGTTCAAATTTTGTTTTTATAATTTTGTATATATTGCTTGATGAGGAAGCTTCTATTAATGTAAACAATTCTTGATGATGGCCTTCAGTCTCTGGGTGCAGGCTTTAACTAAACAGGTTTTATTTGTGAAACTTTGTGAGTACCAGATACCTCCAAAACCAAGTGAGCAAATAAGATAGAATAATCCATTTGTTCACAAACTGTAACTAGTTGTTCGTTCAACCCTTTTAGGACCGATGTAATTATCCATAACGCTACACATCAAAAAAGTACGGATGGACTTTTGTGTATAATGAGGGGTCACAGGCTATCATGTCCAAAATATTGTATTTCTTTCTCTGAAGGTCGAATTTATCTTGGCAAACAGTGCAGACCCTGATGAAATGCCACATTATGCGGCATTTCATCTGGGTCTTCACTGCTTGCCAAAGTACGCATTTAGGAGTTTCTGGTCCACTCAATCTTTCATAGCAAAATTTCGCTTTGGACTTGTCAGAACGTTCGCTGTCTGTCAGTAAAATGTGATTGTCTAGTATAGTGAGAAGTATTAAAACGAAACACAATGTCATGTCGATATCAAACAGAACCGGACAGTCTTACAACAGCGTGGGCATGGATGGTGCACGTAATTGAATGGTAGTGTGGACCCTTTTCGTAAATACAGTGACGAAAATAATCAACGATGAAAATTCCCCTAAAACAAGTGGTCATGGTGTTCGGGGGCTTTGTGTTTCATTTCATATTCATGGGAATACCACAGTCATTTGGGGTGATCTACAGCGAGCTGCTATCTGCCTATGAAATAAGTGAGGGGGAGCTGGGCTGGGTGGCTTCATTGCACAACGGCATGTTTTTTGGTGCAGGTAAGACACTGTTTGTTATAACGTCAATTTGATATCTCCTCAATACTTTTATAGGCAAGTCCGAACAAACAATGTAAATATATACCAGACTGCTTCTTAAGCAGTCTGGTGAGGATTCGTTGTTTCACATTTCATCACTATCTTTTGAAGTAAATGAAGTCATTCGAATGTTAGAAAAATATGGAGAGGGAATCTCCGAATATTGAGGGCAATTACTATATAATACCCTTAACCAGGTCACAGACGCCACTGAACACGGCGTCTGACCAGGCTAGCACTGTGTACTTACAGAATGTACTTTTAAAATTCGAATGAAATTGTAGATTACCACCCAACAACCTTTAAATTCGAAATGAATTCATCTAATTGATAAGGGTAAAACCTGACGTAAAGCTTTAATCGGTGGGTTGGTGCCTGATGCTTATCTGTAGCTGGACCCACCGTGGCTCAACTTGAGGTTTTCTTTAGCTTTAACTATCTGTGAGTCATGAGCCCTTTTCTTTGTTTCATCATGGTGTGTTAATTTGATTAGAATGTTTCTCCATGATAATACATTGCATTAGTTAGATGGCCTCCATGCGAGCTGAACATTTCTTGTACTTCAACAATAGCAGAATCCAGGGCGAAGATTTGGTACCAGTAAAATGCATTTAAGCCCACGGTGGCTTAGGCTGCTTCCGTTCTAAGGCGGTGGTTCTATTGTTGTTGACTTTTTGTTTATTGTTACTTCCATTGTGGGAGTCTGTAATTGTTCTATGTTTTGTTGTACGTTACTTTATGTCCATTCTAGTATTGCAATCATCTTGATGGGGAAGAGAGAGCTGATTGCTTTGCTTAATTTGTCTTCCTGGTGTCTCGTGATGGTTGAGAGGCTCTCCTCGCGGTGCCACGGGGTTGTCTGCGGTTTGTGATTGTGGTATTTCCTGATAATACTCACTTACTATTTTTAAGCATAAATGAGGGTTTGGATGGGGTTTAATGATTAGTTAATAATGGCCTTACTTTTGATTATAGGGATCAAACATACTTTCCTATGCATTATCATATGTTGGACCTCGAGGGTGGTGTTGAAACCCGAGTCTAAAAGGCGAGGGTTTTAACGACCTTCTAGGGGTCTTAGCAGATGTTAGTGGATCAGAAAACCATGTTTCATAGTCATTTTGTCACTTGAAAACTTTGGAAAACGCTTCGAAACGTTCATTTTTCTATTACTATAATGGCGCTCAAAAGCATGAAGGATTCGTAGGTTTTGAAAACGCCTGTTCCAGAGCAAAGACTTACGTCATTCTAATGTTACTAAATTACGTTCATTTCTATGCACGTTACTCTTAATGACGTCAATTTATGTGACGGCCTAGAATGCGTATATGTAATGGACAAAAGCCGTGCATCAACAGCACGTGAATTGCCTGATAAATACATGGGTTTTTGCCAGTTAAAATATGTCTGTTATTTGCGTGCGACATGGATTTTTATGCAACACCACCCTCGGTGTCCAGCAGATGTTAATGCATATAAAACATGTTTGATCCCTATAATAAAGAGCAAAAGATGCAATGATCAGAGAAAAATGAGTTCTTTTTTTAATGAATAGCAGAAAAATAATAAACCAAGTTTGAGTCAAAAATATTATATATAAGATGTCATTTTTTTACAGAAATTATGTAATTATCTTAAATAAAATCAAAACGTATAATGAGAGTGGGCTAAATTTGTATTGATTAGAAAACATGGGACCCCCCTTCCAGTCCCTCATAAATCGGTTAATATCCTAAAGAGAAGTAAACACAGAAATGATGAGGAGCGTTTTTCCAAAGTTTTCAAGTGACAAACTTGTGCATTTGTAGTTGCTTCATTTTTATCCATGTGGTGATACAAATGCACAAATTTGTAAATTTACATCATGCAAGATTACTAAAAAACCTGGAAGTTAATGGGGCAGCATGCTATTTGCATATTTAATAAAACATCGTATCATCGTATCACTGTTTGTTTGGTTGGTATAATATACGTTTCAAACGTATCTACTACTACTACTACTGCTACTACTACTACTACTACTACTACTACTACTACTACTACTACTACTACTACTACTACTACTACTGATTATAATAATGACTTAACTTAAAAAAGAAGTTCAGTTAGATTAACATCCAATTGTCAGAGGCTCTCTTTTCTGACATATAAATTTTTTAACATATTTACATTCATAACTTCAAACATACGAGGGTCATCCAATAAATAGAGAAAAATTCCTCACAATGCAAGAGTTTGCACCATAAGAACAGGGCAAATGTAATCATTAGATGGCATAACCTGTTGAACATGCAGCAGCATTTCCAAAATTTTGTTGGAGAGTGAGGTCGCTTGTTGCCTAGCAACGACAAAGTGATACTAAAGCTAGCCTGGCCAGCTTTTCCACATGCGAAAATCTAACGCTAAAGAAACAGAGTTTGACATCTAATTATTATCATTTATCTGAACTTAGATTGTCCTTAAATCTGTTATAGATTAATTGTTTTTAATGTTTCATATAAAATATGGTCATTATCATGTACAAAATAGTTTTGGTTGCTTAGCAACCAGGCAATTGTGAAAGAATGGACTATTTGTTAAGTCTATATTTGTCTGTTGCTAGGCAACGATTGTCTCTTTGAATAAAGTTTGTTAACGATACTGTTTTAAAAGAAATAATATATTTAATAATTTTAGGGTGATTTAAAACTTAAATACCAACCAACAATAATTCAAGGGCAAACTCATGACCCATACCCCCATTTCTGATTCCACAATTTTGCATTTTTGTCGGTTTTTTATGCTAAATGTACCTGTCAATTCGACATTTTTCTTAAGAAGTCAATGAATTTTACAGAGTTATTCCCTTATGTTGTAATTTGTAGAAAAGATGCTTTTTGGAACTGATCTGCACATGTCAGTAACCATGGCAACTATTTAAGGCATCTGGCCAGGTAATCTTTAAGTATGTGTTTGCGTTGCTAAGCAACAACCAACATCACATTATGTCAAAACTTTTAGATATGTTGTTACATACGAAACAAGTTATGCAACCTTATGGTTATATTTGTGATGTTAAAGTGGTGCAAACTCTTATATTATAAAAAAAATCCTCCCTATTTATTGGATGACCCTCGTAAAACACAATACAGCAATGTTGAGTCGATGTTATACAATAACGATACATAGCATCAACACCAGTCAAAATTAACTAAGCATAGTCGCTATAATTTCATACAGGACACATGTTTGATAATCTCCAGAAACCTGCTCTTAAAATGAGATGTACCACCTCATAAAACTAATATTTATCTCAAATTAGAGGTTTCACTCCCATAAGGACACGCAAGATGGTGAAGCATTTATATCAAATTTCACAATGACCAAGCAATTTCAGAAATAATAAATTAAGATTCAAGATCTGAAAAGAATCATGGCAAATAATAAGATTTAAATTGCGTTATGAAACAGGTTATTTTATTTTCTCTGGCTCTTAGAATGCATCCCTTAACAGGTCATTATTTGGTTAGAACTTTCGATCTGATCTATGATATTTGTATTTCTGATGTGAATGTAAAAGGTATTTGGGAGTATTTCATACACTATTTTGTACATCAGTTGAGCCTTTAGTATGTAAATCTTGGAACTCCATCAATTTACTAGCATTTAATCCTGTTTAGCAAATAAAGCAAAGCGTTGTATTTCGTTCTTATTTTTTTCAACCTTTCGAGACCAAGGCAGTTGGCTACTGATATAAATGCCATCTATTTTTCGTCATTTAAGATTTGCTGGCTTCATAAGATATTTTGAGGGAGCGCAGTGGCTCAGTGGTAGAGTGCTTGACTCGCGGGTTCGAGCCTCACTGGCGTCACTGCGTTGTGGTCCTTGAGCAAGACACATTTATCCTAGCTAAGTACTGGTACAACCCAGGAAGACCCGTCCCTGTTTAACTGAACTCTATAAGCTTACGCTTTCGTTCTAATCCTAATTTCCTTATGAATTGTATATATTGTACTGTATAACTTGTTATCTGTTGGAAATAAAATATGTTTAAACTAACTGAAAGATTGCTGATGGGACGTAGAGAATCAAATTAAACAGGCAAACAAAATAAGATATTTGAATGTCTTTAGGATGTTAGATTATTGATCATAAAGATATAAAGATGGATTATGTTTTTGAAATTTTGACAACAATGTCATTTTTATTCCTAAAAATGCCGCAAGTATCATGTATGAGGTTTTTCAGATGCTGAGTCAAATAAAGTGTTGCATCATCTCCAAATAAATAATTTACAAAACATTATATTGACATGATAAAGGAGCAAAATGTGTACAATAACTTATTCAGTGGCACACTTGCCAATAAGGTTTTAGGAACTGACAGTATTCTAGAGATAATAGCTTATTGAATTGTGTTTGATAGGTCAAACAATGAAATAATGCTCTAAAGACTAGTTAATTTACATGCAAACATTTTCTGATGAATTAAAGATTATTTTCACACCACTTCTTAAGTGATTCTTAAAAATAACCATGTCAAAGCATTTGACCAGTAGTTCAAGTATTTTCAAACAATGATAACTGCTGTTCTATTTTGGCATTTCTTCGCCGCCTATGGACTCTTCGTGCTAAAAAATGTTAAAATATTTTTAAATAAGATATTTAGCTACAACATGTCCTGTTTGCTTTTGTTTCCAGGAATTATATCTGGTATAATTATATCAGCACTGGGTGCTTGTAAAACAAGTATTTTGGGAACACTTTTAATGTCTATTGGCATGGTAACCAGTGGCTTTGTCACCAGTTCTTACCTTCTCTATGTTACATATGGATTAACCGCAGGTAGGTAAAGTTGGGCTGTACTGGATTTGGGTTGTCCATCATTCCATCCGTTATAATCTCGTTTCCGCTCAATATCTTGAGAACAAATAGACAGAATTTTACGGAATTTTGTCTATGCATTGATACTGACAATTGCTTGGGAATGTTATACATTATTTTTTGCACATTTCTATCAGAGTAATGGCCCTTGACTGATGTCTGAATTTGGTTCAAAATTTCGTTTTCGTTAATATCTTGAGAACGAATTGATATAATTTGACCAAAGTTTGTATGTCATTGATATTTACAAGATCTAGGTTGGGATTGTTACTTGTCATTTTTCTCAAATTTGTAGCAGAGGCATGACCCTTCATTGATGTCACATATTCGTTTCTGCTCAATATCTTGAGAACAAATTTATAGATCTTCTCGAAAATCTTATATATACATTTATATTAACAAGATCTACGTTGGGATTGTTACCAGTCATTTTCTCTCATTTGTAACAGAGTTATGGCCCTTGATGGATGCCAGAAGTTCGTTTCCCCTCAATATCTTTAGAGAAAATGGACACAAATTGATCAAACTTTTGAATATGCTTTGATATTTACAAGATCTAGGTAAGTATCGTTACCTGTCATTTTTTTCTCAAATTTGTTATGTTCTTTGATTTATATCACAATTTTGTTTTAGCGATTTATCTTGAGAACAAATGGATAGAATTTCACCAAATTTTATATATGCATTCATATTGGCAAGATCTATGTTTGGATTGTTACCCATCATTTTTCACAAATTTACAAGACAGTTATAGCCCTCATTTAATGTTTTTACATCATAAAGGGCGCTGCAGCTGGGCTTTAGTCAGATTATCTGAAATCTCTTTTAATAGTTTCAGTACTTTGATATGAATGCTTCAGAAGAAATCGAAATACTTTGGCAGCACAGTACAGTGTTCTTTTAATACTATCACTTTATTCCTAAATATTACAACCCTCACCACGAAATACCCCGTTGTGTGCAAGGGCCATACTATTGTTTGTGGACAATAATCACACACAGGTGGACAGACCATGGTATAATTATAGCCCACTTTGAAAAAGGGGGGGGGGCTATACTGGATTTGGGTTGTCCTTCATTCTGCCAAGCTGTCCTTCTGTGCATCAGGTTTTCGTATCCGCTAAACATCTTAGGAACAAATTAATAGAATTACCAATTTTTGTATATGCATTGGTGTTGACAAGATCTAGGTAGAGATTGAAACACATTATTTTTTGCATATGTGTAAAAGAGTTATGGTCCTTGATTGATATTAGAATTTTGTTTAGAATTTCGTTTCCGCTCAATATCTTGAGAACAAAATGATAGAACTTTACCTAATTTTGTATGTGCATTGTATTGACAGTATCTAGATTGGGATTGTTACACATCCTTTAAGAATAAAAAAATACATTTGAGTTGTACTGATTTTCCATTCCAAACATCCTTTATCGCAAATTTGTAACTGAGTTAAAGCCCTTAATTGACGTCAGAATTTCGTTTCCGCTTAATATCTTGAGAACAAATTGACAGAATTTCACCAATTTTGATATATGCATTCATATTGACAAGATCTAGGTTGGGATTGTTACCTAGCATTTGTGACTTATTTTCAAAAGATTGTTTTGATGGTCCTTTATTTGACGCCATAATTTCGTTTCTGCTCAATATTTTGAGAACAAATTGACAGAATTTCATCAAATTTTATATATATGCATTCATATTGACAAGGTCTAAGTTGGGGATTGTTACCTGTCATTGTTTGCTTATTTGTAACATACTTGTGGTCCTTGATATATGTAAGATTTTGGTTTTCACTCAATATCATGAGTATAAGTGGATAAAATTTCACCAAATTTTAACTTGAATTTACATTGACAAGGTCTAGGTTGGTATTGTTACCTGTTATGCGTTGCTTCTTTTAAACAGAGTTATGGCTCTATATTGGTGTCAGAATTTTGTTTCCCCTCTGTATCTTTAGAGCCTTATAACAGCATGAAAAGCGCTGCAGCGGGGCTGTACTCAATTTCTCTGACAATTATGGTTATTACTAAACTTTCATTTCTGTAACTGCCTATTTGGCTTTATCTATAGTAAGTGACGACCGTAAAGCCAAGGTTTGAGGGAATCATTAGTATTGTAATACAGACGCTGATCAATGTTGATTTTGTCTTTTGACTGCCAAACAAGCAGATACAGAAAAGCGGTTTATTATTTCGGTATATAAACAGAATGGGTTCATTAGAGTAATGTCCTTTCCCCTGGTCAAAATATCGGGTCATTTCTGTATCATTTTGACCTTAACTATACTAACGGAGGATCAGCAGTTGGAATCATTTCCAATTGCGCTATGGGGCCTGGCTTTAAGATAAAGTCAACAAAAATAAGTTTTTGTTGTCTTTCTTATTCAGCATACATTACTTATGATTCCTGTAAAATGGTTCATTAAGTTACACCTTTGTTGGCTTTATATTCTAACTAATGCATGTGCTTAGATAACAGCAAAACAAACAAAACAACATTTAAGAAACCAAATATGCAGATAGATAACAACGCTTTGATTATACACTTCTGCCATATCAACAACATGGCGCTGTCACATATGCCCCTTTCATATAGAATAATACAATCCAAACTAATCAGCTGCTCACATTCGTTTTAAGAAGGACACAAAAGAGGATCAACAACTACGATCGTCTCATAAAATGAAGATACATTTTCCTTTTACTTTTAGTTGTAAATGATTTGGACATTTGTTTGTCATATATACCCTACGATTTTCCTTTATGTGATTGTTTTACTCTTCAATGGCAGGTTTTGGAGCCTCCATTCTTACGATAGCGGCGTATGTTATGCTCATAGATGAAGAGTCAGCGAACAGAAGGTCTGTGATCGTTGTTGTAGCCTCCTCAGGCGGTGGTATAGGCAATATTGTATTGCCACCACTCAGTTCATGGCTTGTGGACTTATATGGATGGCGGGGATGTTTTGTGTTGTTGGGCGGTGTGTGTCTGCAAGGACTCGTTATCAGCGCCCTTTTGTATTCTGGGCCAAACAAACTAAAAGTGGATACTGTAAAGCAAAACGGTAATTGTAAGCATATCATGCTTCAGTAAATTATAGTGTAGCTATTGTGGAAAATATAAAATCTGAAGACGTTTACCTTTTCAATCTAATAAACTGATCACATTTATTTGATTGGTTTCTCAGGAAATCGCCAGAAAATGATAAAATCTCTTCTATAGCAATTTTAAAATACCTATCAATATAGCATAATAATCAAGTCAAGTGCTAGTTATTATATCTGTTAAAACTACGATTATGAACAAATATTAAAATTTCTTCTGGTTTTGCATAGAACATAATATACTTAACCATTCTTCAGCAGTTATATAGATGTATTGATTAAAACGTGTATCTGGAGTCTTCCGGTACTGTCATACCCCCATGTTATAAAAAGTGGGTGGGATAAACCAACCCCACGTAGAAAAACCAATAACAAGCGGGTCTGCATGATTTTCTAATTGCAGTGATTCCAACACATGTTAAGAGGCACAAAAACAATTTTAATTTATTTTCTTAATATAGTAACGCTCCATGACGTCATTTATGTATAAAAAAGGATTTTAGCACCCCCTATGCTATTTATTTTGCAGTTCATTTCAATAAAACTATTCAGTTATTATAAATATAAACTTTGTAATGGGATGAAAGTTACAATAACACTTCCATCTACCATATTAAACAAGAAAAAATTAATAGTACGTTACGTAACATATTAAGCCACATTCAAAAGCCTGTATCCAGCGTCCATGTGTGTCAACTTTTTACAATAAAAGTTTATATGCCTACTGTACAACTTGATTAGGTTCTAAATAAATATTCTATATCCAATAATTGCTGCGTATATGTTATAATGATCTGATGATATTGTAGCACTTGTGTCATTTATCTGCAGCCAAATTTTCAGAAGCTGTGTATAGCTATGGACCCATTATCATGCAATTGTTACTATCGTTCTGTCAGAGACTAAGTGTTTCTACCATATTTCCAGTGTCCGATATATAGGTATGTCGTTGCCTCTTGGAAGTCATTTAAGTAATGCATTTTGAAATAATTTTAGGCTGCATGTTTAGATAAAAATATGCAAAATGCATGCATTTACATTCGCTGTTTTTATTAAATCTGCCACTCTACGAAATATAAAAAACGTTCCTCGTATATCTTTTTCACTCACTGACTTATTCTTTTCAGATGACGCTAACCATCTTCCAAATACCATGGTGCATCGTTGCAAGAACTACTTTTCATTCTTCAATAGGCTATATTTCTCCTACCTTGTTGCTACAACTTTATCGAAAGTTGCGTTCTTCGTACCCTACACTTTTCTTTACAACATGATGATAACAAGAGGACAAACAAGGGCTACTGCCTCACTTACACTGTCTTTAGCTGGTATTGGTAGTATAGTGTCACGTCTTTTAGTAGGATTTATAGGTGACTTTAAGTGTTGTCATAGAATTTACTATTACATTTTCTCCATGTTATTCTCTGGTGCAATAACAATGGCATGTGTACATTTCAAAGAAGATTGGCAATTCTTGATGTATGGATTTATGTATGGATTCAGCGCAGGTGAGTTTGACTAACTTTAATCCTAAAATCCCAACATTAAAAGAGAAAATTATTAACACTATATAGTCAATAAACTGGCTCTTAGAACTATGAGCCTTCAATTTGCTGTTAAAATGCGCAACCAGACCTACAAAATAAATTGCTTTTGATGGCTAGGTGAGAACAATGTAAAATATTTTTTATTTGCAGCTTTACGACGCTGACCTAAACCTATTATTGGTGGGTTGATGCCTATATGTTTTGACAGCATTTAAGTGACTCTTTGGCGCATTGATTTACATTTAGCTGTCTCAAATGTTATGCGCACTTTGCTTTATTTCATCACACCCATTTCATTTTATTTGATTGTTATCTGCGATAATACATATAATCAGATATGTGAGTTAAATAATTATCGTGTTTAACAACAACAGAATCTAGGGTGAAACTTTGGCCTGAGTGTGTGCCATAACTGTAAATGTTAACTGAAAACATTTAAGCACGCTACCTAAGTAACCAGTCGATATGACTTCAGTCTCATCAAAGGCGTCTGTTATGTTGATACGTCTTTTTGTCTTACTTACATTGTGTAGGCGATTTCATGTTTTGTCTAGGCTAAGTTTAGTCCACTATGGGTCACAGAGAAAGATACTTGCTTGACATGTGTATTCGGTATGCGCGGATCCAGAAAGTTTCTTAAGGGTGTCCAAAGTTTTGGCAAAGTTTTAGTTTTAGGCATCAACTAGGGGGATCCGTACCAACATTCTAAAGGAACCCTTTACCCAGTAGACAAAGTGGGCCACAAAAAGGGCGTGATTTTTCTGGGGGGTTGGGGTGGGAGGGGGT
This sequence comes from Loripinus fragilis, assembly GCA_964019695.1. Taxonomy (NCBI): domain Eukaryota; kingdom Metazoa; phylum Mollusca; class Bivalvia; order Lucinida; family Lucinidae; genus Loripinus; species Loripinus fragilis. The sequence continues at coordinate 27,348,742 of OZ026518.1, forward strand.
AGTCTGGATTCCCGCATGTATGTCTTGTTAGTAATAGCGCTGCTATTTTGCTTTACTCTCTTCATGTGAAACTTCAGGTAATTATCGTTGTTATTGTTATTTAACCTATGGTGTGGTGAATCAACATGTTAGCCATTCGAGCTGTACTTACTCTGTCTATGGCAGATTTATTTTTTATACACTTATGAACTGCGAACACATGCTGCTTTATGTACCCACTTCGAATTCGATAGTGTACGACAGAAAATATTCTGTTTTCAATGTATAATATATAGAATATTATTTTTTTTAAGATTCGTTTTCACTCCAAAATGAAGCTCTGGATTTGAAGATAAACACTTACACACTAGTAAAATCATTATATGTCTGTTAGCTTTCACTTCTGTCCTGTCCACGAGTAGACTATTATCTTATTGAATCTATCATGGGTGTGATGGTGGGATAGAAAAATCTTTAAAAGATCACCCTTTGGCATCACGAGGTTTGCCAAGGGACATATTTTGCTATTCCACCTTCACACAAATAATGGAGTCTTTTTCTTGCTCACCATTATCTAATATGCATTTTTATATTTACAAAAAAGGTTCACAGAAGTTCCTTAATTGTGATTTAACATAATGACATTACTTTAGACAGACAATGATGTTACGTGCATTTCGATGTACGACTGTGCTTTTTTTAGCCTTTCCCATGGTTTGGTTCAGGGTATGTGAAATAGATAGAATTATCACGGCGAAAATATTGATCTTGTGTGCAAAAAAGCAATACACTGAGTCTCAATTTGATCACTTGAAACACAGATTGGTAGATTTAATTATATTTCTTGGAGAGGTAATGCTATGTGTGACATCACTCATGTATTCTACAATGGTTATGCCGTATTTTTAGTAGCCCTGGCTTCATGCTATGTATTTAGGACTCTGAAATATATAACCACGACAGAGTTAAATCTATGATACTGTATAAACTCATCATTTGCAAACTACATACAGTAATTCAGAAATTCAGCAAAAAATGGTACAAAGATAGAGTATGCTTGTAGATGTATTTTAATATTTTACTATTGCTATATTTACTAGTCTAATACCAGTGTACTGTAATTGCTTCATCTATTTTTCTAGCGATTTTTGCTTTCCTCGTGGGAGTTCTGGTAGCTGACTTTTCTGGCGTACAGAATGTTGGATCTGGCTTAGGGTTCACCCTTACTGTTGGTGGAATAAGTGCAAGTATAGGAACACCAATTGGTGGTAAGCTAAGCTGCATACTTGGACATAACAGGATTTGGGGATCATACTAATTTAGTAGTCACGGCTTGTATCGTTTTCAACTGTTTCAACAGTACCTTTGCATTTTATAAGTTATATTAACTAAACAATCGTGTAAATACTTTGTAGTTTCAGAATATGATATGATGATATAAAATTGATATAATCCTAGTACAACTGCTGCAAATGGGCCTTGTGTTTGCTATGCCTTTGTGCACGTCTGTTTATATGTGCCTTGTGGTCACCTGCTGGGAAAGGGCTGTGGTACTTGATTGTATTGATTCCTGATCTTTCCACGCTAACTCACTTTGTGTTACCATGCTGCTGTGATGATTGGCCAGTGACAATGCCTCTGAGCACCCAAAACAAAATTATTATTACAATTTTACATTCAAACTTGACTGAATATGGCCATATAATAGAGAGCTTGTGGTCCACTATGTGTTTTAGCATGTATATGCATCTTTTTAAGCTTACATATGCTATTATGTCTTTTCTTCATGTGACAGTAACTCTTTTATTATCAGCATTTGTGGTATTTACTTCTCATATATGCTTATAGTATGAATGATATCCATGCACATTGGTCCGTTTCTTTCTTTAGTTGAAAACGGCATTCTGTATTTGTAGCCATGTAGAAAAATATTCAATTGACTTAAATGCTAAATCAATATCATTGCTTTGGGTTTGATGTAAGGTTAACTACATAGTAAACTCATTTTAGCTATACATTCATGTATGATCATTTTATATTTTTTATTTATACATTATAGGGATCACACATGTTTTTTCATGCATTAACATTTGCCTGGTCCTGAGGAAGGTGTTTGAACACAATGCCGATAGGCCGAGTGCTCAAACATCTCCCGAGGGACACTTCAAGTGTTAATGCAATGAAACAAACATGTGTGATCGTTATTCTTGCATATTTACCTTATTCCCACCACATTCGCACTGAAAACGCTGTTAAAACAATAAAATATCAGTTTTCTTACACTGGATTGATTTCTCTAAACAAATGGCGACAAGTGTAAACTTTCGAACGTCATAACGTCGTCACAACGTCATAGCCGTGCGCTATGTTTTGCGAACAAAAGCATAAGCAAAATGATCAGTCTGACCCGCCGCGCTTTCTGCATATACCGTCATGTAAATAACTCAGGTCTTATTTGAAGTATTTTTAAGTTCAAACCCATGTTCTAACACCACGTGAATCTCCTGATTTGAACACGGATTTTCGTTCATTTGACAAATGGGCTAAAACATCTATACGAATAGGTTTCTATGCAAGAATTTATAATTTAACTATGTAAGTATGTCACAAAGACCAAAACTATACATGTTACACAAAGATGTTGCTATAGAAAAAAAGAAGTGATCTGAAATACAATAGACACACAGTACAACCGACTGCTTAGATGACAGGTTACTAACAATGATGACAGATACGGGATTTTATGCCCATGAAGGGTAGGTTAGATTTTCGGTTGGCCAAATTGTTAGAGAAGCCCTTCGGTACTTTGTGGTGGGTGAGTATACTTGTTAGTGTTGAGAGATCCTACAGAAACAAGCTGACGTTATATCTCTCACAAATAAAGCCAGACTTGATCATCATTTCAGAGGTTTCCCGAGAAAAGTCACAAAATCTGTAACCTGTTCAGGTTGTACGTCTCTCTGCTGTGTTCACTTCATACAATAAAACTACTATCATTCATCTACATTTTTTGTAAAATTTGAAGCCGCAGTTTGATTTTATAAAGTTATTGGAGCCCATAAAAGACGACAGGTAGATGAAAAATGGCTGCCTTTGTCAACAGATCAATTTTGAAGTGGCTGTCTTTGATGACAGGTCATGAACTTTAGTGGCTAACATTGATGACAGGTTATAATTATAGAAAGTAACTTTAAATCAACATATTTCTTCAGTCTTTCGTCTCAACTGAGAGCATAAATCATCTTCCATATTGCATTCAGGTCAAAATTATCTTATCTGCCAGTTAGTTAACTGATATTTAGCATAGGCAAACAGTCTAGGTCCAGACCAGACACTGTAGAAACAGGGACCATATTGTTTCTTTACCGGGCTGCTTAGCGCAGTTGGTAATGTGTCTGGCAGCAGATGCGAGTCTGACTGCAGATCCAGGGATAGTGAGTTTGATCACGACCCGGTCCCATACTTTCGTGAAGATTGATCATGAAATAATTTCTATGGTCATTTTCCTCCCTTCCGCTGAATCATTCAAGAAGGGTTGTTGTCAGTTACAATCGAAAGTATTTGCACAAAGTACTGGTTAACTGCTTGTTAAAGCTTGCCAAGGAAAAAGTGTTGTCAGGTGAACTGATCGTCTCGCCGTGACCATAACTGTTGACTTGGGACTTAAAGCAACAAAACAAGCAAAAAATACTGTTCCTCAGAGGATATAGATACAAAAAATAATTTAAAGTGTACGTCTAGATCAGATATCATTTAGATGACAAATGGGTGTATCTTCTTTCAGTAAAATCTTGAGTTTTGTAATATCAGTTAATTCTTAATTTCTGCTTTAAGGACAGGGTCTGGTTTGTTTTGTGCCACTTCCTGGTCATTGCTCATGTATTTTTTTTTCTTGCAGTACCAGTACCTGGAAACAATATTACACCTCTCCTCTACATATCAACAGAAAGTTGTGCATCACTGTTACAGGCTGAATGGCAACAGATAATATCCTGATCTCTCCACACAACAAAATATTTTCAGCCTTGATATGGTATAAATTGACACCAAATGATGTTTAAAGCTAATCGGGCATGGTGTCTACTGGCGTTTTGACTGTTATCTACTGTGTTGTGCTTTGGTAACCAAAGTATTTGTTAAACAGATTTTGGCAGTGGATCACAACTTGGAATATTTAGAGTTTGAGGACCCCTTAGATTGACTCCTGTTGATGGATCCCTATCGTCAAAAGCTGTAAAAAATTTGATCACCAAGGCACAACACAATTGATACCAGCCAAGACGCAAGACACCATGCCTGTTTAGCACATAATGTCAACTTGCATACCATAATCAAAAGGGAAAATATTTTGCTGTGGGAAAAGATCAGGTTGCCATTCAACCTGTAACAGTGATTCACCAATTTCTGTTGATTCATATAGGGGAAGAGAAATTTTGTCAGCAGGTACTGGTACTGCTTTGAACAAAAATAACATGAGCAGTGACCAGGAAGTTTCACAGCTCGATCCAAACCCTGTCCTTAAAAGCCAAACGCGCAAAAAAATGATATTACAATAATACGAAAATAGTGAGTACGATCAGAAAATACTACAATCACAAACTGCAGACAAACCCATGGCACCGCGAGGAAGAGCCACACATCAATCATGAGACACCAGGAAGACAAACTAAGCAAAGCAACCATCTCTTCTCTTCCCCACCAAGATGATTGCAAAACTAGAATGGACATTAAGTTACGTACAGCAAGACATAGAACAATTACAGACTTCAACAATGGGAGTTACAATAAACAACAAGTCAACAACAACAGAACCACCACCCTAGAATGGACAGCAGCCCTAGCCAATGAGGGACTTAAATGCATTCTACTGGCACCAAATCTCCATCCCAGATTCTGTTGAAGAACAAGAAATGTCTAAGCCACACAGAAGCCTTCTAACTATTGCAATGTATCTCCATGGAGAAACACTCCAATCAAAATATCACACTATGACGAAACAAAGAAAAGGGCCCACGACCCACAAACAAAGCTCAAGATTTCACTGAAAAGTGAATATGACAATTTGTCATCTAACTGTTATCTGATCTAGAATTACACTTTGAGCTTATTGATTGTATCTATGTCCTATAAGAAACAGCATGGACCCTGTGTCGAAAGAGTATGGTCTGAATCTAGACTGTTTACTTTACTCAATATCAGTTAGCCAACTGGCAGATAAGATTATTTTGACCTGAATGCAAAAGGGAAGAGGATTTATCCTCTCAGCTGAGACCAAAGGCTGAAGAAATATGTTGATTTAAAGTAACTTTATGTAATTATAACCTGTCATCAATGTTAGTCACTAAAATTCATGACCTGTCATCAAAGACAGCCACTTCAAAATTGATCTGTTGACAAAGGCAGCCATTTTTCATCTACCTGTCATCTTTGATGGGCTCCAATAACATTATAAAATCAAACTGCTGCTTCAAATTTGGCAGAAATGTAGATGAATGATAGTAGTTTTATTGTATATAAGTGCAGACAGCAGACTTTGACAGAGAGATGCACAGCCTGAACAGATAACCGTTTTTTGTGACTTTTCTCGGGAAACCTCTGAAATGATGATCAAGTGTGGCTTTTTTGTGAGAGATATAACGTCAGCTTGTTTCTGTAGGATCTCTCAACACTAACAAGTGTACACACCCACCGCAGAGTACCAGAGGGATTCTCTTACAATTTTGCCAACCAAAAATTATAACCTACTCTTCATGGGACATAAGATCCCGTATCTGTCATCATTGTTAGTAACCTGTCATCTAAGCAGCCGGTTGTACATTGTGATAGAATCAGGACTAAAACCGACTTCAGCAAAACCTATCTTAAGCTGACATTCAAAAATTGACAAAACAAATGCCTGAAAGCCATTGGGTAACTTAATGCAGGTCAAAAGTACTGCAGAATGCTCCCCCGCTCCACGGGGATTATTGGTCTTGAAAACCTATTTTTGGTTGGCCGCCTAAGACAGGGTTTACTGTATTATTCTTTAGCAGTTTTGCACGTCCAGTACACATCAGGTGTACTTATGTGCAAACTTTAGATTGGGTTTTACTGTATGACATATTTATAGCTCATGAGTTTATTTATACGCGCAGTCTGATCAGAGCCTTTGCTAGTCGCTTGAGTATTATATGATTGTTAAGCTACTTACTGAACACCATTTGGAGTTTCTAAGCTTAAAAGGAGGCGTCAGATGCTCGTCCGAGTCTACACATGTCAAAATGCCACATTGTTGGAAATCTCATGTTCTGGTCCAAATGTAAATGAAAAGCATGAATCACAACAATAGACTGAATGATATACGTCTTGGAGAGATTACAATGGAAGTCAGAACTAAAGTCGACACCATCTGTGCACATGGCGTGTACATGAGTTGCAAATGATGTGCACATAGAGGACCTTGGTGCTCATGTTACATTAAATTTATTAAACGTGTGAGGAAAAGCGATAAAATGCGGGGCTTGTCGAGCATTTAATCACTATAAATTCAGTAATACAACAGCACGAATTAGATTCTATTTATCATATAACATTAAGGTTACTTTGAACACTCATTTCTGGCTTAAAAAATTAAAATATTGTCATTATTTACGCAACGTTGTTATGAACGTCATCTCATAACGTTGTCAAAATCTGTAAACCACTAGTGGTTTATCGATTTTAATGATGGCGTTTCTTCACTCCCAGACGCGACGTCATATGATAAAATGTAATAGTAATCTTTAGCAGTGTTGCGTACCTCCAGTGCCAAAATGTAAGCTTAGGGGATAACTGTATTCAAAATTTTCATTTTGGGTGGTATATCGTCGGATATATGGCCGGAAATTTAGTTTTACGGTGACGCGCGAGCGGAGCCGTAAAATGTGGTTTCCAAACATATATCCGACGATATACCTCCCAAAATGAAAATTTTGAATACGATTATCCCCATTATAGTTCTTATCTGCAATTTCGTCTCAAATTGGCAGGCCGCAAAATGCCGCACGTCATCCAACGAAATGTGACGTAATTTATGACGTCACATTGTTTCCTACAGTATATCGCAGGATATACTGTCGCAAATATTTGACGTTATCCAATCAGAAGTCGCGTTACAAAAGCAAGTGCATTAGAATAATAAATGATTTAATGTATAGGGAGTTACACTTGATTTGATTTCTGCCAGTTTAAAGCATTTGTTCCGTACCTATATGTGTCGTTAATAATCAAACCGTATATGAAGAGATTGGTTAATCGTAATTAGGTGATGCACTGTAAAATAAGTAGAATTTTGCTTGGATTATATGGTCAATAACGACACAAACAATACTGTGCATCCCATTATTTTTCGCTTCAAACTCATGTATGTAAACAATGTATATTTCTTTCATTTTAGGCTGGATTGCTGATGTCACTGGAAGTTACAATGGTTCATTTTACTTCTGTGGTGCCTTCTTTATAGCAGGTGGTCTAGTGGCCTCACTCATTCCTGCTATGTGGCATTGTAGACCTTCAAAACAATTAAAAATAACTGATCAGGGGCAAGAAAAATGCCCAACAGTAGAAATCTACAGAATAGAAAATATTACAACAGATTTTAAAACAAGTAATTGATACACTGGACCAGACTCATTCCAGCTATCAAAACTATTAAAGAGATAAATATTTGAGCAATAATACTGGTACCACTCATTATGACTCTCTCCAGGGGTCATACTGGGCAGATCAAAAGGACAGTCATAATGAGGTGATTATGACTTCCTTACAGGGGCAATAAAGTGGCCCCATGAAGGGATTTGGTATTTTATGATAAAATATTGATCTTTATCTTAGTGATTGAAATTATGATTTATACAGGTAAGTCCCCTCTTGAGGCCCCTATAATTTTGTGAGCTACTGAAACTGTCCCTTATCAGTTAATCCTTTAATGAACTCTATTGGACAGTAATCTTTGTCTTTAAACATAACCAATGAGAGGTCAGAAGTCCACTCAGCAGTAGAAATCTACAGAATAGAAAGCATGACAACAGAGTTCAAGACAAGTACATGTAGTTGATGCACTGGACTAGACTCATTCCAGCTATGTGGCATTGTAGACCTGCAAACCAATTAACAATAGCCAATGAGAGACCAGAAGTCATCTCAGCAGTAGAAATCTACAGAATAGTAAGCATTACTTATGATAGAGTGCAAGACAACTAGTTGTTTAGTTTGTTGATGTAGATGCTTTACATCCCAGATAATATTTCCTTAAACATGGTGGAAAGATGCCCTGTCATCCTGGGTTGAACTCATACTGAACTTCAATGGCTATATGATTTTAATAGTTCTTACCTTGCTAGCGGCGACTTTTGTCATCTGTTGATAACTTTTGCAAACATATTGGATCCTGATCTAGATCCAAAACATTTGACACTCTGATAGTGTTCCTGAAAGTTTTTTTCCGCAAACGTCAAGTTTCAATAAAGTCAGCAGACGACATTAAATGCATGGAAAATTGTTCAGGAAGGCAACTGGTATTACTTGCTTCAATATAATTGCAATATTCAACAATGATATTTGCAATAAAATGAAGCTACATGTTGGTATTATTTAGAAGTCAACGTGCATAATTTATTCAAAGCATTTTGAAAATGAGAACGTTTCTTAGTACATCACATATTTCAATACTCTTGAAATAACATGTATGTTGATAACACATCAACTAATGCAAACAACACGTACATGTATATTGAAACTGTTGATAACACATAAATTAAAACCATGTTGATAATATATGTACATTTACTGAACATTAAATGTGACAGTGTCACACTGAAATTAAGTTAATAACATATATATCACAACAATGTTGGTAACATGTATATTGCAAAGGCACTGAGTTGTATCGATATGTATTGGATCTCCATTAGAATGAAAATGGTTAAACAATTGGAACAGCCTTATGTCCTGATCGAAAACACGTGTGATTCAACCAGTCTTTTATGGCTGCTTCCCGGGATTTTCTTTTGGAACTAGGACACAGGAAGGATAGCAAATTATATTGTGAGATTTTACACAGGTTGATTATACTAGTATCTGATGCTACATCATTTTCAACTATTTGTTTATTGTCACTGTCTTGAACTTCTTTCTTTTTATGTGTTTGTAACTCATTTGAGCCTTTAGTCAGTCAGTCTGAACCATTTTCCAGGTCAAACACATTTAGTGTTCATGTCGCATCTGGATGTACTGCTTGAATGTGCATCTCGACTGAGCATTCTGGTCGCCATACTTATTGAAGTCTGCAGATTCTTTTTTTTAAATTGTTTTTTAGGAACACCTTTAGCTTGTGGAACAGCTTGGATCCAGATTTAGACTAACATTTTGATGGTACTGAACTAGGCCCGCACTGTTTTAAATGGCGTTAAGCAGTTGTCACATTCTGAATACTGCTTAAGGGGTACTTTGGGCAGCATTTCATCAGGGTCTGCACTGTTTACTGAGATAAAAGGCATATTCAGGGACAGAAATACACCATACATGGACATTTTGACCAGCAATTGCTTAAATACAACCATATGTAGATAATTCCATACTTATCAAGTTGTATTAATATATATGGGATAATCCATTAGAATGAAAATGGTTAAACAATTGGAACAGCCTTATGTCCTGATCGAAAACACGTGTGATTCAACCAGTCTTTTATGGCTGCTTCCCGGGACTTTCTTTCTGAACTAGGACACAAGAAGGATGGCAAATTATATTGTGAGATTTCACTCAGGTTGATTATACTAGTATCTGATTCTGCCCCATTTTCAACTATTAGTTTATTGTCACTGTCTGGAACTTCTTTTTCATGTGTTTGTAACTCTAACTGACTCGATCTTTTTACCAAAGGATTTTTTCCAACTTCTGGTGTTTGCTGAGTTTCTGACGCTTTCATTTGGTCTGTGTCTGCTGCATGTATTTCATCCGGGTCTTGTTCGGATATATCACTTGTTATGGTGGCATCATCCACCCAACAGTGCGGACCTTTCAATTTGATCTTCACGTGGACTGGTTTGACTTCAGGTTCAGGTTCTGGAATTTTTTGTCCTTTACCCCTGCAAGAAACAAATAAACTAATACATTTAACACAGTTTTAGATAAATAAAAAAATCAGCGCAATATTGTAAATATTTTTCTTATCCAAAATTTTAAGCATATGTTGAGGGTGCTCAAAAGAACCGTCTCATTGAGACGGTTCTTTTGAGTACCCACAACATACGTTTTGGTTGAAAAATAAGAAAAAAATTATTTTTCAGTAGGCACTCTTAACTAAAGGCCTGATTCAATTATTAAAAACTTTGTCAAGCAACCACCCGTACGGAACATTATACTTTAATTAACATAAATAGAAGAACATTCAAATTGCTTTCTTACCATTTTTTTTACCTTTGCTGTATGCGACTGATGGTTGACATGACATTGAATTGATGACAGAGAGCTATTCTTTTCAATAAATAAACGCTTGTGCTGAATAAAATTCGTGCATTAGCCATGTAGTCTGTACAATGTGTGTAGACTTCCACATAAGATTGCATTTATTTTTATTTCTCAACCAAAACATATGTTAAAACTGATGGGCAAGAAAATATTAAATAATTTGTGCTCAAAAGATTTGGTTAATATCTTGATCTATGATGGGTTGTATAGAATGATCCTTAATAAATTAATCGCATTTTGAGGTCGTCAAGTAACATTATGGATAGAATTGCCGAATCCGCAATATTCCATATGCTGTGTCATATCAAATTTAATTACATTATAATGAAATACTTTTACATTCAATAATTGAAATGTAAAATCCAATATGTTGGCATGAAAGACCAGATTGGTAAAAAGTCACACCATATACTTGACAAACATTCTAATAAACAAGTCGTATTTACATTAAATACCAATTTCTGTTTTGTATACCTTTTCATATTGCCTAAATGCTAATCTCTATGTGTGAATTGATGCCCTTCAATATATATGAGAATGGGAATCATGAAAATTGAACTCATTGCATAGGCTAGTATCATAGACTCAGGCAATCCTGTGCTTCAGTACAGGATCGCCAGAGCCTTATCTGCTCGTAAAAGCAAAGTAGGATAATGGATGAATTGCCACACCAGTACCAATGTTTTCAAGCTGAAAGGAATTTTAGCTTATATATGGTAAGGTACATTTTTACACAAATGGTTGATGACTTATTTTTGTAAATAAAGCAAAAGACGATCACAGCTTTCAAATCAGAAATGTTCGATAGGTCTTTGACATTTTTGAATGATGAAAGACAATTTTGAGATTGTTATGCCTGTCTATACAATTTACCAAATCTCAAGGTTATACAACTTTTATCATGTTCATAAATGATGGGGATAAAATATGTTTCAATTAAATGAAACTAATTTGACATAGAGTGCATTGAATGATTATCACATGACGTTGCGTCTGAGAGTGATATAACGCCATGCAATAAAAGCGATAAACAACTAGTGGTTTACAGATTTACGGGAAACGTAATGACGTCCATTATAACGATGCTTAAAATAAGGGAAACTCTTGACGTTTTCACACTAAAAATGCAATTTTTAAGTATTTTAATGTCATGTGATTAATAGAATCTAACATTTGTGCTCCTGTATTATTGAATTTATCAAACTTGCTTTGAAAAAAGATAGAATGCTCGGCAAGTCTCGCATTTTATCTCTTTTCCCAACTTGTTTGAAATTTCAAAAAAACGTGAGCACTCATTGAAGATCCTCTATATAAATGATCAAAATAAGAAAATTATAGCAATTCAAAAGTCTAAAATAAAGCGCAATGATTGGCTACTTGCAGACATGTGTCCATCCGCAAGCAGCCAATCATTGCGCTTTATTTTGAGTCTGAGAATGAACTTAATTTTTATAACCGTGAGGCCTGAGTTTAAATGAGTCAATGGATGTCACCATTTTAAATATTTGATCACCTAACACACAATGAACTCCAAAGCCACATTGCTAAATGTACAGATTTAATTTTTAACAGAAAAATCTATAAAAATGAAAACAGAACAAAAGAGCAGAACATTTTTTTTATTTTGCAGTTAAACTCATGCCGCACGCAGATAGCATACGAGAGTTAAAAACGTTAAAATGACACAGAACTTACTTAGCCACAGCAGAATTGCAGCAAAGCAGCCAGCTCTCTGATAATTGATAAACTAGAAAGGACATCGTGAAACACTGTTTATTTCCTTCCCCCACAATCTGTTTTTGTAGGAGTATACAGTTTTCACGTTGTCTGTGCGCCCATGCATCCGCGCGTGGGTCCGTACGTACCCACAGAGTGACCCTTGTTGGCTACTTAGAATTTCCGAAAATTCTGTTCATATTCCAACACAAAGCCCCTAACACAATGGGAGCATCAACAAACATAAGATAAACAACAGAACCACCGCCTTAGAACGGAAAGCAGCCTAGGCCACTAGGGGACTTTTACAGGCCATATCTTTGCAATAGATTCTTCTATAACACTTGTTAAAAACACACAAAAATGCATGGAGGCTTTCTAACTTATCCAATGCATCATCACAGAGGAAAAAAAATCAAATCATATTAACATGCTATGATGAGACAAAGAGAATGTCTGTTGACTCACAGACAGTCAGGGCTAATGAAAACCTAAAGTTGACCACGGTGGGATCAGCCAAATCCAGCACCAGACGCAAACCCACTGATGAAAGCTTCAAGTTAGGATCCTGATTGAGTAGGGTGCAATGAACATTTCCATCGAGAAAAAAGGAAGTTACCTATTTCAAGAACAAACAATATTGCTTTTCGAGTTTAGTTTTCTTTCTGTGTAACTCAAATATAATAGACATATATTATCCAAGACGCATGGATCATGCATATGCCACACATCAGTGTTAGGAGGAAGGTAATAAGTGAGAAACCAGTGATGGTAAAATTCACTAACATAACAAGTCCATGTTCTAAAGCTCCTCCAAAACCGACTATGGAGAGCAGTAACATCAGTAGAACAACGTCAACACGTAAGCATAACTGGTATTGTACAAAAATAAAACGAGGAAAATAATATTAACAAACAACCCTTAAAAACTTTGGCACGACGGGGCGTAATCTGGTTAATATTTTAAAAATGAAAGTCACGAAGGAGAAATTTCTCACACTAAAACAAACAATGCCTACATTTGTGAGGACCTTATTTATTTGCATGGCATAAAATGGATAAGATGTACATGAAAATGAAGGTATGTTATTAGATATATAGTAAACTCATATGTGAAAATATAAGTAAATGGTGTGAAATATATATACTGAGTAGAATATGGATGTTGACATGTTAAAAAAGAGGGTCGTTCATGTGTATTTCGGTTTTAAAGATTATACTAAATTATTGTGAACCGCAATAAAAGTTTCAATGCCTTTCAGCAATGCATCAAGCAACAACCATTATACAGACACTCAATATTGATGATGTTTTAAATTCTGCATAAGTTTAGCCTATTCTGAAACACGCTATTTTACTTCGCTGGTTAATGTATATTTGTACATTGTAAACCATTAACAAAGTAGTGTACATGTAAGATGAGAAAATATCGGTGTGAGTTATGATGCAAAATTATATTGAACTTGTTTTGCAAAACAAATGTTTTATTATTTTCATTCACGAAGAAAACTTATATAATATTATAATTGAAAACACTCCCCAATTTGATTCAATTTCTTTAAAGTAATTATTAGTAGATGCTGTCTGAGTATAACTTATTCATATAATTATACTGTCATTAGTGTGAATCCTTTTTACATTGTTATATTATTTTAAAACAAATAAAACGAACTTGTGTACTTGGGGTTAGGTATTTATTGAACGACCCTCGTTAAAGGACAAAGGGAAGCACTCAGTGATCATGGGGAGCACTCGGTGATCAAAGGGAATGATTACGTACTCTTCATCCTCCTCTGCTGATAGCTGAAACCTAAAATCAAACAAAATGGTACACTAATGATACACGTTTCAACGAGGCAGTTCATGAAAGCAAATTTGAAGATATAGCTGTCATGCAAATTTAAACAATTAATGGTATATTGAAAGGCATTTTTATACTGATTGACTGTTGGAGATGTTTAAAGCGACAAAGCCATGCGAATATAAACAATTTGTGGTTTAGTGACAGGTATTTTGATACTGATTGGCAGTTGACCATGCTTAAAAAGGGCAAAACCATTCATAAATAAAAACAGTTTGTGGTATAGTGACAGGTACTTTGATACCGATTGGCAGTTGGAGATGTTTGCAAGAGGCAAAGACATGTAAATATAAAGTATTTGTGGCATAGCGACAGATATTATGATGCTAATTTGGCAGTTGGCCATGCTTTAAAAGGACAAAGACATGCATAAATAAAAAAAGTGTAGTAAGTGACAGGTATTTTGATGCTGATTGGCAGTTGGAGATGTTTGAAAGAGGCAAAGTCAATGGACATGATACCTGGTTACAGTGTTAACTTCAAAATAAATCTCCTTAACTTAGGTATCATATGTTGTTAGTACACATCTACGAGGATATTCCAATGTGTACCTACTACATATCTCCTTTCAATTCAGTATTATTGTTTTACCCATTAGTACTCAACTACATTATTTTTTTCAGTAAAATGAGCAAGTATAAATGAAACTGTTTCATGTAGTTTGTCATGCACCTGGATGACAATAACAGACTCTATTTTATGCTTTTGACATGCTATCTTGAGACGCTTCATTGGAATATATTGCCAAATTGGTAGTTGCGTTTTTGGGAACTTCGAGCGTCTTTCTGGACAAAGAATAACGAATTCATAATGCAAAAGACCGTTCGATCCTGATAAATTTCTTTTAAAATATTAAATACTGGTATACATGCAGCACACAACACTCTCCTTCCTCCTTCATAGCAAAAATAAGAAAGAGCAGGAGTGTAGTACATACAGATATTCAGCATGACAAGGGTAAATGCCACTTGTTTGGCTTAATGGATTTGACTACCATCTTGAAGAAGGTCAGGGTTCAAGAGGCTTTTATGTACATACTCATGACAAAGATTGGAAATGCGATTTAATCCAATGATTATTAAACCCCTCTTGAAATTTACATGGCGACAGTTTCAAATGAATTATCCCTTTGAAGACCAGAAACTCTTTAACAGGTTCTTTGGCAAACAGTGAAGACCCAGATGAAACGCCGCATAAAGCAGCATTTCATCAAGGGTCTGCACTTTTTACTAATGCATATAGGATCTTTGAAGAAAGAAATACATATTTTTTTAAAATTATAATCTATAGCTCCTCCATATATACAATAGACCATCCTGACTTAACTGTATTGGTCTTTAAAGGGCTATGAGAGTTGTACCAGCTGATAGTAAGCTAGACTTGGTTTACACTTTCTGACTGTAATAAGCCATTGGGTGTTAATTAGGCAAGTGTATTTCATCGTCTACCTTATTTTAGGAGGTAGAATTAAAGAATATCTAACTTGTTTAAGCCAAATGGAATTTGCCATTCATATTAATCAGGCTGGTCCATTTCCGTTTTTAGGAGTTTTCCGGTGTTATTTTTTATCCAAATTTTAATATATCATGCTTTCAGCTAACAGTAAAGATCCTGATTAGACGCCTAATGCGGTTTCTGATCTAGATATGCACTGTTTATCTAAGGACGCTAGGATTATTGGTTAAATGGGACGCCCACCTCGCGGTCTGAACAGAAAGCCGAGGAAGAATCCTTTATTTAGCTTGTAGTATGGCGCAGGCGTAAATAAACACGTGTTACTGACACCTGACGAAATTTACAATCGCTCCTCCCTGCATCCGCCTAAGCTGTCAATTATATTACATTTACCTACGGGTTAATTTGTCACTATTTAGGAAGTTCCCGCCTTCGTCGCTGTTTAACTAAAATTGGAAGTTAGAGTACGGTATTAAGCTCCTCCTTCGACGTTTTTCTAGGGTGCCTGATGTAAACATCAGCAAGATCAAGGAAAAAAGCATCGGCCATACTACAATATTAATTAGACAAAAAATATACCCAGCAAAAAACGAAACGCACCACTTAGGACTGTTCAACTCTCAGGAAGATCACAAGTGATATGCCAATTTAGTTTATATCAGTGCAAAGGTATGGCATGTACTGCTGCGTCACAAGTCTTTTGCAATCAGGCGTCGAAATTGTGTTGAAGAAAATTGGTCATGAGACAAGTGGGGGTCGAATTGTAAAGTCACAGGAAATAAGCGTTTTTGTAATGCTCTCTTGCTGGATAAGTTCAAGCAGTTTGATTCATCTCAGCAGACCAAATTGTACCCAGAAACTTATTCTTTGCAAATCATATCTTTAAATTCTTCATTCGCGATAATTGAACGCTAGGTAGCCCATGTTTTGTGACTACCCTATGGATAACGATTCCACACTGGAGATAAACCTTACAAACATTTAAAGATTTCAAAATTGTTTTAATCAATTGAAATGATCCTAACTGATGAAAATGGATTTTGGAATAGCAAAAAAGCATCAATAAACACATTGGTTGTCTCCCATAACGACAACATATCGTTTTCATACTTTGCTAATGTAAAACATACTCAGAATTTCAGGTAGACAGTAGCGATGAATTAACGCTTCCAAAACTCCTTTACTTTTCGCCTTGACGTGTTTTGTGCCCACACAGGGAAAAGTAAAGATACTCATCTACGTCACATTCAAGTTGTAGTAAAATTTGATCAGAAATGAATATTTCATGACAATTAACATTTTCGTATTAAAAGGAGATCTTAATGGGAAAATCGTAGTGGTGCGTTTTTTTTTGTCGGGTATATTACAATTTTCTACCTTATTTTGCGATGTAGAATTATAGAATATTTAAAATAGATAAGCAACCAAAATCTCGCCTTGTCATATCATCATTTGACCTAACATGTCAGCTAGACAAGAATATTACATTTTCTAATTTATTTTTCACAGACTATTAGGAGGTAGAACTATATAATACTTTAGCTGGATTAAACAAACAAAACCAAACTTTGGCATATCAACATTTTGACTTCAGCCATGTGAGGTTAATTAGAGTCTATACAAGAATATTACAATTTTCTACCTTATTTTAGGAGGTAGATTTCTAGGATATTTAAACTGGATTAAACAAACAAAACCAAACTTTGGCATATATCCTCATTTGACTGAATGCATACTTTCATAGTTGTCATACGTTTGGGTTATAAGTAGGTCCAAGTGCGTAAAACATTCAGCTGAAAATACAAATGCTTTCACAATTACAGATTACACGACTCTCAGGTGTGCACTTTAATCACTGTGTGAGTCCGTCTGTCTGTCTATCCGTCTGTCTATCCATTAGCATTAAATGAAATGCTCATAACTCCTGAACTACATGGTATATTTTGATCAAATTTTGCGTACGTACGCATTAATACCCAAATATATACTCGTGTCCAATGAAAGCGCACCATCTACAAAACTGACTATAATTTTTTAACGACATAACATTTTATTTTTGAAATTGAATCTTCTTGTTCTGAAGCATTTTGATAGGCGAATGATAGCTCTTTAAAACTGAATAGTCAGTGATGACCCATGATGGGAGCATTAAACAAAACATCCGTCTTAACAGAAAGTCACACAGCCAGCAACCGCATGTGTCAGCATTTATAAAAAAAGCGTTATTCTAGCATTTTTCTGTGCTCAAATCTCTTGATTAATAGCCTGGAATAGTCAGATCGCCTTGAAAGCGGTCATAACGTCACGATGTGACGTCACTAGTGTTATTTTAACTAGCGCGAAAAATCGAGACATGCAAGGAATCCTTCTTTTGTTGATGAAAAATTACGAAAAGGTCGTAGCGATAGAGATTTCTTGTTCCTATAGATAGCGTAGGTATCGATGTTTTTTTTTTGGTTAACACCAACCTCTAAATGCTCGTATACACGAAATTTAGAGTATCTGTGTTGAACTTGATGTTAGATAATACGTGCATCAACAGATGAACACAAATTTCAGAAAATTAAAAATGCTTGAGTTGGCGATGGCTGACGACTCGCTCAAAGATGACGCCAATGATGCAACGTCAATTTTAGAAGAATTTGATGACGTTTCCACGTGTGTGAGTGTGTACGACGGAAATCAGCATTGTTTATTAAACATTTTACGTCAAATTTTATCGGACCAAGCCATTTTTAAGCTCGCACTGTGACGTGGTTCGCGTAAGTGTAGTGTTAGGTAGTGCGTCACAACTGTCAAAAATGTGGCGAAATGACAGTGGAACTACTGGCATACAGAAAACGTTTGAATGAGATTTCTTGGTCTTTTAGTATACGCCCAAAATGCGTTTAACGCCATTTGGAGACTGGCGTTACGTCATGTGCTAACGGAGTTACTGGAATCGATTTTTTATGCGAAAACATAGCATTTGTCTCTAAATAATAAATACAAATAGAACAATTTTGCACAGCTTTCGATATGCCACAGAAATGCGCATCTGAAGAGTGGGCCTTATATTTCATTGTGCATGAGTATATACATGTAAGGCTAGAAAATTTAAGAATGTCACCCCCCTGGGGTTGGTATTTTCTGTCTGAGGGTAAGGTTAATCTATTGGCAAACAGTTTGTTGTTTATGCATGTCACAAAAATGTGCAATGTAAACCGCTTTTGATATTCATGTCGAACCGTTTCATTTGGTGTTGCGTGTCAAAAACATAGCCAAATACTATCAAATTTAAAAGTTTTATTCATTTAAAGTTCATTACATATTATTATCTACAAAGTGCAGTGTATGTTAAGGTTCATTACAACCATTGGACTTAAATTCTCGTCTCATTAAGTCATCGATACTATTGGAAATTAATGGTCCGCTTCGCGACAGTGATAAAGAAAATAATAGCCGCGCCATGATATAGGGTTGTCGCACTTTTGTTTGTTTGATTTGATTCTTTGCGTCCCATCAACAATCTTTCAGTTAAACAGGGACGGGTCTTCCTGGGTTGAACCAGTGCTAAGCTAGAATAAATGTGTCTTGCTCAAGGACCACAACGCAGTGACGCCGGTGAGGGTCGAACCGCGGCCCCTCGGTCTCGAGTCAAGCACTCTACCACTGAGCCACTGTGCTCCCTGGGGTTGTCGCACTGATATCGGTGATTATTAATTACCTACACTGTCAACTGATATTGACTTGAGGACATGAGGATTGGGCTCAGGGCAACTGTATTATGCTGAGGTGAAACATTTACCTGTAGAAGTGCTAAATGAGTCGTGGCATGTGATTTCCAACAATTTGACAAGTGTAGACTCAGACGAGCCTGTGCAGCCTCAATTTAAGCTTAGAAACGCCAAATGGTGTTCAGTCAGTAGCTTAACAATCATAGAATACTCAAGCGACTAGCAAAGGCTCTGATCAGACTGCGCGTACGCGCAGGCTGATCTGAGGCTTTGCTGGTCGCACATATCACATTGTGGAAAGCCCATGCACTGGCTCAAATATATTCAGCCATCCTGTCTTTCTGATTTTCAACCAAGTACAAGTTAATCAGGCACTTTTGTTATTTGTGTTTCGTGTTTGTCTTTCATACTATCTTGTCTGTTCCTTGCAGCCTTGTGGTCACCTGCTGGGAAAGGGCTGACCTCTTGGCTGTCTTGTATGTGATGTTTTCTTGTGTTTCTCTCACTTTCCCAAATGGTGCCCTAGGTCAGGTTTGGCATTTGATTGTGTCGATTCCTGATCTTTGCTTCTTCTTTACTTTAGTTTAGAGCGCATAACAAAAAAATATTCTTCTTATTAATTAATATTTCTCCACCAAACATATGTTTTGGGTACTCAAAAGAACCGTCTCAAAAGAAGGTTATTTTGAGCACCCAAAGCATATGCAAAAAATATGGGTTATATTATATTTGCGATTTTACGCTGAAAAATTTTGCTTATCTATACCAGTGAATAGAATTTTGAATCAACAGATGAACACAAATTTCAGAAAATTAAAAATGCTTGAGTTGGCGATGGCTGACGACTCGCTCAAAGATGACGCCAATGATGCAACGTCAATTTTAGAAGAATTTGATGACGTTTCCACGTGTGTGAGTGTGTACGACGGAAATCAGCATTGTTTATTAAACATTTTACGTCAAATTTTATCGGACCAAGCCATTTTTAAGCTCGCACTGTGACGTGGTTCGCGTAAGTGTAGTGTTAGGTAGTGCGTCACAACTGTCAAAAATGTGGCGAAATGACAGTGGAACTACTGGCATACAGAAAACGTTTGAATGAGATTTCTTGGTCTTTTAGTATACGCCCAAAATGCGTTTAACGCCATTTGGAGACTGGCGTTACGTCATGTGCTAACGGAGTTACTGGAATCGATTTTTTATGCGAAAACATAGCATTTGTCTCTAAATAATAAATACAAATAGAACAATTTTGCACAGCTTTCGATATGCCACAGAAATGCGCATCTGAAGAGTGGGCCTTATATTTCATTGTGCATGAGTATATACATGTAAGGCTAGAAAATTTAAGAATGTCACCCCCCTGGGGTTGGTATTTTCTGTCTGAGGGTAAGGTTAATCTATTGGCAAACAGTTTGTTGTTTATGCATGTCACAAAAATGTGCAATGTAAACCGCTTTTGATATTCATGTCGAACCGTTTCATTTGGTGTTGCGTGTCAAAAACATAGCCAAATACTATCAAATTTAAAAGTTTTATTCATTTAAAGTTCATTACATATTATTATCTACAAAGTGCAGTGTATGTTAAGGTTCATTACAACCATTGGACTTAAATTCTCGTCTCATTAAGTCATCGATACTATTGGAAATTAATGGTCCGCTTCGCGACAGTGATAAAGAAAATAATAGCCGCGCCATGATATAGGGTTGTCGCACTTTTGTTTGTTTGATTTGATTCTTTGCGTCCCATCAACAATCTTTCAGTTAAACAGGGACGGGTCTTCCTGGGTTGAACCAGTGCTAAGCTAGAATAAATGTGTCTTGCTCAAGGACCACAACGCAGTGACGCCGGTGAGGGTCGAACCGCGGCCCCTCGGTCTCGAGTCAAGCACTCTACCACTGAGCCACTGTGCTCCCTGGGGTTGTCGCACTGATATCGGTGATTATTAATTACCTACACTGTCAACTGATATTGACTTGAGGACATGAGGATTGGGCTCAGGGCAACTGTATTATGCTGAGGTGAAACATTTACCTGTAGAAGTGCTAAATGAGTCGTGGCATGTGATTTCCAACAATTTGACAAGTGTAGACTCAGACGAGCCTGTGCAGCCTCAATTTAAGCTTAGAAACGCCAAATGGTGTTCAGTCAGTAGCTTAACAATCATAGAATACTCAAGCGACTAGCAAAGGCTCTGATCAGACTGCGCGTACGCGCAGGCTGATCTGAGGCTTTGCTGGTCGCACATATCACATTGTGGAAAGCCCATGCACTGGCTCAAATATATTCAGCCATCCTGTCTTTCTGATTTTCAACCAAGTACAAGTTAATCAGGCACTTTTGTTATTTGTGTTTCGTGTTTGTCTTTCATACTATCTTGTCTGTTCCTTGCAGCCTTGTGGTCACCTGCTGGGAAAGGGCTGACCTCTTGGCTGTCTTGTATGTGATGTTTTCTTGTGTTTCTCTCACTTTCCCAAATGGTGCCCTAGGTCAGGTTTGGCATTTGATTGTGTCGATTCCTGATCTTTGCTTCTTCTTTACTTTAGTTTAGAGCGCATAACAAAAAAATATTCTTCTTATTAATTAATATTTCTCCACCAAACATATGTTTTGGGTACTCAAAAGAACCGTCTCAAAAGAAGGTTATTTTGAGCACCCAAAGCATATGCAAAAAATATGGGTTATATTATATTTGCGATTTTACGCTGAAAAATTTTGCTTATCTATACCAGTGAATAGAATTTTGAATAAGTTAAATTGAAAAATATCATTAACTCTTAAAGCGCCAATCACGACTGCAGCAGACGACAAATTTTGCGACATCTTTCCTAGTTTGGACAAAAATAAGGTATGATATTTCATGAGATTCGTCTGCCAGCAGACGATTCTCATAAAATATCGTACCTTATTTGTTATTTTTGAAATAAACAAAAAAAAAACAAAAAAAAAAACAGCAAAATTCGAAATTGTCTTCTGCTAGAAATTATAGGTGGCGCTTTAAGGATTAATAACATTTGGTGAGGATTGTACAGCTTAACTTGGAGCTGTTGCTGTGTCAATACGACATCAATTGATAATTAATATAAAATTAACATAATATGTTTTGGTATTGTCCCAAGTCGGGATAAGACCAGGAGAAAGGACCACAATGCCAAAACCGATTCATTCGATATTCTGACGCGTGATAGAACGGCTACCATCATTTAAGCAATTTTTAACATTTAATTTTTATGTTTTAAAGTCTTCAATTTTGTCGGCAAATGCAGTCCACAGTTCCAACCTTTTCAATAATACTTTTCTTTTTTTTCCTAGAAGGAAAGGGTTTCAACATTGTCACATTTTCGTAACAAATTTACCGCATTATTATTACAATATTTATTTGCTATTATGAGAAGATGGCGCAGACAAGCGATCGAAGGTTTGCAAGTTCGAGACTCACCGGAGGCACTGTGTTGTGTCCGTAAAACCACACACACCTAATTCTCTGCTAAGTACTGGTTCAACCCACAGAAAAGCGTCTCGATATGACCGAAAAAATGTTGACTGGGACGTTAAGCATCAACACAAAATCATGAGAAGCTTTATGATCCAGTACGTAATTATCAATAACACCAATAATTTTAAGACTTTGTATCGAAATATTGCAGAAAAGATTCGTCGTCCAGTTCTTATTTAGTATTATATAGATTGCTAAACACAGGCAATAGGATATCTAAACCTATCGGCCGTTTTTTCTGGTAGAGGGTTTTGCTTTGCAAGCACAAATTGGTGCATGTCAACTTTATAAAATCACTGATAATAATATTTAGTTTAGGATTTTCTCTAATTTCTTATTATTTGATAGCGTCTTTATGTGAAAAAATATTGTAAAAGAATATATAATAATGCACTTAATCGTCTATCATAACAAAGAATTTTCAATCAGATTAAAGAATTCAATTTAAAAGCATATAACCGTGCTATGGTACGCTAATAATACTTCATATTCGATTGCTTATTTATATAACACAACAATAACTCTCTCTCTCTCTCTCTCTCTCTCTCTCTCTCTCTCTCTCTCTCTCTCTCTCTCTCTGCTTACATATCTGTCTGTCTGCCTGTCTCTTGATCAATTTTCAGGTTTGTCTAAGGACAATGAAGTATATAAGGCATATATGGACTAGATAAACAAAAATTTTCAACGTAAAATTGTGAATCTTTTCTTACCTATATTTTGGATGCTCAAAAGAACCGTCTCATTGAGCCGGCTGTTTTGAGTAACCACAACATATGTTTTGGTTGAGAAATGAGAAAATTAAATTTTCGTTACGCACTCTTAACTAAAATCCTGACATGTACAAATGTAGTTATTTGACGATGTGGAGACTTATTTTGGGTATTTTCAATCATTCACAAGACAGGATAAACAAAAGTTTTGTGAGTAAAATTATGAACATTTCCTTAGTTACAGTAACACGCCTACCAAAACGATCCAATGCTCAACATCTGGTTGAATATGAAAACCAACTGCTCCAGGAAGAGAATAAAAAAAATCAGGGAATATCATGCAATAGCATATGCAATCCTACGTTTGTGGTATAAATTTGAGATCAGAAAGTTCTCTCGTTTTGTAAGATTTGTTTTTCGAGTAAAATAGGTGTACCAGAATTCGACAGGAATGTGTTTGTCGCGAGAAAAGTAAATATGACTAATGAGAATACTTTCTGAGCTCGTATTTATACCACAAACTTAGGAATCCATAGGCTATAGCATGACATTCCCCGATTTTTGATTCTCTTCCTGCAGCAGTTGTTTTCATATTTACCAGATGTTGAGCATTGGATTGTTTAGAAGGCAATTGATTTCAGGGTACAAAAACGTTTCAACCTTATTAAAATCAAAATTGTTTCATGAGTTCTGTAGATCACAATGACATCTTTGACCATATGCACTGAACGCGCCTGGCAGTAAACTATCTCGAAGAAATATCAATGCTTATCTAAGAAAATACTTAACCCTTAAATATAATCTTGAGCGATTGTAATTCTTGATCATAGCTAGAAACTCTTTAAATTTCTTCTCCTGTCGGTATTGATCATTGATCAAAATTAACCACTTGTTAGAAAGAAAAATGGGGGTAAAAGATAACACAAACAATTACGAGTTTTAATTTACCTCAAATTGTTGCATATCGACAAACTTCCCCATAAATCATAATTTTCGATAATTTTATCAGTGGAATAGATCAAAACGCAAGGAAATAGCTGAGTCGCAAGTCATTTGTCGGTTTTGATATGACTACACCGTAGAAAAATAAGTGTAGGTTAACACCAAAAGGGCAGCGGGCTGCCACCCCTTTTGG
This sequence comes from Loripinus fragilis, assembly GCA_964019695.1. Classification (NCBI taxonomy): domain Eukaryota; kingdom Metazoa; phylum Mollusca; class Bivalvia; order Lucinida; family Lucinidae; genus Loripinus; species Loripinus fragilis. Next base: position 27,373,301 of record OZ026518.1, read on the forward strand.
CGTTTTAAACACAAAATGTGATCAGTGCTTTTTAAAACTTATCAGTAATGTATCACATAATGATGCTCAACGCAAAACATTAAGTGAACATGATCAGAAAATACCACAATCACATACTGCAGACCAACCCATGGCACCTTGAGGAAGAGCCACAGAACATTTATAGTAACAATACATCTGTAAGACAATAATAGCAAAACAACCAGCTTTCTCTTCCTCTTCAAGATGATTGTAAAACTAGAATGGACACAAAGTAATGTTTAACAAAACAAACACAGAACTCCCACAAACAATGGGAAGTACATTAAACAATAAATCAACAACAACAGAGCCACCGCCTTAGAACGGACAGCAACATAAACCATCGGGGGAGGGGGGCTTATATGCATTTTACTAGCGCTAAATTTTCGCCCTAGATTCTGTTGTTGTTAAAACACAAAATTATTTAGCTCGCATGGAGGCTTCCTAACTATTGCAAAGTATCATCACAGAGAAACAATCAAATCAAATTAATACATTGTGATGACCAAGCCTCATTTCAGTGTGCTATTTTTGGTACTTATCGAGTAGACGATCAGTGAAGGCTCTGTCGAGACTGCGCAAAAGCACAGTCTCGAGGGAGCATTCGTTGTTCGTATACACAACGTATTGAAGTATATGCAGGTTCAGACCAAATATGAGAGGTTTGACCCACTGTGTAGCTTTACATGCTTGTCTACGGTGTCCTATTACTTCCTCATTGGCCGATCGAAGTAAAATAAATCATACATTTAGTGAAAATTCAGTTTTTTTTTGCTTGATTAGATTCTTTACGTCCCATCAACAACCTTTCAGTTATAAAGGGGCGGTTCTTTCTGGGTTGAACCAGTACTAAGGTAGAATTAATGCTCTTGCTCAAAAACACAACACAGTGACGCCTTCGGTCTCGGTCTCGAGTTAAGCACTCTTCCACTGAGCCACTGCGCTCCCTGAAAATTCAGTGGTACAATGGTAGTGTATGCTTGTATAGGTACATGTATGTGCACTTATTTTACTATATTACTATATTTATTGGTCTGATACCAATCTACGAAATTTCATGAATTTAAACTATCCGTAACCTGCCATCTCTTATATAGACTGTATCACGCGATTCCTTGTGACATTTTGGTTGGTTTCCAAAAAAGTCCCTCCATGCTGGATTTAAGCTGAATGTAATTAATTTTACGTTGCTGGTCTCATATAATCTCATAATCCTTTAATCCCACGCAAATATAATGCTATCATGTTAACCATATCGTCTTAAATAGATTTTAAATTCAAAAAGTCATAGTCGAAAGAAGTAGTAAATCAATCGAATGTTTGTTTATATGTGCCAAGTCAACAGTTCGTATCCACTATGATATACCTCTCTACAAAGTACATACAAACCAAAGTTAACAGTTCGTATCCTCATTACGTCATTTCTCTCAATAAAATAGCAACAAGCCAAAGTAAGCAGTTCGTATCCACATTATGATATACCTCTCTATAAAATAGCTACAAATTAAACCAAAGTCAACAGTTCGTATCTACATTACATTATACCTCTCTACGAAGTACCTACAAACCAAAGTAAAAAGTTCGTATCCAATTACTTTTCATATACTTTTTTATAAAGTAGCTACAAAGCAAAGTCAACAGTTCGTATCCACGTAACGTTATATACCTCTCTAACCAAAGTCAACAGTTCGTATCCACATTATATTACACCTCTCTACGAAGTACATACAAACAAATGTCAAAAGTAGGTATCCAAATTACATTTATATACTAATTTATAAAGTAGCTACAAAGCAAAGTCAACAGTTCGTATCCACGTTATATTATACCTCTCTACTAAGTACCTAGAAACCATGTCAAAATGTCGTATCGAAATTACTTTTTATATACTTCTTTATAAAGTAGCTACTAAGCAATGTCAACAGTTCGTATCCACGTTACGTTATATCACTCTATAAAATAGCTACAGACCAAAGCCAGCAGTTCATATCCACATTGCATTATACCTCTCTATAAAGTAGCTAAAATCAAAACATATGATTTCAATTTTGCTCGTGTACTCATTAAAATAGTCTCATGAAATGAAAACCGCCTCCATGAAAAACAGCAAACAATCTCAAATTATCTTTTTATCTCATAGGTTTAGCCTTGTGTTTGGCTTGTTCGCTTGCTAACTCTTTCCAACTATAGCTCACCAGGTAGCATGTAGGGAGTCCCCTTCATCCCCTCCATATGCAGCAGTATCCTGAGGGAATTGCCTTGTTAATTGCATCATTTTTTGCAGCAGATTTGTACATGTCTTTAACCCAGTAAGACCTATGGCATTATCATCGGACATTTGCAAACAGTCCAGATCCTGATGAAACACCCTGATCTGTACTATTGTCACAATGAAAAACATTTTAAACAAAAAGATAAGTTAAAGTGAAAATTCGTACTTTTATTAAAATTCAGTCATTATAGAGGTTTACAGTATGATAAGAATAATTCCTCATCAATTAGCTGGGAAAGCCCTTCAATTAGCCTGTAATTTATTATTTTAACTGTCCCTGGAGTCCAGCCATTTTGACAAACGATCGGTTTATATGCATAGTTTCGTAGCAGGCGAAAGCATAATAAGGAGTTTGGTTATGAAAATATGTAGACTGATTTATGTCACAGTAAACTGACTAAACAGATAAACAAGCGACATAATCATTTACTTACTTTACATTTCTTTCTTGAACTTTAGGTGGGGGTACTTTGACGTTAACCGGTAACTGTACAGTAACTTCCGGTTCCCCCTCTGACTCTGAAGAGCTCTCTTCCTCAAGGGAGACAAGATGAATACCAGACGTGGACGACGGCGGCAGTAAACGGCTATCTGGTTGGGAGCTATGTCTGAACACTGTATTTTCTCCTTCCTCGAAAGCATCATCTAAACTGTCATTTAAGTCAGAGAAAGACAGATCAATACTGAACTTTTTATCCACATAGTTATCGTTCAGTGGAATAAGAACAAACTCTGAACTTGTACTTGTGGAGCCTGCCAGGGATGACCCCGTGACAGACCCCGCCCTGGAGTACAAACTGCTGCGGCTGGGGCGAACAGTGTAGTTGATATTCTTTTCATGTAGTGCTTCAATAAGTGCTGGTTTAGATTTATTTTTTTCATGATTGTATATATTCACTGGTTCAGAATGAGGTCGTATTCGAATAGCATTCATAACTTGTTGTCTAGCGTTATATAGTATACTCCCTCCTCGTGATGGTCCATTGTTACGTTTAACGTCATCAGACGGAAGAGTGTAAACGTCAGTTCGAAGCGAGGACCTGCTTGAAGCGTTTCTCCGAACGTCGTTTACATGTAAAACACTCTCAGATTTCGTTCTAGCAACGCTCCTCGAATTGCTTACACATACTCCATTCTTATCTACGGTCTTAACAGCAACGTCGAACATTTGTTTGCTATAATCTGCTAGCGTCTCACTATCTCGTCTAGCTTTGTTAACGTTATCCTGTTTCTCCCTTCTCTCCTGTCGGTGTCCCGACGCCGACCGAACGGCATCTGCTCTTCCGTATGGCATAGGATAATTATCCAAATTTCGGTTCTGAAATGGAGCAGATCTTAGTTGTTTTATCTTAGCATTTCTTAGATTTTTTTGCCTGTCACTGGAGGCTTTCTCTCGAAGACTCATAGTCGTTACACGATAATCCGCCACTATTGGTCTGCTCGGAGCTAAATTACTTCCAAACCCCACAAGGGGACTGCTCAATTTTTCGTTGCCTTTCATGGCAAAGACGTTCTTACTATATGTCAAATTCTTAAAACTATATTCGATCCTATACGGAGACACGTCATGAGAACGTTGTCTGGTGGTTGGTGATAAGATTGACTCAAACTAGTCTGCTTAGCTACAGAGACCAGCTGGAACTCTGAACTTTGTGTGTAGCATGTATAGACATTCAATAATCCAAATAGCGAGCTATAAAGGCACTGATCAGATTGCGCGAAAGCGCAGTCTGATCAGTGCCGTTTTTGCTCGCAGACAACAAAGTGGGTTTTTTCTTGTCAATACTCTTCTTCTTCAGCATGCTGTAGGCGTACACATATGGATTAAAGGCAGCGTCCTAGACTGAGACAAGATGGCGTATATATGGTCATGTGCCATATATATTTAACTGTACCAAAGAAATAATTTCGAAAAAAAAATCGGCAAAAATGCATTTCAAGAGTCCCTGCTAATTTTAAGCGTTTCGCGTTAAGGGTGTGTATTAGTATATGATTAAACTTCATTATGAAGTCTTGAATAGGACTTCTATTCATAATCGCTCGCCGGCCAACTCTACTCTTTATCTGCTGGTTTCGTCTGCTGGTAATATTTTCAAATAGTTTGGACCAAGATCAGGCCCGACGTTTCGTCGGTCCTGATCTGGATCCAAACTGTTTGATACTCGGATGGTATTCCTGATATAATTTTTCAATAAAGTTAATTAAAAAAAAAATCAGCAGGTGACAAAAAACATGAAATATTTCCCAGCATGCATAGAGTTAAATTAAATCGACTTGGTTCCTTTATTGAACATAACTTAAAGCTAACTTCTTTATTACATTTGGAGGCACCCGCATACAACGGTAACTTAATGTCACATAGTTTGTTTACCACAGTAGAACTGGGTCAGTGGACAACAAAATTATCAGCCTATGCATTGAAAACCCGACTGTTCCCCTATTATTTAAGACAGTAAAACTCTGATGTTTTGTAATATTTATCATTCCACGGGGTTTGTTAAAACACCTCAACAGAATTACCCCAACGATACGACAAAAACTAGCACGTATATGGACTTAAAGCCTTATTTACTGTGAATTCAGATATTTTTGCTTTCCTTAGAAATAAATAAACACATTTTTTACAGAAAATACAACAAATGTATTCGTTTTGTTGTTGTAAATCAACCATTTTAACAAAAAAAAAATTTGAAAAAAAGTAGATAATAATAATAATAATAATAATAATAATAATAATAATAATAATAATAATATTAATAATAATAATAATGAAAATAATAACAAAGAAAAAAGTATTAATAAAAATGATAAAAACAAACAAACAAATAAATAAATAAATGAATAAATAAATAAATAAATAAATAAATAAATAATGCCTTCAATGTTTACCGTCGTGAGTTGGCTCCCGGTACCGTTAATTTAATAGGTGACAGGGCCCAGGGCGACGACAGTAAACATTGGGCTAACAGTACACTTGCTCGTTTCTGCAAAAACTATTTTCTTAACCCTTATTTTGATCACTGTTTATGGTTCACAAATAGATAGAGAAATCCATGCAGCATCAAAAGCAACAACAACATTGAGTGGCTGTTCATGATCAACTAAATAGGACTAAATATCAATATTGTTCGCCGATACCAATACATGTAATTCTTGTACCAATAATATTCTAACATTCTATTTGAACGTACGAGGGCTGTTCAAATATGAATGCAAGTAGCTTCATAACTTTCTACACATATATGCTACGGCAAAAAGGTGAACATTTCCATAAAGGACTATATGTCACCTTTAAACTGGCACCAGCCCTAAAGAAAAATACAGTATACTTATCGAGTTATAGCCCTTTAAATGAGAGTCATGCTAGTATACTAACAAACTTAATGCTTCGAACATATACTAGTGATAGAGACGAGCGTAAAATTCATCGATTAAGCAGGTGAAATTTCTTGAAATTTTTAAGGAAGTATCCCCATATTCTTACATAATGATTCTGTGAAAGTTGCGAAAATCCAACATGTTTTTGTTAAATTACAATGAATCGTTTTCACAAAAGTCTCCTTATGTTTTGCAAATAAATGGTAAACAAAACACCACCTTTCAGTTTTCAGTTAAATTTATCTATATCAAAATGCACGAAGCAACATTTAAACTAGTTTTAACTAAAAGAAAATGTGTTGATCGCACATTCTGAGTTGTTGCTACAAATTGTTGATGGAGAGTTGATAATTTTTAAACGCTGAAAAGCATTTTTATTAAGTCAAAAATGCCTTAAGTGAAGGGGTTATAGAATTCATACTTATTCTTTTTTGTCGTAACATTGCGGCTTTATTTTAAATTTGAACGTAAACTTGAAGTTTGACCACTATAGGCATTATTTACAATTAAATTACTCACCTAGTCTTGAACATATTTTAAATAATGTAAACACGTCATTAAAAAGCAGAAAAATGCTTGGAAAAATGATATAAAATGTGATAACTCTGTAAATAGAGGAGGGCGCGTTTTGAAAACTCCCTTATGACATGTTTAGCATGTTTTCAGCATAACGCAAAGAAACGACCCAGCGATGTTCATTATTCCATCACCAGTAGATAACGCAAATTGACGTTTATCATAAAATTGATGACGACACTTATGTGCCTGTTTACTCGAGATTGAAACATGATTGTATAAACTTTTTCATGCAAGCAACTTTTGAATTGTTACTTAAACTTGCATTTAAAATTTGGTGCCATTTTATCTAAAACTTACAAAGATATGACACTATATCCGCAAATGTACCAAAACGTGCATTGTAATTTGTTTCAGAAAAACTTCAGTATACAGGAATGGCCTTTATATAAGGGTATGTAACTCGAGAAATATAGTGAGTGCTTTTTTATGTTTGGTTTCATTTTAAAGGCGACAAATATTTCTATCCAGAAAGGTATGGCATTTTGCCGTAGCATATATTAGAAGAAAGTTATGAAGCTACTTGCATTCATATTTGAACAGCCCTCGTATGAATGACATCGTTAGGGCCACCAGAAAAGGCCACAATATATACCAAGAATCGATCAATATACTGACAGTGACAGTGACATCATGTTTTGCTTACAAAGTTATCAGAGGATCACTTGTGGATTAATGCTTTCCTGCGGTTATGATTAATACACAAGTGATCTATCGATTCACGTTAGCTCATGATGATGTCCCGCTTTCAGTGCTATTTTGGATCCTCTTTCCCCTCATCAAAAAAAAAAAAAAAAAAAAAAAAAAAACGTTGTCAGAGTTGGACCCCCTCTGGCAAAACTTTCTGGATCCGCACATTACAACACAAGTGCTGAAAGATGGCAGGCTTTTTTGAAAAGGCTTGTACTTGTAATACTTCATATACATATAGTTAAGTCAGAATGGTCAATGGTATATACTGAAGGGTCACAGGTTATACGACATGCAATTTCCTAAAACTGTTGTTTGTTTGTCTGGTTTGGTCCCAGTCAACAGCTACATTGTATGGTCATTCCGTTAACGAGTCATCCAGGGCAAGCTTGACCAAGGCTTCCAGGGCAAGCGGTTAACCAGTATTTCGCGCACATACTTTCGCTTGTAACTGACAACAAACCTTCTTGAGTCGGAGGAAGAGATCAGTCTCTGAAGAGCAAATAGTTTAGATCCTGATGCAATGCCGCGTTATGCGGCATTTCATCTGGGTCTTTACTGTTTTCCAAAATACATGTACCCGTCTAGGGGTTTCTGGTCATTAAAGGGTTAAACGCTATAAGCAGCGGATGGGATGATGGTACCGCGGCATCGCACATACATGTACGCAGAACCAGCCTCAGAGTTTCTAATAATTGGCCTCGTCGCGGCAAAACCTGTCTTCGGGGTTTCCGACCAGGACATGCCCGAACCAGCCTCCTCAGCTACAGAAACTAGCTAGAATAGTGAAATTTCGCTCGTAGCAAGTCCTGATATAATACCTTCAAATAAGCGAAAACAAAAGGGCTGATCAGACTGGATGCGCAGGCTGGTCTGCGCCTTTGTTGTTAGGAAACACAAGAGACAGATTTTCTCGCGACGAGGTCCATATTGACCTGAGACTATATATCCCAATACTTTTGTGAGGCAGATTATAAACCAACTGTTCGACCTTACCCTTCATCTATCCCCATGTGTAAACGAACAGCGAAGGCTCTCACGAGACTGCACCTACGCGCAATCTCGTCTAAACCTGGACTGGCCGCCTATGCGACACACCTTTCTAAGACATGTATGTTACAATTGCATTTGATTGACAAGAAACTGCTAAATTCACGTCAAATAAATGTTCTGCTCTGTTTTGCTCATGTACTAAAATCCCATGTGCTGTACATGTCTGATATGACGATTTTGACACGGCTGAATTTGTTTTATCTAAAATCTCTGACGGTAAACTATATACGATTGGAACTCATTAGCATTTCTTCTAATTGTACAATAAATATTTTAGAACGACAGTCAATTAAACTCAAATTGAGCCAATACACATGAAAAAGTACTACTGTTATCGAATTGGAGACGTACAAAGGCTCAAGCAAGTATGTGCTTCATTACTGTCTAACCAGAATCTCCAGTACTCACAGACAAGACGCATTTTGAGAAGCTTAAGGTACCAAGTCCAAGATTATCATCTGTTTGTTAAAGCCCGATAGATAGCTATACATGTATGTTTAAAGAAGGACAGAACGAATATTGTCTCGTGAGTAGTCTCAAGTTAGTCAATAAACCTTTAATTGAGCTTACCCATGAGACAGTGGCACTTAATATGAAAATGGCGACCAGCGAAAGGCCAGACGAGACTGTGCATGTGCACAGTATCGGCATAGCCTTCGCTGCTAGCATACTCAGTTTACAGGTACAGATGTTTCAAAGATGCATAATAATAGGACTATACTATTTTTCATTGAAACAGGTAGCTGTATAACTGCAGTTTGAGGCAGTAAATGATATATACCTGTATAAAATACCTGTTACCTGGACGAGTTCATATGTTTTGTTTACAACGATTCTTATCTATTTATGTTGGGCCAATTGCCTAAGTATGGGGCTGACACATAGAAAAGACGTGTTGATTCTTTTATAAATTTATTATCTACATCTTTATTTCCTACTTTGGTTTGGCTAAAACAATGGGACCAGCTCAGTCAATAGCCCAAGTCCTAGTTCAGACTGTGTACCAATGTCATTCATATTGGGCTAGGCACTGGCCACGACCTAAGTTGTATGCTGAACTAGGGGGGATTGATGTTTTTCTCAAGTTAACTGCTTGTAGAAAGTATATCATAAGCTCACAGAACATGGTGTAGGCCCCGACCCAATTATCTGGCCAATAATCTGGCTCGTAGCCAACACCATGTTGGTGCCACTTGCATTTACTGTGATAATGCTGAGTCTGGTCTCTCAGTCCGGCTGTGTATGGCTGAGTGGATGACATAGACTGTAGCATTATGGGTGTCGAGTTGGTGCCACTTGCATTTACTGTGATAATGCTGAGTCTGGTCTCTCAGTCCGGCTGTGTATGGCTGAGTGGATGACATAGACTGTAGCATTATGGGTGTCGACGTAGTGACATGAGAGTGTAAATGCAAGTAGTCCAAAGTCAGAAAGCAGCTAAACTGAAAAAATGATGAGAAATTACAGGCTACTGTTGCCTGTTACTTGGGGATAATTTATTTCTTTTGTAAAATGTAAATGGAATTCTCCTAAATGGACAAACAGAAGTACTGAGCTAGTCCCTTTCTCCAGGTAATTGATTGCATAGGTGATGTGGCAGGGGTGGTGGAGGACAGCTTGCATGGCATATATGTTAACTTCCCAAAAGCAAGAATGAAACTGACCTAGTTATCAATGAACTGATCATTAACTGACCATTCCAAAAGCCATATATACTAGTTAAAATCATCCTGTGGCTCCAGAGAAGTGGCAGGTAGCATAGGAAGGATTGCATTGTTCTGCATATCTTATACCTGCAGAGCTGATTAGTGGGCAAATATATATACAAAGTCTCCATAACAGTTGGAGGCTTGCCAGGTCATCTTGCATCTTAGAGAATTAGGTTAATCTGATAAGAAATGCACACAGGTTCCTGATAGTGTATTAAAGGTATAATCCCTCCCAACATAAACACAAATTTACTTCTTAAATTAACAATTTATGTTGGGCCAATTGCCTAAGTATGGGGCTGACACATAGAAAAGACGTGTTGATTCTTTTATAAATTTATTATCTACATCTTTATTTCCTACTTTGGTTTGGCTAAAACAATGGGACCAGCTCAGTCAATAGCCCAAGTCCTAGTTCAGACTGTGTACCAATGTCATTCATATTGGGCTAGGCACTGGCCACGACCTAAGTTGTATGCTGAACTAGGGGGGATTGATGTTTTTCTCAAGTTAACTGCTTGTAGAAAGTATATCATAAGCTCACAGAACATGGTATAGGCCCCGACCCAATTATCTGGCCAATAATCTGGCTCGTAGCCAACACCATGTTGGTGCCACTTGCATTTACTGTGATAATGCTGAGTCTGGTCTCTCAGTCCGGCTGTGTATGGCTGAGTGGATGACATAGACTGTAGCATTATGGGTGTCGAGTTGGTGCCACTTGCATTTACTGTGATAATGCTGAGTCTGGTCTCTCAGTCCGGCTGTGTATGGCTGAGTGGATGACATAGACTGTAGCATTATGGGTGTCGACGTAGTGACATGAGAGTGTAAATGCAAGTAGTCCAAAGTCAGAAAGCAGCTAAACTGAAAAATGATGAGAAATTACAGGCTACTGTTGCCTGTTACTTGGGGATAATTTATTTCTTTTGTAAAATGTAAATGGAATTCCCCAAAAAAGAAGGAATGAATAACATGAATGACTGAGTGGTCCCCAAGTAAGGAAGTAAAGTGGAGATTAGAAGCCCCAAAACCATCATCAACTACCTGGAGACATTGAATGTATTTGCATAATATGTACAGTAAAGATAACTTGTAAGCAATTGTTTCAAATCACATAGACATAATCAGCATTACTTAATGCATACTAAGCATGTCTGCCAGTAATTAACTAATTAGAGCAATTAATGGCTGATGGTATCTAACAGGAAATAGTACAAGTGTAATCTCATCAAGCAACAGTATACTATTAAATTAATTTAACTTATTGCTGAAACTGTATTAACGTAGTTCTTTTAAAAGAGCCCATTGAGCATCTTTGCTGACATGTATAGGAGTATGTATATAAGTTTTATAGCAGTCTGATGACCATCTTCCCAGAGTTTGAATTAGATGATCTTCTAATCGTGCTGCATATGCAGATGTGGCCGCCCCTATCCTCATACTATGCTAGAATAATGTGAATAGTCATAGCTTAAGTGAGCCAAAATATGCTTAATATGCATCATGTAATATGACCTGCACAAAGTCTTTCCATTTTCTGTCAGAAAATATGGAGAGTTTGGCAATAAATTGTTAGGAAAAATAAGTTTTATTCTAGAGTTTAAGTTCTAGATACTGAGTTAAAGCCCTATATGGGCAGAGGTCTGTGTTGTTCTCAGATTTGAATAATGGAATTACAATCCCTTTCTGGTATGGATCAGTTTTTGAATATCTTAAGAGTAACTGAGCATGTGTTTCATAGAATGTTACATCATTTAAGCATATATGTTTGGAAGGGTTGAATTCTGGTTGTGATATTGTTATTTCACCACAGCGTAGAAATCCAAAGAAACTAGTAACAAACACAGCTTTCAACAACGTGTCCACAAAAGGAGATATATATCCATTTTTGAGCAGTAAACACATTTGTGATAGAATACTGGCTGTGATGACTGATGGGGTGTCTAGGTCTGGTACTAGTTCCCTGACTGTGTTTCACAGCATTTAGCAGAGTTGTGATCCTTGACGTGGCAAAGTCATTTCTTGTCCCGTGTTATAAACAGTCATTGTTCTTTCACCCACTGCTTTGTTCCACAATTCTGACACATCGTCTTTTAGTTTATCTAGTCCCATATGACCTGTTCTGGATGTGGGCATGGCTGCGGAAACTGATCTGTTTGGGGGGCAGTTTCTCGGAACTCCCTCTATAATGTTCCTTTTCAGTGTTTCTGAAATAATATCCACATGTGGTAGAGGGTCAGCTGGCACACCAAACTGTGAAGCTGTGGTTGTTGCTGGTATTGTGGTTTCTTTCCCATATATTTTCTCCAGCATATTAACTGATGGCTGTTCACATTTGTTCACTTTTTCTGTCATTAACTGAGTCATCGTTGCTTGTAGAGAGCTTATTGTGTTCTGCATAGCTGTGATCATACCCAAGAGGCTGTTGTTAAATGTTGAGTCCATAATAGGCTGGCCAGTTGTCATCACCACTGCATTATGAGTACCTGCAGGTGAAGCTGAATCATTGATGGCTGATGATGTTGTGGCCCCTGTATGGTTTATCTAGGTCTCTATGGGCCCTGTATTGCTGGATGTGGCGAAGCAAGAGCTGATGTCACTGTGGCAGGTGTACTCCTAGCTAGCGCCACTGGATGGTGGACTGGTAGTCTGATTAGCCTGTGTACGTTGCCCCTGAGAGAGCTCTGAAAGAGGCCGTTTACACGCCCTGCCCTGACATGCAAGTTTCAGACCTACTACTACTGCTGCTGCTGCTGCTACTACTACTACTACTATACTACTACTACTCTTAAAACTGCAACTACTACCACCACTTCTACTACTTCTACCACTACTATTTCCACTTCTACTGATACTACTGCTGCTGCTGCATCTATTACTACTACTACTACTACTACTGATACTACTACTACTGCTGCTGCTACTACTACTACTACTACTACTACTACTACTACTACTACTACCACTACCACTACCACTACCTATGATTGTACTACTACTACTACTACTACTACTACTACTACTACTACTACTACTGCTGCTGCATCTATTACTACTACTACCACTACTACTACTACTACACTACTCTTACTACTACTGATACTACTACTACTACTACTACTACTACTACTACTACTACTACTACTACTACTACTACTACCACTACCTATGATACTACTACTACTACTACTACTACTACTACTACTACTACTGCTGCTGCTGCATCTATTACTACTACTACCACTACTACTACTACTACACTACTACTACTACTACTGATACTACTACTACTGCTGCTGCTACTACTACTACTGCTGCTGCTACTACTACTACTACTACTACTACTACTACTACTACTACTAATACTAATACTACTACTACTACTACCACTACTACTACCACTACCACTACCTATGAAATAACTACTACTACTACTACTACTACTACTACTACTACTACTACTACTACTACTACTACTACCACTACTACTACCACTACCACTACCTATGAAATAACTACTACTACTACTACTACTACTACTACTACTACTACTACTACTACTACTACTACTACCACTACTACTACTACTGATACTACTACTACTGCTGCTACTACTACTACTTCTACTACTACTACTACTACTACTACTACTACTACTACTACTACTACTACTACTACTACTGCTCCTACCACTGATAGTACTACTACTACTACTACTACTACTACTACTACTACTACAACTACTACTACTACATACTGCTGCTACTGCTGCTGCATCTACTACTACTACTACTACCACTACTACAACTACTACTATTACTACTATTCTACTACTACTACTACTACTACTACTACTACTACTACTACTACTACTACTTCTACTGCTGCTGCTACTGCATCTACTACTACTACTACTACTACTACTACTACTACTACTACTACTACTACTACTACTACTACTACTACTACTACCACTTCTACTAGTACTGATACTACTACTACTACTACTACTACTACTTCTACTACTACTACTACTACTGATACTACTACAACTACTATATTACCACTGCTACTACTACTACTGCTACTACTACTAATAATACCACCACTAAGTCTACTACTCCTACCACTGCTAATGATACTACTACTACTACTACTACTACTACTACTACTACTACTGCTGCTGCTGCTGCTACTGCTACTACTACTTCTACTACTGCTACAACATTGTGTTGTTACTACTTCTACTACTACTACTACTACTACTACTACTACTACTACTACCACCACCACCACCACTACTACTACTACTACTACTACTACTACTACTACCACTACTACCACCACCACTACTACTACTACTACTACTACTACTACTACCACCACTACTAATACTATTACTTCTACTACTACTACAGGTCCGAAACATACATGTCAAGACCGCCCGTGCAAACGGCCCTTAAGTGAGTTTGACTGATCCTGGGAAGTTTGTTCACTACTGACTTGAGTATTTATGTAGAACTGTACCAGTGCTGCTTTTGACGCAGCTGCAGTTAGCTTGATCCCCTTGGTTTCTAGTTCAGTTTTCAGTTTATTAATAGTCCAATTGACAGGATTATCCATGTCATATGACTGCTGGCGTCTGCGCTTTGCAGATGAAGCCATGGCAGATGAAGCAATGTAAAATTATCCAATAATCCACAAGCTTGCATGGCATATATGTTAACTTCCCAAAAGCAAGAATGAAACTGACCTAGTTATCAATGAACTGATCATTAACTGACCATTCCAAAAGCCATATATACTAGTTAAAATCATTCTGTGGCTCCAGAGAAGTGGCAGGTAGCATAGGAAGGATTGCATTGTTCTGCATATCTTATACCTGCAGAGCTGATTAGTGGGCAAGTATATATACAAAGTCTCCATAACAGTTGGAGGCTTGCCAGGTCATCTTGCATCTTAGAGAATTATGTTAATCTGATAAGAAATGCACACAGGTTCCTGATAGTGTATTAAAGGTATTATCCCTCCCAACATAAACACAAATTTACTTCTTAAATTAACAATCTTTGAATCATCAGTGTGTTAAATGTGGGACTAATGTTAGCCCTGAAAATCTGGTTGACCGCAGCGCATGCACAGTTAGAGAAAGTTTTTGTATATTGTATATCATGCGATAAGTATCATTGTTACATGGGTAAATTCAAATGCCTATGGGGAGCCATAGAGCTCAGTTGCTGAATCAATCAGAAACTAGCTGCTTCATTTGAAAACCTACATCCGATGTTATTGAACATTTTCATGCTCAACTCAAGTGAGCATGAATTTCCAACGCTCATAAAACATGTAAAACTACGATCATGCTGAAAAATAAATATGAATGTTTCTTACCTTACTTTCAAACTCTCAGATATATAAATTCAAATGTGGTATCAAACTGATATACGTTAAAATGCCAACAATTGTTGGCAGTTTAACATTTTTGAGCATAATAATGAACATGTTCAGTAAAGTTGAGCTTGAATTTTATACATTCGGGGCCCATGGGCCAGGCCAAGGAGTTTTGCGACCAGGTTCCACCTTAACCAGGCTGATCAGCTACAGGCGACAGTGGAATCTTCAACGATGGGATCAATCTAACAATATCGGCCAGCACATGAGATTTTGACTTATCGCATTGTCGAGACGCGAAGGCTCGGACGAGCCTGTGCAAAAGCACACACTCAACAGAGTTTTCGCTGCTCGCATACTCTTTAACACAACTGGATACATCAGAATAGGCGTTAAAAAGAGACTTTCATGGGAAAGGAAATTTATAAGCTCTAAGCTTTCATTCCAATCCTATAGATTGTTATTGTATATATGTTTTGCATGTCAATTTGAATTAAAGAAATAAATAATGTTTAAACCAAAAGGAGAATTTTGCGCATGTGCAATCAGAGAAAAAAATCACATACGCTGGCTCATACATGTATGAGGCCCCCAAGGGGGGGTCTGTGCTCCCTAAAAATAATGCATTGATCTAATCCCTGAAAATAGTTTCCTCGGCTCTCTGAAAGCTTTTGGCCTTAATTAAATTAAATTCACATACTATAAAAAAACAATGACTGAGCTTTACACGAGCTTTAATGTTCATTTTATATTTTGCGCCATACATGTAAAGATCGGACTTAGCCATGGAGTACATGACCTCAAATAATTTTAATGAAATACATGCTATATAGCTCAAAGTATGAGGCTATTCTTAAAATGTTGTAGAGTAGTTATTGAGGAATGCTCTCTAGATTTGATTTTTTTGAAAAAAAGAACAGGGTTCTGTTCATTTATACTTAATTATAAACAGCTGCACATAACCATACATTTTGTAGGATATCCGTCACTAACATAGTTGCCATAGCAACGCAAATTATTGTGTTTATAAAAAGTTGAGTAAATCGGTTGCTAGGCAACCAAAATAAGGGATATGGATAATTGATTCTTCTTATATAGCATTTTATGTAACACTAAGATTTTTCAGTAGATGAAATGATATAAAGAGGTTAAATTATATCTATAAGCGAAAATAAAGGATTTGAATGAATGTGGGTATGCAAAAATTAATATTAACGCGGCCATGCATCTTCAAGTCCTTCAACAAAACACTCGGTTACTATTGCAACTGATCAATTTATATACTGAATTACTAAGCTGTCATGCTGTTACTATGGTGAATCTTGATTAATGCACCCAAGTTTTCAGACACTGAAGAAAGTCTCTTCTTTATTGGATGACCCAACCCTCGTATGACACCAAGAGAAAAAGCTAAAATAACACAGGCACAGTACACACACGCAGGAACACAGTAACCTAGACAACCGTCTCTCTCTCTCTCGCTGTATCCC
This sequence comes from Loripinus fragilis, assembly GCA_964019695.1. Classification (NCBI taxonomy): domain Eukaryota; kingdom Metazoa; phylum Mollusca; class Bivalvia; order Lucinida; family Lucinidae; genus Loripinus; species Loripinus fragilis. The sequence continues at coordinate 27,389,884 of OZ026518.1, forward strand.
TCTCTCTCTCTCTCTCTCTCTCTCTCTCTCTCTCTCTCTCTCTCTCTCTCAATGACATGATTACCAAAGAACAGAGACCGTCCAATGTATAATGACATCAACATTGAGCAAACAGCTTGCAACAACAGAATCACTGTAACAGATTACTTTTAACAGTATAATTAGTTGGATTTATTGTAAAAATGGACAAGAACTGAACTACTAACTATTTTGTGGAAAATGGGAAGCGGGCATCTAGGGGAAAGCGTTCTTTATAATTCTGATATAATCCACATCTACGAGTATAATGTTGCTATAGCCAAATGTGATATTTGCTATATAAGCATATTTATGAAAATTGTGTGTCTGCAATGTTCACGGATTAAATAAAAAGTCATGATAACCAATTGTATGCCAGATGATATTTGTTTCTACTAAAACCCTGAATATTAAACTTTACTTTAATTTTAGCTTTTTTAAAATTTTAATTTCAATTTATTTCTTGCAATTTTCATTAGAATAAAATATTACATTGTAATTGCAATATATAATTGTCAATTATTTCATGGTAACATAGAAAAATGGCATTGCACGTTTATGTCCCAATACCAAGGGTGTGTGTGTGTGTGGGGGGGGGGGGGGTTGAAATCAGAAATGTTCACGAGAACTTCTTAAAAGACATATTTCGACGTTAAAAATTCGCGACTAGGGCATGATTTACTATACCAGTAAACGTCAGAGTGATTTCGCCACTTCGCGAGGGTTTTATTGTCTTTTATTATATAATCTATAAATAAACATCCTCTGATTGGCTCAGATGCCTTTCCACTTCCGCAAATATACCTACATATTGCATGGATTGCCGAAACGTGACGTTGCAAAGCACACGGCACGAGGTAATATTGCATGGCTTACGGGAAGTGACGTCAGAACGCCAAGTAATTTCGCATGATCCATCCGTAACGTCAATGATTTTAATGGTCTAAAATGGCAGGAAAATGCATAACATACATTTATTATATAATAAATTCTAACACACCTCGCCTATAGAGGCAGTGGTAAAAAACGTGATATATCAACAATAATTCACAGTTTTGAAAGCGCAAGGAAAGAGCGCGCTAGCGGACGTCATTTGTTACTGCAAAATGACGTCAGTCATGGTGTTAGACGGTGTTACATCGTTTTTACGCTTGAAAGACGTTACATATACAAGTAAACGTATGCGAAACAGTCCAACTATACGCGGGAATTCTTCAGTGTAATGGCGGAAAGTTGAAAGAAGCTGAAGTCTTCAAATGCGTTTTCGTCGTTTATTGTGTATTAGAATAGAAAAAGATCAGTTCTTATGCGTGAATTGTTGAGTAATAATTCACTGTTTGTCGGTCAGTTGTACGAAGATAAATCACTCGCACTGCGCGCTCGTGATTTGATCTTCTTTACAACTGATATCCAAACAATGAATTATAACTCAACAATTCACTGCTAGAGCTGATTTATTTCTTAAACAATTGTTGACTTATGTTTCGGTAGACATGGAGTGTTATTGAACAGTAAACTTAATCATATTGACCTACGCTCCGCGTCGGTCAATATGACGTTTACTGTCCAATAACACTCCATGCCCACCTCAATATAAGTCAATAATTGTATATTATTTTATATTCATAAAATCTTAGCGAATATTTACGAATTTACAGTATGATAAATTCGAGCCTCAAAATGTGATTTCCAACAATGTGGCATTTTAACATGAATAGGCACAGACGAGCCTGTGCAGTCTTCTGTTAAGCTTAGAAACTCCAAATGCTGTTTGGCTAGTAGCTTAACAGTCATAGAATATTCAAGTGACTAGCAAAGGATCTGATCAGAATGCGCGTATGCGTGGTATGAGCCATTGCTGGTCGCAAATACCACATTGGTGGAATTCTCATGACGTGGCTCAATTATTATTTAAATATTACTTACCAGTAGCCTTTTTCTGGTCTAGGCAAACGAAATATAAGCTTTTAGACCTATTCATTGATGATGAACTTTGAAAAATTCTGAAACTGTAACCAAAAAATATCTGCATGTATTCCGTCTAAGACCAGCTATATCGGAAATTGATTGTAGGTTTTAAGGAGTGAGGAAGCCAGGCCAAAGTTTATTATTTTTTTGTTTTCCTTTCATTGTTTACTTTCTAAAGGGGCAGCTGATTCCTTTTTTCAGACACTAAACGTATTTTTACAAACCGCGATCATTGGACTAACTACTACGAGGGTCATTAAATAACTAACCCGACTACCCTACTTCTGATCGGGATAGGTCGCGCTTTCTTGTACTAAAATTATTCTCTAGCTGGATACTTTTCGACCTTATGTTTGAAAAATAATATCTAATAATTTAACAAAAATATAGCCACCATTGAAAGTATGCTAAAATGACTTTGAAATATACAACACTACTATGATCATGTCATTTTCAAAAGACAAATTGCAATTGTTTTTACTTGTAACTAAGCTATAATTGAAGCCAATAGAGTAGATTTTCATTTTTTAAAAAATGAGAATAAGTTTAAGTGCTTTTGAAAAAATTCACGGTGTTCAAAATTAATAGTTACATTTTCCCTAAAAAAATGGAAATTTCATTTGTGAAAATTTGTGAATTCAAACATTTTACCCCATACTATTTTGATCAAAATGTATTCATAATTCATATTTGGATATTAATTGATATATTACGGACATAAGTAGTTGTTAAAAGTTTTACTTTCTGAGAGTTTTCCAACATGTCTGAAAAGAGTTATGGTCCAGTGTCCTTAACCATGGGTCATTTAAGTTAGTATAATGATATATCAAATAATGCAACATTGTTGTTTTTAATGCCACCATGTAGGCGACAAATTTCCCGTTCCATTGATATATTACTCATGCTCACATCGTTGATCATACTAAAGATAGTTACCAAATTGTGAAATTTACGTAACAACCAAATTCGACGAAATAAAATCATTTGACTCACTGGCCATGCTTGAAGACGCGATAAATTACCAACTGATAAACCAATAATGTTTAACTATTGTACACATGTCTAAATATGGTGACCAAACACACTGTGAAAATCTTGACTGTGTCAGTCGGTTAGAAATAGATCAGACCGGTTACTTATTGAATCACCCTCGTAGTTTGAGACCTGGTAGGCTCGATAGCATATGTCCAGTTAGCGTCCAATCTCGGACCACTATCGGCCCGCCATCAAACGCCATTTGGATAGCGTTTCGCTGGCGGGCCGATAGTGATCTGATTGTAGATGCTTACTGGGAATTTTTAAATAATTTTTTCAGCATTAAACACCAGTACAATGTTCATAGCCATTTAAACAGCATACACAATGTGAACAAAGTTACTTTTCAGAAGAGTGAAACATGTCAATATACTGACGTCAACAAGAAACGCCTCGTCACATCTTATCAGTCAATCGTGTCTCCTGAAAAAACCGAAGTACTGTGAGAATAATCCAGGTTTAGAAAACCACTTCGGTTTGAGACAGGGGTCACCAGTTTTGTGTCATTTAAGGATGTTAGCCACTTTTGTTTTGTTTCCAGACACAATCCGTTGACAAGAACTACTTGTTTTACAAATGTAAAATCGCCTCTGTTTACGGAAAATGCCTTTATAATGTTTATACAATGTTGTATGCTTCTGCTAGACAAAACCCCACTCACTTTTGCGCCATGCATTTGAGTAAAAATTTATTTTCGTGGCTTTGCTAAGTGGTTGAAAATATTGTTACGAATCATTTGCAAAGATATGTAGTCTTTCACCAGCGGTGATTGCAGAGGAAACGAAATCTGACTCGTGTTCTACATGGCCATTTTAGATGACGTTAACATAGACCAAAAATTGGCGTTTGTGCGTGACAGCTCATCTTAAATGACGAATCTTTATGTAGGCATATTCTTTACCCTTATATTTTTTCCATTTCTTAAGCTAAAACGAGAATGTTGGCAAGTTTCATAAACGAACTTTATTTTGTCTTTAGTCTTTAATCTGACGTCATAATTTTATACATTATTGCTCACAAGCATGGCTGTTAGTAAAATGGATCGAAAATTTGATCATTGTCTAGCAAACATGAACGGCACAAACTGAAGACACATTCAAATTGAACTAATAAGCAATTGATGAAAAATGTTGTAATGTGTTCTTTGAACATGTATGACTTAATCAGAATAACGCGTCACATGCATATAAAATTAAAGTAATTTTCCAACCCCGCCCAACCTCTACATGGATAAGCATTACGAGGCTTTTTATTTTTATATACCTCTCTAAGAAACCAGCGATAATGAGTGAGGCGTTTTTTGTTGACGTTAATATACAATCGAACACAACCCAGTTTTTAAAGTAGTCGAAAGCTAACACCAAAATCATTGGCAGTTCATCTGCAACCAACTTTGGTATGACATACTGTCCTGCCAGCCAAGAGTGACAGTGGCGTCATGTTTTGTTTACAAAGTTATCAGGGTCTAAGAATCGATAAATCACTTGTGTATTAATCCTATCCTGTGGAAAGGATTAATACACAAGTGATCTATCGATTCGCGTTAGCTGAAGTGAAGTGTACACGTTAGTGTTTTACTTAGCGATTGTTAACAAAGTATTATGTCACTGTCACTCTTGGTTGGCACGATAGTAGCTTTGCTCATATAGCGAAGTGCGTTAACTCTCTGTATACTGGGCAATTTTACATGCTTCCATTTCGTCTGTTCATTGTTTCAATTAAAAAAATTCTATAATAATAACCATCAGAGTGTTAAGCAGTTTTGAGTGCAGATCAGGCTCAACGTTATGTCGAGCCTGTTTTGGGTCAAAACTGTTCGCAAAGGGCATTAACAGATGACGATAATGGTAGAAGGTAAAGAAATGAAAAAATGAAGAAATAAAGATTTGGCAAACTTTAGCTAAACGTCTTATGAAAAAAGATTCTTCAGCTTTTAGAAAATAAACTAGAACTCGCAGTCCGCAAATCCCTACGCTAAATTTTTGACTGCCCACAGCACATCAAAGTCCCTCCCCTGGGGCATAACCAATGCAACATAATGAACATTTTGTTGATATTTTTTATATCTTTTATTTGTAAGAATACGCAGAAAGTTTGGTATAAAAATCTTAAACAATTGACTTTGAAATATAATTTTAATGAAATTTGGCCTTTTGACCCCATCCCAAGGTCGCCAGTTTGACCGCAGGGTAAAAAGTTTACTTGTATTCTGTTCTTATCATCATCTCCTTCAATTTGATATGTCACCTGACCATTTTCACCGTCTATCATCGAAACCGGAAATAGCGTACCACTGAATCGAGAGTAAACAACACACGAGGATGAGTGCTCTTCAAAAAATAGCACTTTCATTATAAAATCGCTAAAGTTTTGCAAAACATTTGCAATTCATAAATAGTGGATATATTAAGCTTGAACCGTAAGTAGTTGTATTTGTTCATTAACAAATTTGAAGGCTGGAATGGATCATCAATCCGAAAGCTGGTACCGAAAACACATACCATTTTGACATTTACTTCCACTTTATTCGAGGATAGTATGTAGATTTTGTCGATTTTTCCAATGGAAAGCAAGTGAAATTATAGAAAATAAACGGTTTTGCAAGCGTTTAAGCTAGAATCTATAAATTAAGCCAATTATGGGCTGATATTTAAATCCCGTTGTGTACCGCGAATAGGTGGGGATGTGTACTTCAGATAGCAAATTCATAAGAAAATTGTGTACTGCGAATAGTTATGAGTTGTTACCCACTATGAAGTAAAACTGCTATTTGGGGGTATTTTCTTATAATTGAACTGGTGCAAAATGTGATCGGTTTAACGATAAAACAGACCGTCTGTCAAAAGAAGACAAACTGTCAAATTATGGAAGCAAATGATATAGGCTTCCTTTCAAACATGTAAAATATCCAATGAATAACATGATATAGCCTAAAGCATGAGCTGATGTAGTTGCCGTCTGTCCGTCTGTCTGTCCATTCAAGGGTACAAAGTAGGTACAAAGTAGGCAAACTGTTGTGGTTATTTTTTTGTATTGAATTTATTTCGTATTTTTGACAATTACCACCTGCCAATTTTGTCTGCTCTTTCATGTGTAGCCTATATTGCAAACAATATGAACCCAGATTAGACTGATCCTTTAGGAGCAGTCTGATCATCTGATCAGGGTTAAAAGTGTTTGCGTTCATGAAGAAAATAGTCATGAAGAAGTACATTTGAATAAAGCAGTAGATGTAAATAGCGGATAACATTTTTAGGCCCCGAAATAGTGGCGGGGTAACATACATTTACTTTGTTTTTGCTACATTTGACCTACTTATTTGACACTGCTTAACGAGTAGATATTTGAGTTGTGCCCTTTGATAGAAGATGAGAAGCTTCAGGGTTTGTTTATTATTAATAAAAAGGAAATATAACAATAAAATAAAAATAAATGAGATGAGACGAGGGTGGTCATGTAAACCGAGCCTGACAGGCGTTTTAACAGTACATGAGGGGTCTAGCAAATGTTAATAAATACTTGACCGCTATTATTGCATAAATTCATATTGTTGATTGAAAGCTTTGGGGAAACGATTCGAAAAGTTGAATTTCTGTAGTATAATAATGACGCACATAATCATGAAAGATGTATAGGGGTTTTTATGCTGTAAAAAGGCCATGTTCGAAAGATATTGAGCAGAAACAAAATTCTGACATCCATCAAGGGCTACAACTCTGTTACAAATAAGCAAAATATGGAAGAGAGCAATCCCAACATATATCTTATAAATATATATATAAATTTTACAAAATTTGGTGAAATTCTATCCATTTGTCCTCAAGATATTGCACAGAAATAAAATTATGTTGCCATACAAGGGCCATAACTTTGTTATAAATTTGTAAAATATAACAGGTAAAAATCCTATTGACACAGATCTTGTCAATGTAAATGTATTTATAAAGTTTGGTCGAATTCTGTCAATTTGTTCTTAAGATACTGAGCAGACAAAAAATTCTGACATCCATCAAGGGCTATAACTCTGTTACAAATAAGCAAAAAAAGGAAGATAGCAATCCCAACATATATCTTATAAATATATACATTTACAAAAGTTGGTGAAATTCTATCCATTTGTCCTCAAGATATTGCGAAGAAACAAAATTATGCTGCCAATTAAGGGCTTTAACTTTGTTACAAATTTGTAAAAGATAACAGGTACAAATCCTATTGACACAGATCTTGTCTATATAAATGCATTTATAAAGTTTGGTAAAATTCTGTCCGTTTGTTCTAAAGATACTGAGCGGAAACAAAATTCTGGCGTAAATCAAGGGTCATAACTCTGGTACAAATGTCAAAAAAATGACGTGTAAAATTCCAATCTAGATCATGTTGAAAAATAAGTCAATATCAATGCACATACAAATTTGGGTAAATTCTATTAAGTTGTTCTCAAGACATTGAGTGGAAACGAAATGATGACAGACGGACAGAATGACAGACAGAATGATGGAATGACAGACAACCCAAATCTAGTATAGCCCCGCTTTTCCTGAGGTCACTTCTTGTGACGTCCCCAAACTGTGTATACGTTAAGTCCAAAAGCAGTGAATCAATAGCACGTGAATTGCCTTGATAATACGCTGGTTAAAAATGACTGTTAATAGCACGTGACACACAATATGTGTCTCATAGTAGTAGTCCAAATGGGACTGATAAGGTATTTGCAACAGTGGTACATGGAACCATGTGGAAAAACGCATATGGGTTGCATGTGGTACCCATTTAGGTCATTATGGGCAACACATAACGGTTATATGGTCCTCAATTCCAGAAAACATGTCTGTGGAGGGTTGCGAACATCAAAGGCGCAGACCAGCCTGCACTTCTGCTTTGTCTGATCAGCACCTTTGTTGTTCGCTTTTTGTAAAGTATCATAGCTAAACTAGCTACAGGTGAAATATCAAATTCCTAGTCAGTCTCTCTGACAGTAACCAGAACTGGGCTGGTGGAGAGGGTTGTGGTTTTATTTTCGGGATCACCCAAAGGCTCAAGCGGCAGTGGTTCTGCTTATGTGAGTGTATACAATTATATGTGCTCTATGTGGGTTCTACATGGGCTTAAATTCCCATGTGGCACCCACATGGTCAATACGCTCAGATAGAGCCCATATGAGAACCATTTAGCCTTGTGTGCTGGGGTATTTTTCTTCGTCTTTAGGCCTCAGTCAGCACAATTTCAGTCATGCCGGGATGGGTCTTCTTGGGTTAAACCAGCACTAGACAGATTATAAGTGTCTTGCTCAGGAAAACAACACAGTGCCTCAGGTGAGGCTCAAACGTGCGACCCCTCAATCTCAAGTCAAGCACTCTACCACTAAGCAACTGCGCCCAATGTTTAATCCTCATGGTTTACATATTAATTGAAATGAACTCCAATGCTGAAAAAACAATGTTTCATTTATTGTTATTGTTCTAGTGTCAGTCATGAAATAAGCGTCAATCGCATTAAACGTTGCCACTATTCGCGGTACACGATTTTAACTAATCGCAGTACACGAGTTTTGCCATCAACAACTATTCGCCGTATACCACAGTTATTTTGTTTCAATAGATTCCAATTGAAAATAATCAAACCAAGACCAGGGATAAAACTAGGATGGTGCAAATTGCATATAGAAATAGGGAATTAACTTCTTACCTGAAGATAAACCATGTATTCGTTAGTTCAAAGGCTGTTTTTACAGAAGAAGCACTTTCCAGCCAGTGCCAAGCTGCGATAACTTTGTGTAATCAAAGCTATGTTGGCACACAGAATACAATAGAGATACACAACATTGAAATTAATCCCTTGGCAAATTATCTTGATGTCAGTGGTTGCTCGGGAGCAAATAATAAAGCTCAAATAAAGGTAAAAACTCACCGCCCGCCATGCCGTTTTCTCTACTTTCGATTCAGTGGTACGCTATTTCCGGTTTCGATGATAGACGGTGATTTTCGGAAAAAAAAATGTTGACCCCCAGTACCTGGGGCATGACCCTGGCAACAAGATAAAAATCCCATCTGATATGCTTTATATCTTTTATTTGTGAGAACACACAGAAGAAAGTTTGGTATTAAAATCTTTGAACTTTACTTTATAATTGAAATTTAATGATATAAGACTTTTTAACCCCTCTCCAGGGCACAAGGGGGCGGGGCAAAAATGTGCTGTTGCATGCCCGATGCATGTGAGTAGCCCACTCACCAAATTTGGTTGGATTTTTCAAACAGTTTAGGAGGAGATAGCATAACGGACGGACAGACGCGATAACGATATCCTATTTGCTTTTTTGAAAGAGTGGGGATAATAGTACTTACTTGAGACGAGGTAAAGTAAGGAAAAAGAAAACAACATTTTTCAATCCATGGCCTATTAACTCTATACTTTTTAATTAACTAAATGAATTTGTAACTACACAATTATTGATTAGCATTCCTTCAAAGCAAAGGAACTCCAGAGAGCTTTTTGAACAATACATATATCACCCTTAAAGCACATGCAAAAATACATCTGAAAATGGCATCTGCTAAAGTCCTCTGCTGCATATAACTGCTAGCATATTCGAATAATGTAAGTATAGAGGCAAAGCGTGTGGACCCAGATCAGACTGCTTAAATAGCAGCAGTATTATCTGGGTTTACACTGTTTATTGAAGAGACTTTTAAACATTTTACCAGACAAATGAATGCTTTTTTGTGATTGACACTTTAAGGCTTAAAATCTCAGTGGTAGTAGCAATAATAGTATGTTGAATGTTCTTGAACTCGTGTTCCTTGATAGTCTTAGGTAAAGCAGTTCTGGGAAACTGCATGTTTTTCACAGCAAGCCTCGTGTAAGGAACTTATAGTCAACAAGAATTTTCTAACATAAGTTTTGCTGTGATTAAATTTTTTTTTGTTGAAGGGCAATCGGAACTGCCTCGGCCAATTCTGCAAAATTCGTAAAATCAGACCACGGATTACATCGAGGATCTACTTTGAAAACGCGGGTGATAGCGCGACGCTGACTTTATATAACGTAACGCTGACATCACAGAAACCATGTTAACACAATAACAAGTGTGATTGCAGCATAACAAACGATTATAAATGAAGTTTATGATTTTTCAATAAAATATCGCTAGCGATATTTTATTGAAAAAATACATAAACTTCATTTTTTCTGCTGATTAAACTTTCTGGTAATCAAAATAATCGATTTGATAGAGCTGAACCCACATGCTACAGAATTAACTTTCCATACGCCAGTTCCCGCTAACAAAATTGAGCTTTTTGGTACATAGTACTATGCGTGCTCCTGCATGATTCGATTCTCGAATTGTGACGCACTTTCCCGAATAGTGAAGGGGATGAAGATACACACATTTGCCTTTAACCTTTAAACAAAAAAGCACAAAACATGAAACCTGTGCAATTTTGATCAGTTGTGATAATATTTCTGGCGACATGTTGTTTTGGAGTATAGACTCGGATTCAAATTTTAAAGAGGTAACATCTACATCACATGATATCAATACAAGGCAATAAAATGGCGACATTGAACTGTTATATTGAAAATTCATATGACATAATATCACGAGATGCTAATAGATCTCTTTTCCACATCTGGTAAATCATTGTTCATTAAGACTTTCTAAATTACATAAGAATAAAAACTGAGATGCAAAATTACACGTGGTAGCCCTCTTACCTTGAATAGTCATGTTAACTAGGTTTCCATATTATAGTTTCAAGTCATATTGTGCAAATACCAAGTTGTACCCAGGTAAAAAAGAGGGCAAAGATCAGGATTTGATACAATCCAGCACCACATTAAACCCAGGATACCAATGGGAAAGTGACAACTTCATAATTAGACGTCACAAATGAGAGCCAAACGGTCAGACCTTTCCCAGCAGGTGACAAACAATGCATCAATAAACAGACGTGCACGAAAGCATAACAAAAAACAAGACAAAAATAACATAGAAACGATCTACAAAAGAAGAAACTTGAAATGGTCAGTAAAAATATTTTACTAGAGGGCTTAAACCGGTTTCGCGGCGCGCGCAACCTCACCCTTAGTTAGGATGTGGATCAAGACACATAGACCGGGCCGCGTAGCGCAGTCGGTAACGTGTCTAGCTACAGATGCGTGTCTGACTGCAGATCCAGGAGTCGCGAGTTAAATCCCAGCCGGGTCCCATACTTTCGTGGAGATTGATTATGAAATAATTTCTATGGTCATTCTCCTACCTTCCGCTGATTCATTCAAGAAAGGTTGTTGTCAGTTACAAGCGAAAGTATGTGCACGAATTACTGGTTAACCGCTTGTTCAAGCCTGCCCAGGAAGAAGTGTGGTTAGTTGAACTGACCGTCCCGCCATGACCATAGCTGTTGACTTGGGATGTAAAGCAACAAAACAAACAAACAAAATCAAGACACATAGATGTTTGTTTTGCATGAAATATCCCTTATGCCCAGGTCACACATTCACGGATCACCTCGCAGGTTCCGCTACGGATCAAATCCCACGGATGACCCCGGAAATAACAATTTCCGTTGTCCGATACTGATGCACAACGCAAGTACTGCTTTGTATGATTACGGATGCAATACGGAAATATACGGACTAATACGGATTGCCACGGATGATGCAGGATCGTATCCGTGGCTAATCCTGTGTCAAGTCCGTGAATGTGTGACCTGGGCATAACTGATAAATGCATCATCTCCTAGAACATTTAAATCAAGATATAAAAAGGAGGCAAGTCTATCCAATCCAAATGCTCCTATATGAATATTATTTTCTCATTTGCATATTCATGAACATACACGAAAATTTTAAAAATGAAGCTATAAACCCTGGGAAGGGGTGCACACTTGATAAATAGACCTACGTTGAACCCATAGGGTGTTTTCTTATGCATACCAAGTTGTTTCGTGGGACCTCCTAAATGCGAAAAAGCTGTCTTAAAAATAAACCTGTTTGGTCAATGTTAACATGTATGATTTCCATGGCAACCCATGTGATTCATAACAATTGAGATGAACCACCAAAATCAATCAATTCTCAGTTGGTACTTATCCTAGATTACTAAAATTGGCATCAAAGTTAAGCTTAGGCACAAGGTAAGTAAGGGTGCAAAGATCAAGAAAGAACAAGCCTTTTATCCAATGGTTATTTATTTAAATTATCTCGTCTCCTTATAATTTGCATATTCATTAATATAAACAAAAACAATAAAGACAACTGCAGAAAAAATAGGGGGTGGACATACAAAATTACCTAAACCTAAGCTGTTTATTGTCCTATACCATCAAACATGGTACCAACTTAATACTATGGTATGGCACTTTTAATTAATTGACCAATGTGTAAATTACCTAATTTGCATACCAATAAATATTAATGAAGATATTAGAAATATGAGGAAACAAATTATCGTATTTGTAGAAAAATTAAATCGGAGTACCAAAAGAGCCAACTATATATATCTAAGCTGCTAAGAATTTTTTACTTCCAGGTTTGATACAAGATGCTAAAACATGGTAGTTTTTATTTAACTAACGTTTAGTAGTTATAAGATAATTAGCAACTTAGATATAAATTTCGTTTGTAGGTACACTGTCCATAAATATTTGGAAATTTGAATTAAATTTTTATTGCTTTCTTAAGTATTCATTAACATAAAAGTAAGTGAGTAATATCAGGAAATACCCTAATCACACACTGCAGACCAACACATGACACCATGATGAAGAGCCTTAGAACACTAACAGTACTAGTCAAAAGACATCAGGATGACAATTAAAGTAAAGCTTGTCAAGATGATTGAAAAAGTAAAAAAAGGACACAAAGCAATGTATACCAAAACAAAGACCAACACAGAATCCCCATGGACAATAATCAATACATAAACAATGAATCAACAACAACTGAATGAACGCTTTGAGCCAGAGAGCAGGCTAGAGGGGATCGGGCTTAAATGCATTTTATGGGTGCCAAATCTTTGCCCTAGTTTCTGTTGTTGTTGTTGTTACATTACAAATTGTTCAGCTCGCATGGATACTTCCTACTTGATGCAATTCATCATCACAGAGAACACAATCTAATCAAATTAACGCACTTTGATGAAACATAAAAGGGATCATAAATCACAGATAGTCAGAGCTAAAGAAATCCTAAAGTTTAACCACGATGGGCTAAGCATGTTGGGGTATTTATATTACATAATTGGCCAATTAAGAAAAGGGGAGGGGGATGTAAATTATCTAGGTTTTGATAAGGTACAAGTATTATTCGTTTTGTATGAACATGGCCATTATTTTTTCAACGTTTTTCTGTAATTTCTAATGTTCTCATTAATTATAATTTATCAGACGATTTCAAAATCTTGTTTTTAGGCAAAAATATTTAATATGAGAATTTATGTGGTACCAAGTTTTGTACTCTAGGGCAATTAGCAACTGAAATTTAAGAAATTTTGAAAGCATATCCCCTGTTCTTCTACTATTTAACATTTATTTCCCGTGTTTTATTAATAGTAATGCATATTCGTATTAGAGCAAAGCAATTTACACATTAGACCTTTGGGTCCATACATTATTTCTTAGCATTGATTTGCTGCTAGGTTTTGTTCTCTTAGGCAATTATCAGCTGAGATAATAGCAATTTTGTAGGTACATCCATTTATACTTCCGTCTTGTTTTCTCTTATTTCAAATGTTTTCCTTAATATGTATGAATGTTTAAATAAGGTAATTTGTCTATCAAATTACAGAATAAAGGCTCATTATCAAGGCTGATAATGAGGGCTGACCTCTTGGCTCTTGTTTGTGGTTTCTAATTGTGAATTTGTCACTTTCCCATTGGTATCCTGGGTATCCTGGTACTTGATTGTATCGATTCCTGATCTTTGCGCCCTTACATACTTTGATTATGTACCAAGTTTTGAAGTTTGTCATGAATGGTTGCGGAGACATGAGTAGAATTGTAAGTACACCTATTAATTTTTTAACGTTTTTTTTTCTAATTTCTAATGTTTCAATTGATAAAAATGAATATGATAATTTGATCATTTATACATGTTATCACCTTGTGAAAGGATAATATTTTAGCTCTTATTTAGTAGCAAGTTTGGTACTCTAAGGTAATGAGCAACCGCAATATTATAAGTTTTGATGGCATACACACAAAATCATCTTACAATACCACAGTGTTATGTAAATGCTTTGATTTAATCTTGTAAGTGAACATATTGAGGTGTTAGTGTAATGTTTATCAGTCTAAACATATAGTCATAGACCCTTCAAATAGTTTATTTGAGGATCATTGGAAATTTTCATACTAAAAGTGAAATGTAAGGTAGAAGAATAGTTTTACAAACAATTAAAAGAGATGGCATTTTTTGTTGTCGTTGTCCTTTGGTTTTTTTATTCTCAAAGTGTATAAAAAGATTATTTACTTATACTTATCACGGTTTTGGAAACCTAGAGACTTACAAAGTCCCTTTGTAGTGGAAAGGTATCATCTTATGTACTTTTCTATGTATCTCACACCGTAATTATATTGAAGCAAGATTTTACAGTACTCTTAGTGCTTTGATTATTTTCAAATCATCCTCCAGCGTTCTACACTTTTTAGTTCCAGCTCAGTTTTAAAAGTGTATTTGACCTATATTTAAGGAAGACAATTTATACTGAATGGCTAAATCACTCCCAATGACACTATATCTACAATACAAAAAACTAAAAGTGACTATACGTATCACGTGAAAATGTACATGTCAGATCCTGGCCAACAAGCAATTAGAAAAAGATGGAAACATCCATTTTTTATTTTTATTTCACCCATTGATATATTCAAGTTTTATATGTTTCCAAAAATTAACATTCATGCCCACGAGGAAACATATGCTCCTGGACTAGAATCCCAATCTCTATTTTTTTTCATTCGCCAAAAACTTATCTACCTCCATTTGCATTTGCTTTGATATCTTCACGACGGAAGGGAGAAATCTCAGTTGTATATTGGGTCCCAAAGAGGGAAATTATTGATTTATCGATAGAGGGTTCTTTGATGATGACTTAGAACAATGGTCTGGTTAATAAGCAGCCGTACTGACTGTATATTTAATCTTATTATACCTCACGTGAATTCCCCATACAAAACTTCCATAGACGAACGACTGGTATTTTATAATATCACCCGTTGCTACAGCGACGGCGAATACTGCAACTTGTTTGCCATAGCAGGGGGTGATATAATAATATATCAGGGCGGTCACATGATGCGCAACGCCGATGCGCGTACGGTTCGTTCATGTCAGGAGACGTTCAACAGCAATGGCGGACATTGCGCATGATTTTGGCGACTTTAAACTCCAAATAACCTCGCTGTATATGGTCAGAAACATAAAGTGTGGGTACTCGTTTTCTTAGTTAGGACGAGAGGAACAAGTTGATACCAAATTTAAGCCGTTTAGGCGAAAATTTCTATTTTGCATCAAAACAGCCTCATGTGCAGTATCTCCTTTAAAAATGACGCAGCTTGGTATTCAGTTTGACGTCATCCGCTTTAATGACGTAATATGTTAAACGGAACGTCATTGATCAGGTCGAGCGTTCAGATCGTTAACAGTTTTGTGAAAGATTTAATTTCATTCAAGAATATAGATAAGAGGCTGTTCATTATTTTCCCTTCGGATCTCCCCTCACCATGATAGGTATACTGAGTAAGAGAAGTACTTCAGAAAATAATAGGGGATCTAATGTTCTGTTCGGTATAATAAAATAAATATTACATTTCCTGCTAGGGTGAAAGTCGAAAAAATCATCCCTCGAAATATGATTATCAACCTCGGCTGCGCCTCGTTTGATAATCACATTCCTCGGGATGATATTTTCGACTATCACCCGTGCAGGGAATGCAATATTTATATAATATTTTTTTGATAAATAATACCCCTCTTTCACAAGCAATCTCTTGACAGATTCCTAAAGTATATATAAGAAAACCTTTGTCTTCTTTATCATTTACTGCTTGTGGTGTAGCACCCCGTTATGAACCTGGGGGCTCACTTCAATCTGACTTTGAATTGAATATAGGAAGAAGACGTGACTGAACTACTTTTAATTACAATAAATTAAATCACAATTCATTCACCTTAATGTTTTGTTCATTGAATGAAAAATTGTTGTGTCTCATAACATCTATTGATTTTTTATTCATTTAACCCCTTTTGAGGCCTCTCTTTTCAAGTCAACCAGAGTTGTTGGTCTTTGCTTGCTATTTTCAAGATGGCGGAAAAACGGGTGCACAAAAAGATCGAAGTTTTGGAAAATAAAATAACTTATTTTGATGGTCTAAGTTATCTCATAGCATTATTAAAGGTTAGAATTTTATCCTAAACTAAATTTCTGGTCAGATTTTTTATTTTCTATCCGCAGAGCCATAACTGCTTATAGTCTATGTCGAATGGGTATCCCGTGTAAATTTTGTGACGATTTTTGACGACCTATACCAAAATAAACTTTGGGTCCTATGTAACAAATTGAACCAGTTCGCCCATCTGATTCCGCGTCTGGTCCGAGTAATGACGTCATCAAAATGGCGGCCATAGTGTTACTTATGCACACATATAAGACATCGTATTTAAAGCAATAGTTGAGGGAGAATTTATCGCTAGAAATGATTTTTCGTCTTTATTTAACTGATTGGGCATCAAACAATACGAAAAAGATGTGTTCCATTTTTTTCAGACGCCTAGAGTCCATCTAGGGCTCCCAAATTGATAAATTTGACCCAGATCCCATTACTTTTGTTAGAATCCTGTAGAAAGTTCATGCTAACATTTAGTGGTTTTTGTTCTGGTTTAGTTAATTTGGGGCCATTCTATACAAAATATGAAGTGAATTAGGTTTTATATCCCTTGAATGGAAAAAAATCTATTTTTGGGGTCCTTATTTCATTGAAATAGGCCTAGAGCCGAATTATGGAGTTGCTATCGTACACGACATTTGACAGTACTTATAGTTTATGTCGAATGGGAATCTTGAGTAAATTTTGTGACGATTTTTGGTTACCTATATCGAAATAAACTTTGGGGCATATGTAAAAATTTAAACCAGTTCACCCATCCGATTTCTGCGTCTGGACCGAATGATGACGTCATCAAAATGACCGCCTAAGTGCTACTTATGCACATATATACATAAGTAATTAGATTCAAAGCATTAGTTTTGTGGGAATTTCTTGCTAGAATCATTTTTTTGTCTTTATTTGATCGATTTGGTGTCATCTGATCCGACAATGACGTGTTTCTTTTTTCTGATCCCTGGAACCCGTTTTTGGGCTTCCAATTCAATAAAATTGACCCAGAACCCACTACCGTACTTGTTATCCCGTAGGACATCATGCTGAAATTGAGTGTTTTTTGTTCCCTTTTGTTTATTTGATTGTTTTTTTTGTGCTTAACGTCCCACCAACAGCTAAGGTCATATTTAGACGGGGCCACAGCTTAAATTCTCATCTGACAGAATAGTGAAGCCGGAGATCAAACACACGACTCCTGGTATACATGGCGAGGAGTACAGCGGCTCCTTTGTTTTGATGGATTTGAGACCATACTATATAAATATGACTGACCCCTGAAGCTATTTTGGGATACTTTTGTTTTGGGTTTAAAGTCCTAGTCAATTGTCATGGCCATTTCGAGATGGTCAGTTAACCTAACCACGCTTTTCCGGGGCAGGCTTAGACTAGGCAGTACTTTGTGCACACGCTTTCGCTTGTAACTGACAATATCCCTTCTTGAATCACTGGAAGAAGGAGAATGACGTTAGAAAATATTTCACGATCAACCTCCACGAAAGTATTGGGCCCGGAACTCACTACCGATTGCTCTACAGGGCCAAGTCATTTTGGGGGTCCTATTTTATTTAAATTGACCCTGAATCTACAAATTCAATTTTTGATTGCTTTGGAGCCATACTATATGAATTATTGATTGCTAGTCTCATTGACCAGGTCTATCAGTCAGGTGCATATGAGGCATTCGCAGGGATTTGGTGAACAAGGGAAAATGGCATTTATTTCAGGGGAACAGAGGAAGAAAGGTCAAACTTTGATGGGAACAAAGACAATATTGGGGAACAGGGAATATAAGAAAACAAAAGTTGAGGGAATAGAGGAACAAACCAATTTATTTCAGGGAAACAAGGAAACATGTACCCTCCCCTGAGAGGGCTTCACATATCACTGAGGCGACAGAATACCACCAAAGTAATGGCATACAATATTACTCGTAATTCGCCAATGTAATACAAGCAATGATGTTCAAACAAATGCTAGTCCATAAGTTATTTGTCGTGAGAAGTGACGCAAGCAGATTTACTGCAACCATTTACTACTCCTCATTGGAGGTAATGTTGTTATAATAGGAACATAAGTATCACCTTATCAACTCCAACATGATTGTCGTGTTTATGAATGTTTATTGTATTCTTGTTACTTTCCCATGTGGTATCCTGGGTCAGGTGTGGTACTTGATTGTATCGTTTCCTGATCGTTGCTGTCTTTCTTAATTTCAAGCAACTGTATAGTGAGAATTGTCTCCTTTGTGGATTTACATATGATGCTCTGATACTGAGATCTTTTGACACTCTGAAGAAGAGAAAGTTTAGTTTCCTACGAAACATCCACTATCTTAACCTAGTAATATTTCCAATGGTTGTTCCTTGCTGACAATCAGGCATATATATTGTTCGAGAGCATTCGTAGTCCCGTCTTCCAGTGGTCATGACCAAGTTTCCTGAAAGCTTCATGGACAGAAGAAACAGCGTTACAGAAAGCTTTCCAACAAAATATTTACCTTGCCCGACATATACCAGTAAAATCAGCAACATCTACTGATACAAGTGAACGTAAAGATCTTTGCATGCTGACTTCGGCTGATCTAGACCTTAACCTATAACCATCACATTAGCAAGTTCGCTTGCTAAGCATATCTCATCCTGGCCTTTGACAATAAAGATCAAATATGCAAACCGAATCACTTTTTTTCAGCTTCACGCCATAAGCAATTAGTGTGCTAAATATGAACACCTTCCATCAAAAATGAAAGAAGTTCGTGTTACGAGTTGTAAGACAGGTTTCAAGTATACTTGACATTGACCTTTGACTCCGAAATTATATCAGTATTCTGAAAACCTTCGTTGTCATCTAGACATCATAAGCAATCAGTGTGCTGAATACGAACACCTTCAGGCAAAACTCAAGAAGGCAGTTGGAAGGGCAACTCTATCCCTAACCACAGAATCCCTAACCACAGAACGACAGAGTGGTTGGACCTGTGGTTGTCGAAGTGACCGCGTCATCGAGCGATTAGTGCTCCCAAATGTGGGTCACAGCGTTCAGGGTTCGATTACTGCTTGACCCATACATTACCTCATTGCACTCAGTTTTTTAGCCATCCATCCATTATCATGGCATTACTAAAATACTGTTTAAAAGGACATAAAATGGCAAGGCAACCATACATGTCTTTGGTGGCTGAGAGCAAAAGTCATTAGCCCCTTGGCTGGTCAATGAACGTCCATGGACATGTGTTCTGCGCACTCTCCTTAACTTGGGTCAATATGTAACCAGAGTTAAATGAATATCCTTCAAGGCTTGGCATGAAGTTGTGACACTGACCTTGAGCCCGTATAACGGAGACATGTATTCTGTACATCTTCTCACTGAAGAAACCATTTTAGTTTAGCAAATTTAAAAGAAACATAATGCAAACATGAAATCAAAAGTTCAAATGTATTGACCTTCAACTGTGACCTTGAGTTAGCATGGGTGAAACATAATGTTTGCATACAGTCTCAATGAGTTGAATATTTGACTAAAGTTAAAATGAAAATCCGTCTGACATAAAGGAAGGAGTTCGTGACCTTAAATTGTTACATAGAGCTTTAGCCACAGTGTTGTCATACATTTTGCATATCCTCTCACTGAACTGGACATTTCACCTATATTTTATGAAATAATTTCAGGGTAAAGGCGATAGGGTGCGGACATAGAATTAAAGGCTCAAACTTGTGGTCATGGTTAAATTACAAGCTCCGCACATCATCTAACTAAGACAAATATTCAACCAAAATTACATATACGGTGGACATGACATTCAATGTTCAATCCCATTACTTTCAACTGTGACCTTGGCCTTGAGCATGATTGAGCTATGTGTTTTGCACACCCTCGCACTAAGCTGAACATCTTATCAAAGTGTAATGATAATCCTTCAAGGGTGTGAGGAGATATGGAGCATACGCGCAACTGAAGGCTAAATTCCGTTACCTGTAACTGTAACCCTGACTTTGAGTCTGCGTAATTGAGTCATGGGTTCTGCACATTGTCTAACTGAGGTGAACATTTGACCAAAGCTTAGAGAATTTTTAAAGGTTTTATGTCATACAAGAGTTATGGTTAAACGGATGAATAGACACTCCGGGTCGGTGTATTTATGAATATTGAGTTTGCTTTAAGAGCTGTTAGGCAAATTTTAAATATATTTGACCTTGACCTTCGACTCCAAAGTCATATCGGTGATCTTAAATTGCCAAATATGAACACCCCTAGTCAAAACATTAAAGAGGAGTTCGTGTTACGAGCCATAAGACAGATAGATTCTAAGCATATTTGACATTGATCTTCGATTCCAAGGTCACATCAATGATCAGATCTGAGACCTTTGTTATAGTCTACGCTCAATAGCCAATTACTGTGCCAAATATGAACACCCTTGGACTTGTTCAATATTGTGTAAATGTAATTTCTATTAATAATCTGGAGCGGCACGAGCACTAAACTATAAAAGACTTTGTCCGCCTAACATACTAATCGTTGCTAATGCCTCAAAGTTTAATTTGATATAGTTCGCCGAAAATCGTCACGAAATATACACGGGTCAAAATGGTGTCCTTTTCGACATATGCTACAATGTGACTCATGCCCTAGGCTCATGTTTAGATGGTCTATTGCATATCAAAGTAGAATTCTGTGAAAATATATTTTCTGTTTAAAATCTGGAGCAGTACTGGCATTAAATGTATTAACAAAAAAGTTTATTTTGCCAACATACTTTGATTTTTCTTAGATACTTATGCATTATAATTGTGCGATGGCCGCCATTTTGATGACGTCATTACTTGGACCAAACGCCGAACTCAGACGGGCGAACTGGTTGAAATTGTTGCAAATACCCCAAAGTTTAATTTTTTATAGGTCACCAAAATCGTCGCGAAATTTACACGGGGCCATTTTTTGGCCCATTCGACATAGACTATTACGTTGGCGAAATTCGATTATTCCAAGTAGATATATGCTTAGTAAGATCTATCACACTTTGTGTAAGCCAGCTATTGATTACAACAACTACACTGAAGGACTTTAAAAACTTAAAAATCGAAATTCATGATATCTATTATTTTTTTATGTCTCAATTTTATTGAGATTGACGAAAATGAACATCAATATGTCAGTAAAACATGTTTTAGATTTTATGTCAAAATAGTAAATAATGTTAGAGCAACAGTCTTATCAAATAGCAATACCTATGATTCTAAAGTTGCAATTTGAAATTTGTCTAGAAGTTGGACATGATTTTAAGATATTGTGATAAAATATTTTTATTAACAAATCAGAAACAAATTACCCTTGGAGCCGTGCTATTCGTCTGGCACTGACAGTAGCTGGCCGGAACTGATATCGTCGATGTAAATATCATCGATTTACAATCGACTTACGTTGCCTCTTAACGCCGGTCGCCATTCTTGGCTGACTAGACCTGCGTTGATCTTAAACTGTCCCAATAGCCTGGTAACGATCTCTGAGGCGCTGTTTTGTTGACGGATGGCAATTATGATATCAGGCGACGTCAGAAACACGCACGCCATCTTTTAACATTCCAATTGCGCCAGATTGTTCATTTTAGACAGTGTGGCATGAATAATAAAGATATAAAACTAAAGCTGCTGTGTTTTTTTATTCATGAATACTTACAAGCTACATGTGAAATGATAAAATATTTTGCTTCATTGATTCTTTGGGATGCCACGTGCAAAACATAGTAAAATTGAGTAAGGGTGCAAAGATCAGGAATCGATACAATCAAGTACCAGGGTATCAATGGGAAAGTGGCAAACTCGCAGTTAGACACCACAAACGAGAGCCAAGAGGTCAGCCCTTTCCCAGCAGGTGACCACAACCCAGCGGGCATTTTTTGTTGAATTTATATTGATTCAAGATTGAGGATCAAAATTGATTTTACCTTGAGTTTACACCAGAAAACGGAAATGGACTCTGTCAAAGAATGTGTATATTGAATTCAACTTTATTCTCCAACATTGAATCATGGTATGTTTTTCAACTTTTATTCAACTTTGTAAGTCAATATTGAATCAACCTTGACGTAAGGAATGAAATCAAGCTAGGTATGTATATATTGAATCAATCAACTTTGTAAGTCAATATTGAATCAACCTTGACGTAAGGAATGAAATCAAGCTAGGTATGTATATATTGAATCAAGCCTTCTTCTTAAATTAGGCTTCATACTTTGGTATTCAACATAGACTCAACTTTAAGTCTGGTCTCCGATTATTCCCAAGATTCATCACTTTTATCATCGAACCCATAAAACCGTAGATTGTCATGTCGGGACTGCGCTTCAAGACGTTCTGTTTTCATCTCCTGTCCTTTATTTTTCGATTCTAATTTTGATACAGATGATTTTTATTCGTTGACCTGTTTCGTAAGGTGCGCATTTTTATCTTTTAAAAATTTACTGTCACGTTTAAGTTGGAGAACCGATGTTTCCAAGTGGTCGAATTTTGTGTTCATCTTCTTGACATATTTACGTATCTCTAACAGTATTCACGTGGTATTAATTTCTCTGAAATTATCATCATATTCTGTCAGTTGTTCTGGCGTCTAGCTGGCTAAATCCATATCGCTCTGCCAATTTGTATTTGTGAGATCAGTTCTATTCGATTCGCCCGTTTGAATCTGAGTTTGGGAGCCTGTAAGCCAAGAACGCACTGACGGTTGAGAAATAACTGAAGGTTGATTTTGTGATCTGGATGCTCGACGTAAGGTATAGGGCGGGTCTACTGGGTTGCTCAGACCAGCGGGATTGCGTACAGATGTATCCACAAAAGCGTCATCAATAGGATCTTGTCAACTTCCACGACCACTTCCTCGGCCATTGCAACCATGACCACTTCCTCTCGGGCGCCTCTCGGAGAAATATTACCACGGGTACAGATGCAGTTTGAGGCCCAGTATAAGATTCTATTCCCTCCACAACGAGCAGGTAAAATAATACTAAACGAATGACGAGGTTCATTGGTATTGGTTTTAGAGTTCTAAGTTGGATCTTGCACTTCCTAGGCATAATGAAACAGCCAACACGTAAGTGCTTAAGCTCAGTAGAGACGCCCATTATAAGTATAGCGAGTCTAGCTATAGGCTACAGACTGAGCTGAAATATCCCTCTAAAAATTGACGTCGTTTTACTCAAAGGTATAACATGACGAAAATTATATTTTCTAAACGGGCAATATTTGCCCTCTTCAATTTTGCCGTTGAAGAGTTAAAAACCTTGTGCAAACGATTGGTGCAGGCTCAAGTATACTACACAAAAAAGAAATGCTTCTTGAGAAATATTTTCACTCTTGCACATAAAACACTCTGTTGTTGGCATATTTGTTTATGTAATAAGCATAATTGTCACCAATCTTACATTTTAGCATGCTCAAGCATACTTTGAAGAACTATACCAACCGAAATTATTGATGCTGCGTTTTCTAATTTAATGTGCTATGCGTATAGTACACAGCATTTTGGCATTTTTGACTTTGCTAGGTTCATATTAATATCATGTAATACTTTTTAGTGGACAAAGTCTAATCACACTCAATTGACTTACCAATATATGAAAAAGTAATGTATAGTTATATTTGCATAGTATATAGCATATTTGGAATTGTATCCTTGTCATTTTTGCAGGACCTATTCTTAATCTAGATATCCCACTTAAATCAATTTTGCTTTACTACAAAGTATAACATTACAAAATGTCAGTTTTTGAAGAAACATGCCTATATTACACAATTCCGCCGCTGAAGGGTTTGATACAATATGCATGTGCTTGCTAGAGGCTGAAGTATACTGAACGACACAAATAATGCTTCTTTTTTCAAATTTTGATTTTATGTGTGTCATTTTGTGAAATTTTGGCAGATTATGTCCAAATTTTGTGTTATTGTGTTTTATGTGAATGGTATACTATAATCAGTCCCATCCGTAAGTTCATGCGTCTGTCTGTCCATCTGAACGTTCGCTAGTTGATTAATTGCTTGAGACGCTAGCTCGGACATGAATCTTGCACAAACTGTTCATACTTGTCACAGTAATTGATTATTGTGTGTAGATGACAACAAAGTTTCCGATTATCGCTATGACCTTGATTTCAAGGGTCAAGGTCAAATGTACTTAAGATTTATGTAATGCTTAGGTCAGCCCAAATTTCTCTCATTATTCTTGCAACGGTGTTAATATTTTGCTCAATGATAGTTTATATTCTGTGAATTTCAAGGAAGATTTCAGGGTACCAATATGGTGGTGGAGACAAAGATTAAGTTCAAATATATCTACCGAGGGTTTTAATATCTTACACAATGATTGCCTACGGGTTGTAGGTGAAACAAATGTTTCCAACTGCCAATGTAAGGTTAAGGACCAATTACTCTAACAACTTATGACGGACGCTTTTCATATTTGACACAATGTTTGTCGTTAGGTGTATATATTACAATAAAGCTGTGTTCTCATAAGCAGATGGTATAATTTTGACGCTACAGGGTGGTAATAATCTGTAAAAGGGATAAAAGCAAATCAGAAATCAACATTCTACTAAAAAAGAACAACTGAGATTACCTCCATTGGGAAATTTGGCGGTTTGGTGTTGACACTGGGTGAGGATAATTTTATCTCTTGTGTTGCTTATTTTGATCCAGGCGAATTGCAATTATTGATGAATTCGCTTAACCCAAGGTTGTCTCCTGAACAGTATGAACGGACCAAACACTGATAACCATTATGCCTGTAATGTGTTTGGATGTAACATGCCTTATTAATGTTTATTATATAAAAAATAATAAAATGCATGGGAAATATTTATTAAATATAATATAATTATATTCGAAATAAAAATATTTTCACATTCGAAAATGTGAAAATATCAAAACGGTTGTATTTTACATGTTAAAATATAGAATATTTTATGATTACATCGGCTTTCACCTTAGACTTACCTCAACCCACTTCGGATTTTCAAACTTATTAGCGGTCAAAAGTACCAAGTGTTGGTATTCATTTGCTTAATTGGATCGTAATGGGCCTTTTGGTAATACAATTGTCAAGATATACTGAATTTGATACTTTCTTAAGCCCAGCTCCAAGGTGGTTTCAGAGTTGGAAGACCACACTATTTTACATTACTCATTGGCACTCGTAGCAACACAAAGGGTTCGTAAATATAACATATATGTTACGAAAAACAATATCGGAATGTTGTTATGGCGAATTCTTAAGTGCACATTTTCAGTTATAAATCTGCACTAAATATTGGGTTTCTCAAGTATACCAATACTCTTACGTACCCCAAAAATTATGATAAAATGTATTAGGAATATTAGAATCGTCCCTGAAGAGGTAAACAAGATAAATCATGTCATATTCATTCCAAACTGTAAACCCACGAATGAAATATACATTCTTTCGCTTCACGAGGTGAATTGAATATCACATTCATTCATAAAAATATACCATATTTATTACCAAACAGTGCATTGCTTCAGTCTGTTTTGGGGCCTCCTGACCACAAGTCAATTATAAGTGCTCTTCTCGTCTCACCTCAAATCAGTCATCGAGCTTGTTTTAGATTAAAATAAAAAGAGGGTTCTTCAACAAAAATTTCGACCATGTTTTCATGGGCTTCCTAGATGATCATTCCTTTTATATGGTTTGTCGATTTTATAGATTATCTCTACCATGTACTACCACAATTGTGTTTCCGGCTTAAGTAAGTACAGAAGGTAATAACGATATAGTGAATATTAAAGCTAATAATTGTAATATAGTCGCCCACTTAACAAAAATGGCAATATCGATTTTCCATGGTAAAATCGAGGGGACCTTTTGATCTTCTCCAACGTTTTTACTCACCTTTTTAACCAAGAAAATTCCACAATTTTGTTATTTTTCGTACTATTTTGATGAAAATTTCACTGAACTATTATTTTTACTTAGCTTATTCAGATACAGTAATTATAAATTGAATATAGTCCTTATTTTATCAACTCGGTGAGGAAACCGGAAATAAGAATCTTTAGACCTCATGCAGCTCTAAGCCCAATAGCTTCAATAAAATCAAAATCTAATATTTTATACAACAGCAACAGAGGATTACACAATTAAGCCCA
Source organism: Loripinus fragilis (assembly GCA_964019695.1). Taxonomy (NCBI): domain Eukaryota; kingdom Metazoa; phylum Mollusca; class Bivalvia; order Lucinida; family Lucinidae; genus Loripinus; species Loripinus fragilis. The sequence continues at coordinate 27,416,447 of OZ026518.1, forward strand.
CTGGGCACATTTTTTTATCTAGAGGGAAATGGTGCCACAAAAATCGTCATTTGTCCACCTTACGGAAATCAGTTAAGCGTGAAGAGGCAATAATTAATTTATTGCATGGATATTAATATTTCTGTAATATTTATGTGTCAAGATACTCATAATTTTCATTTTTGATAAGTTTATCAACGTTTCAAAAAAATAAGTTTCTTTTTTGAACAGTATACTTCAGCTCCTTACTACTATGAACACGGCATTTTCAATCCTTCAACAGCAGAAATGTATGTCTTACGCTTCAGTAAACAAGAAACCATCGTTACCTTTTTGTTATACCTTTGAGTAAACCGACTCACGTTTTAAATCCTTCAGTCTGTAGCCTACTATCAAAAAGTTGAGCTTCCGTACTGTTTTCTTTTGAGCTGTTGTTTACGGTTCCATGATCACACCACACAACAACGTGTAATATATACTGATTTCAAGAAAAAACGCCTCATCTAAAAATAAACGTGAATATCTCTTAAACTGATCAGACTAAAGTTATAAATTTTAATGCATCACAACATGTTATCAGTCAAGCGTATCTCATGAAAACAAAATTGCTGAAAGAATATTTGAGGCTGAGAAAACGACCTCAGTTTGAGGCAGGGGTCACCATTTCGTGCGACACAAGAGTTTAGCCATATTTGCTTTGTTTCCAGGCACAACCCGTTGACAGGAAAAACGTATTTTAACATTGTACAACAGTCTCTATTTTACCAAAAATGCGTTTATAATGTTCAGACAATGTTTGTATGCTTCTGCTGAACGAAACAACTTAACCCACCCACCTTTTCGCGCCATGCATTTCAGTAAAACTTAAATTTCATGACTCTGCAAAGAGGGTGAAAAGACTGTTACGAATGTAGGGATATATTGTGTACATTACTTAATGAACACCCTTATCATTTTTTTCCATTACTTAAAGCAAAACAAGAATGTTGGCAAGTTTCGTAAACGGACCTTACATTTTGTCTTTAATATACTCCAACTCTACTAACTAACGCTTCAGCAACAGTCTCTGTTTCAATTGAGGGAAGAGCTACTGCTTCTTGGTACCTATAAGCACCGTCCTTTGTTAAAATATATACTTAACTACAAAACCCCCCAACAATCAGTCACTTCTCAGGGCAATTCTGGAAAACAGAATTGAGAAATATCAACATATTTATACCATGTTCTTTAACAATCAGTTTTGCATCAATACATTGAATAATGTAACAGAAATACTGAAATCTGTCCATGCTGTTCGCCAGTGCTTAGACAAGGGGTCATTTTAAAAAAATGACTGGTTTTTCACTGGAGAATGAATATCTTGTTCTCATCTAGATCGGTTGACTTGAGTTAAATTCGTCCAAAAAAGGGCATGACCCTCTCATGCAGCAATAACTGCATCATAACGAGGTCGAATCGAAAGCACGTAACGTCGCACAACATTTTTGGGTATCCGCGCACAATCTTAATTGAGAGAAACCTGAAGCTGTCGAAGATTCCGAGCTGCACTGAACAATCCCTGATGCATCACCAGATCTCATCTTACAGCTCCTCTATGGATTTGAGAATGGCTTACTAAACTAACGCGATTTGTTTTTTCTTCTGCACACACTGGATGGCCTCGTCAGAGAGGTACATACTGGTTATAGGACGAAGTGAACTTATTTAGACGAGAACTCGAATGAAAACCAATTGTCTGAAACTTGTCATTTTTAGAAATGACTCCTAGTCTATACACTAGCGTACAGCAACAACAGGTTTTCTTTAGCTTTGACTATCTATGAGTCATGAGCCCTTTTCTTTGTTTCATCATGGTGTGTTAATTTGATTATAGTGTTTCTCCATGATGATACATTGCATTAGTTAGATGAACTCCATGCGAGCTGAACATTTCTTGTACTTCAACAACAGCAGAATCTAGGGCGAAGATTTGGTACCAGTAAAATGCATTTAAGCCCCCCCACCGGTGGCTTGAGCTGCTCTCCGTTCTAAGGCGGTGGTTCTGTTGTTGTTGACTTTTTGTTTATTGTTACTCCCATTGTGGGAGTCTGTAACTGTTCGTTGTTTTGTTGTACGTTACTTTATGTCCGTTCAAGTATTGCAATCATCTTGATGGGGAAGAGAGAGCTGGTTGCTTTGCTTAATTTGTCTCTCTGGTGTCTCAGGTGGTTGAGCCGCTCTTCATCGCGGTTCCATGGGGTTGTCTGCGGTTTGTGATTGTGGTATTTCCTGGTCATACTCACTTACTATTTTTTAAGTCAAACTGTTGAAATATTCAATAATTTGATGTATAATTGATTGTTTAAGAATATGGTATGAAATATATTTTCATTTCTTATTAATTTGATCAGAATTGCCCCAAATAGTGGCTGATGGGTTTCATCTGTAGTTGAGTATATTTGTTCTTACTGTCAGTACGTGGTTCAAGTGGACAGACCAAATCTATTGCTACTCTCTGAAAAGGCATATCAATAATAGGCATACTGCCTTGAGGTGCTCTTGCAGTCTTACCTTTGGCCATAGTGCGCTGGCATATGTCACAAGAACGACAGTATCTTTTTATATCACTGGAAATACCAGGCCTGAAAAAAAAACTCGGACAATACTTTTTGAATGGCCCTTTTCACTGCTAAGTGTCCAGACATAATAAACTCATGTGCCAGTTTCATAATGGTCTTACAATACTGCTGTGGCATCACAAGATGCACAAACATTTTCCACCTTAGGGAACTATACTGTCTATATATCAAGTCTTTCTTCTTAAAACACTAAGCATTTCCCTTAATTACCTGCTCCTCGCAAGCTGTTCGGATTCTAGCTAAAGTAGGATCATTTGCTTTGAATAAAAGCTCTAGTATGATCCGGAGTAATGTCACTATCTACGATGATAAATATTAGTTCTAAGTAGGGATTTACTTTGTTCGGTTTGCTTAGCCTGAGCCATGGTTTGAACAGCTAAAGCATGGACCCAGTCAATATCTGGACTGTGCATCTCTAACCCCTGTAATGCTACCTAAAATCACCCTGAGGAAGGGATGTTCCATACACATAGCTATAGTCTCACCATCAAAATAAGGAGTATCTAAATATACTGTACCATAGCTACAGGCAACTATAGAGTAGATCTATCTACCATCATGCAAGTGTGAACATTACCTGTAAATGCACCCTCTGAACCAATGATTGCTTCACAATCACACCAGTGCATCCAGTATCTCACAGTACATTTACTATTTACTTACCCAACATTTCTTGTACTGTCTTCATGTTGTCGCCACATGAAGTCATCTGAGACGAAGTGCACACTTTTAGTGTATTAGCTGTGAAAGTGGTTTTGCATTTTCACTATGGGCTTGCACATAACTCATCGTAATAGTTGGTGTCATACATGCGCCACACACTTGGCTTTCATCCATCTTATCTTTATCTAGACCCTGCTTAGATTCCTGTTTATGGGATTGAAATCTTACCTGTTTTTTTGGGATCTACTACTTCCACTATAGTTAGTATGGGCTGTGGCTACACACATCTTATTGTTTTATGCCTATCAGGACAAAACTGTGCTATTTGTCTCCGGTCTCCACAAATAAAACATGCGCCTTGCACTGGCTGAGGTCCCTGAGGCTGAAATCTTCTAAAAAGGGACACTGACCTTGACCATGACCTAGACCTTGATTGTCACCTATCATTACCTTTGAAGGTAAAAGCAAATCCTTCCAAGAAATTGTATTGATAAGCTATACACTGAACCGAAGTTCTAAGTAGCCACTTTTTAATTTCTTTTTTTTCTGACTAAGCTAAAGTGATATTGAAATGAATTTTTGCCCAAGTATGTGTATCGTAATGAACTAAAGTTAAGCGGTGTTTTGGAAGAGTTTTCTATCACTTCACAATTTTTGGGTTCAAAAATGCAAAAATCAAATTTTTAAGTAAAATAAGCGTTTTGAGTGCAGTTTTTTTTTATCAAATTCAAGTACAGGTGATTGCAAACCTGCCTAGTCGACTTGAAAAACATCAAACACTTGACATTTTGCTTATGACAGATTTTTTATGAATTTTTATAAAATTGATAATTTTCCAAATTTTCCGAAATTTTTGGAAATCATCAGCTGCACATACTAAAATCATAATATGTGTTTTATTTTACGTTAATATGTTTAACAAATTACCATACAACTTAATGAGCCCATTTTTTAATGATATTTTTTACTAATTTGGTATCCACTTCCGCTTTTAACGTGAAACTTTAAAGGTCATTTAAATGGCATTTATTAAAGATTTCTTTTAATTTTTAAGCAGAACAGTGACGCCAATTCATAATAAAGAACCCCTGAAAATTGCACTTCTGTGCCGCAGATAATAAAGCGTACAGAGCAATGTAAAGTGTGTATGCAAACTGCATGGTTAAGTTAAAAATCTTTTGAGTAAGTTGTTGAACGTGGCTGTCTTCATGTTAACGTAGAAGAGAAATGGAGTGTTCAATTGTCAAAAAAAACCTTTGATTCTTTTCATCAAATATCACAGCTGTTAAAACATCTTCAAACTAATTAAAATATAAATGGATAACGTTTCTGATGAATAGTTTATATCACACTAAAAAGTGTGACTTTTTGAAATAATAGTACCTTTACTCGGACCTCGTCTGTGCAAGGTCTACCAGACATTTTGAAATGACATAATTTGTAGTGTGTCAACAAAGCCTTGGACCTTCTTATAGAATTTAAATTTTGTGAGAGCAATTTTTCCTTTCTGAACAGGAGCAAAAATTGACTGGTGGCTACTTATAACTTCGGTTCAGTGTATAAAAGCATGATACGCCCATTTCTTGATTATTGTGATGTAATTTATGATTCTTGTACCATGTATGAAAGCAAACGACTTGACACACTTCAAAGGAAAGCCAGTTTATTTTGCACTGGTGCATTTAGAATCACTAGTAATGAAAAAGTATTAAAACAATTAGGGTGATCAAAGTTAACAAACAGGAGAACAAATCACAGGCTTGTTTTATTTATAAAATACTAAATAATTTGGCCCCTCAATACCTAAAACGTTTTTGTAATTTAACATCACATAATACAAACAATTATCTGCTCCGAAGAAACAACTCCTTTCTCATACCAACTATTCATAGGGAATTGTTTTCTAAATCTTTTTTTCAAAAAACAATTCGAGATTGGAATAACTTAGCAAGTAGCATAAAGCAATCACAGTCTCTGACTTTTTTTAAAACCAAAATTAAATCCTTCTATGAGCCATTGGTTCAAACAAATTGTATTGTTATGGCCCCAGCCACAGTAAAGTGAATCGTTGTAGAATACGTCTAGGTCCTAGCCACTTAAATACACAATTGCATCACTATAACCTTATCGACTCTCCCAGTTGTTCAAATCCCGAATGTGGAAGAACAACATCAGCGCATTATTTTCTTAGTTGTCCCAGATACAACAACGAAAGACGCGTATTGTTGGAGACTTTATCACGTAAGCTATTTCCAAACGTAAATTACAACACATTTATTGTATTTATGCCTGATCAGATATGTACAATTTTACTAGAAGGCTCCAAAGACGCTTCTTTTGAAGAAAATACTTCAATTTTTGATGAGGTGTTCAAATATATAGACTCAACACAGCGGTTCAGTACTTTTGAGGATATGATTGACACCTCAATAGACAATTAACTCCTCGTTCATACAAATATACGAGTTCTGAATGCCACTGAGGAATCTCCATCCTGGTCATTATCTTCTTATCTGTGTGCGTGTATGGTTGTGTCAGCATTGCTAACTTTGTTAAATACTTTGTAAACGAGTTATAGGCACTATTGGGGCAACGTACGATTACGCACACTGATTCTTTTATTTAACTGCTTCGACATGGGGTGACTGCTTTTTTCCCCTTTCCCTACACTTTTACTTTCTCTTGTCTGTATTTGTCTGTTTGTCTGTCTGTTTGTCTGTCTGTCTGTCTGCCTGTTTGTCTGTCTGTCTGTCTGCCTGTTTGTTTGTCTGTCTGTCTGTCTGTCTATCTATCTATCTTTGTATCTGTCTGTCTACGTGTCTCTGTGTTTGTCTGTCTGTCTGTGCGAGTTTCTGTCTGTATGTCTTTATGTATTATGTATATATGTAAGTTGTCTTTATTGTCATAAAAGTCTGTAAATTGTTACATGTAAGTAGACCAACTGGTAGCCCCAGGGCTGTTTGGAATCTTTGTAAAATAAATAAAGCATTAAATTAAAAAATACCTTTGAATACCAGTGTACATAGCCTCTTAAACTGATCTGCTAACTCATTTTCATGTTCAAGCGACTCTGGTTCTCTTTCTTTCAAGAAGAGTTCCACTTCCTTATTACAAATAAAGGCAAGTTGATATCTCAAAATAAGATCAGCCAAGCCTTCATAAGCTTTTTTCCATATCTACCCATCAGGTAAAATATTTTTTAAGCGGCTGCTAAATTGCTGAAATGTTTCACCTGAATTCGGTCTACATTTCTTATATCTTCGCTTGAAACCATCCTCAGTTTACTCATAACGCTTCAGTAAGGCAGCCTTAAGCATATCATAATATAATGCTCGCTCAACAGGGACTTAGGTATACATATCTTAAGCCTTTCCTTTTAAGCAATGCGCTCAAATTGGTAACCCATTGATCTCTCTTCCATATTTAAGCAGTAGCATACGTTTCAAATCTAAGTAAATATGAGTCCATCTCATCAGGACTTTCATCATCAAAAGCAGATACCTTAGGGGTTTTAACTGAACTATGAGACTTTTCATTTTTAATATTTATGGGCCTAACCCTAACTTCCTAAGAAAACCGTTCCATTTCAAATACATGCTTTTTCTCCTCATTTTGTAATTTAAGGTGCTGTAATTCGCGCTCATGTGCACTCATTGCTCGTTTGCGGCACGTTCGGGCGCTTGTTTTTCACGCTCAATTTCAGTTTCTCTCCCTTCCCTTTCGCGCTCAATTTCCTTTTCGTGTGCTTCTCTTTTGCGCTCTTTAAATGATAATTCATGATAGCGCTGTTCCTTAATTTTGCACTCTAGCGCATCATTTTGACTCTTTTAACAACAATTATGTTTTCGCTTTTCCTTTTCGCGCTCAATCTCCCGCTCGCGTACAAGCTCATCATTCTCTGGCATCAGCAAAATGAAACACGTTGGAAGCAGTACCACCTGGAACTCAGAAACTGCTTGAGTCTGTTTTGCCTGTATGGCAGCTGCGTTGAAGACAGAAAACGTAGATACTGATAAAATACAAAACAATCTTTTCTGAAAGGAAAGAAAAGGGTTGGGCCACCAACAAAAGATGCCTTTGAATTAGACTGTTTGAGGGTTGCAGATTTATTCCTGTTTTGTTATGAGAGGGACTTTATGATGTCTCTTTCTGATGATAAGCAGGCTGATGTTATTGATGCGTTTAACACTACTTCCAGATATTTGGACGATATTTTAAATATTAATAATGTTTATTTTGACAATATGGTTAGTCAAATATACCCTTCAGAGCTCCAACTTAATAAAGCCAATGCCTCTGATACCGAAGCCGCATTTTTAGACTTGCATTTGTCAATTTCTAATGATATTGTTTCTACCAAAATTTATGACAAACGTGACGACTTTGATTTTGAAATTGTCAATTTCCCATTTTTAGATGGTGATGTTCCTCGTTCTACATCCTATGGAGTCTATATCTCTCAACTCATTCGTTTTGCTAGAGCATCTAGCTATGTTGCTGACTTCAACACTCGCAATAAATTGTTAACTCAGAAACTTCTTAAACAAGGCTATCGGTATCATAAACTTCGCAAAACATTTTCAAAATTTTATAGACGATACTATGATTTGATTTCTAAATTCCAAGTTGGACTTAAATCTCTCTTGCGCCAAGGACTTTCGGAACCTGATTTCTATGGTGACTTGGTGTATAAGTTGAAGAAGATTGTTGGCTCTAATAATTTTTCAGCGCAGTTCATTAAAATAATTTCCCATTATAAAAAGATTGGCTATAACATTAATGTATTGCAACAGACTGCATGCTTGGTAGTCAACCCAATCACGGTTGGCAACTTTGCTTTCCTCTTTAATTGCACGCCGGTGGGTCGGACTTCAGACTCTATGATGGTTCCGACTTAAAGACTTATCTATTGATGAGATGGTAGGGGCCTGATGCTTTGGCTGTTTGTCGGGCCCACCGGGGTTTACCTGTTGGATTTCTTTTGCTCCGGTATTCAGTTTAATTTACTGTTGAATCCTTATCCTTGCTTTATCTCCTTGTTATATCTTGATTTATATGTTTTAGGAGATGATGCATTGATAAGTTAGGGGTCTTTCATGCAAACCAAATATCTATGTGTCTTGATCCACATCTGAATTAAGGGTGAGGTTGGCGCCGTTAAACCGGTTTAAGCCCTCCAGTAAAATATTTTACTGACCGTTCCAAGGCGGTACTTCTTTTGTGGATCTTTTGTGTTTTTGTTCTGTCTTGTGTTTGCTATGTTTTGTGCGCGTCTGTTTATATGTGCTTTGTGGTCACCTGCTGGGAAAGGGCTGACCTCTTGGCTCTCGTTTGTGGTGTCTTCTGTGAGTTTGTCACTTTCCCATTGGTATCCTGGGTCAGGTGTGGTACTTGATTGTATCGATTCCTGATCTTTGCACCATTACTTACTTTTGATAATCAGCCAAAAGATTGACTGAAATATAATAATGCTGCTCAAATGGATGTTGGAACAGCAACGAATACGGGTGGATACAAACTTGGTACGAGAAAATGTCCTTGAGGTGCAAGGTAGGTCTAATTACCAACCACCTCCCCCAGGTTTATAGTTTTTACATGATTTTCCCTCATTTGTTAAGGTCACATATACATTCATGAATATGCAAATGAGATAATTTTCATATAGAACCATTGGATGAATGGACTTATCAAATTGTATTACTGATGACATAACAAAATGCAATAATTATAATAAGGTGATGAAATCAGTTTATATTTTTAATGATTTCCCTTTTTTTCAACATTTATTAATATTTATGAATAAACAAATCATGCAAATAAGATGGTGTGCCTAGCTTGACCATGGAATAAAAGGCATGTGTCTAAGCTTTAATTGGGTACAAAGGGGGCTCTTACAAGGTATGGGAAATTAACATGATCTGCCCACGCTTGGAATATGATAATATTACGTTTATTTATTGCCTGGGGTATGACTATTATATTCATAGTGCTTTTGAGTTTTTATGGATTTCAATTGTTAATTTATGATGTCATGTATGATATCATTACCACACCTTAGGGTACCCAGTTATAAACATTTCTACAGTAATTGGCATATCATGTAACGGGCCCAGAAATGTTTTATGAAATAAGTGTATTATTGATAAGTTCATTGATACTATAATGGCTTTGTTGGGCATGCATTCATTTTTATGCCATGGTACCCCAATTTTCAACAGTGTATATTCTATATTCAGTCAAATTTGGAATTCAAAATGTTTAACATGTCGCAATCTTTGTCAAGTTACCATTTTGACATAAAAACTGTCCTTTATGTTTAGAATATGTCGATCACATTTCATGAAAATCAAGGAACTGTAACATATTTTTAAAAATTTGTTGGAAACACATAGTACTATTTCATCGAAATGTAAAAAACTACAATTATTATGTTTCAGATTAGATAATTTGTTTAAGTGATAAATGGATGAAGGGCGGATGTCTAAGTTAATACTAAGTTAAGTAGTCTAGGATAAGTAGCAGCTGAGGTATGGGTAATTTTGTAGGCACACCCCATTCTTGAATCTCATTATGGGTTGCCATGGAAACCATGCCTTTTCACATAGCCCAGACAGGATTATTTTTAGGAGAACTTTGTTTTGCATTTAGGGCCCCCTAATGAACAAGTTGGCACCCATAAAATAGTGTCATGGGGGTGAAAAATAAGCTATAGTGTTCTTTGATTTGCATTGAGCCTGAACGTTTATTAGCATAAATTAAGGTGGTACTTTTAGCAAATGTCTATTTAGAGGTTGTGGCAAGCATCGGCGCCATTCTAGATTCATTTCGATATGTTTTGTTCATATTGTTTGCATTTTGTGACGAAGAGTAGAAGATGTTATTTTTCTGCATAATTGCACTTATTTGACCTTTTACCTCACTGTGACATTAAATCGAAAAATCACGCCTGGTATCCACCCCTATATAGTTTGTAACAGATCAAGGAATAATTCCAATAAATTCCATTTACAAAAAAAATGTCATCAGGAGTCCTCGTAGAAATTATAGGTGGCAGACTAAATTGTACCTAAGCATTATTTTTTCGAGAAATAAAAATTGTCGATTGCAAATAGAACTATGGCCCGGCTTAACAGGCAAGTTGTGGTTCTTGATCGCCTAGATAATCGATAAGTCAATTGTCCCCCTTACACCGCGGCGACTGTATCGCGAAATCGATTGTATCTGAGTCCAGGTATCCATTGTATTAGCTGTATAGTTTTGTGTGCTGACGAAAGAGGTCTAAGAGGGCACCCAATTTCATTTATGTTACATACATAGTTCAAATTGGAGTTTGCATGCTCAACTAATTAGAATCAAGAAAAAGATGTTTCATCTCCAAATGTAAAACATGTTTGTACACTATTCGTGTGTTCTGAATTGAGTACATGAGCACTTGAGTACTGAATTTCTTAATGTTCAGAAAACATAATATGGGCCTCGATGTGAGAAAACTGTCTTGCAGGGTTTTGCGAAGAACAAATGTGCAGACCAGTCTGCGCATCCGCAGTGATTTAGAAATAACACAGCTTCACCAAACAAGGCCGTCGGCGGCGGTATGGTCGGTCCAGCCATGACCACTTTTTAGGCCAATAAGGTTTTAACAGGACCACTTTTTTGGTCAAATGTGCTTATTTGGTCTGGTCTGGTCATATTTTCAGTTTCCTCTAGACTTTTTAATGCGGTGTTTTTTCATGTTTACCCGTATCAGTATTGTAGATGCGCAGCTTGATTTGGGTCTTCTCTCGGCATAGGTCTTGATAAGAGAAAATCCAGCATAATATTGTTCCAACATTTTAGCATTTGCTTTGAGCGCTCAAAAGAACCGTCTCATTGAGACCATTCTTTGAGTACACGTACCCACAGTATTTGCATGTTCAGGTTGAAAAACTGAGAGTGGGTAAGCGGATAATTACTCAGGCTTAATTTATCAAAAATAATCAGTAAACGAATTATCAGAAATGTGGTGAGCTCGATCTTTATCTGGATCCACACTGTACACTTTTTCGAAAATAAAATCAGCCGACACCTGTAAAGACTCGGACTGGGTCCGAGGTAAAGAAGATTAAGTTTGACAAAAAGGGTCTGATCAGCGTCTTCGCTTCAAGTTAAAAAACATAATACAGGATTATAACGCAGTCAAAATTAATGAGAACGGTCGCTTTAGGACAAATCCTTATCAACTATTTTCACACTTTTAACGCAGATGAGCGAACTCCCACTGAGTTCCCGCTGTGTCAATAAGATGACCACATCATAAAACGACTGCATGATTTTATGTTTCAGCTCTCCAACAGCGAACATTAATCAGGCCAGTCTGTGCATATATTACATGCTCGTCACAGTTTCTTGTGTTCACTGCTCAGATGCTACTGTTAAGCATGAATTCTCGAAACAACATATGCGCATAGTAAATTATCTGCGCAGTCTGATCAGTCCCATTGCTGTTTACGGTTGAAATTATAAATTGTTTTTGGTCAGTTCTGGTTCTTACTGGTCCCGATCAGCTCGGTGTGAAGAGATTTGTTTAAATCTGTGTATTTTGGGAATTTTTAACTGAGAGATATGGAACGCAAAGAGCAATGGATCAGGCCTGACCGCGCTATGCCATCCCTCCCGAACCCTTGCTGTTCGTTCAAGTTTAACCTTCTCCGGAAGAATTAAATGGCATCACTTAAAACTTAATTATTAGTTTACAATTTATTTAAATGTTCAATTATTACAAAAATACAGGCACGGAGAGACATCTTGTTATAAAGTATCTGGATCTACACTGTTGTTTTTGCTTCATTTTTAGTACTCTTCGTCATAATATATGCATGTCTTTTACTGTAATTGCAAAGCCTAAACATTAGTAGAATTTCAAACGACACCATTTGCGCAGTCTACCCATGAAGTGACAGTTTTGGTAGTATGACCGAAAAAGGTTGTTATACTGAACAGTAAAGGACCTGACGAGACGCCGCATGACAAAACAAGTAAGAAGGGTGTACAGAGCACTAACACTGTGATCAGCCTGGGTATCTGATACACTCTATTTTATTTATGCATAAGTTTTTAGTAGAATGCCAAGGCTTCCACACAGGACACTTTATGCAGAGTCGTTTATTCGGTGAAAACCGTAAAATCAGTATTTTATGACCGAGATAAGACCTTAGCCCGAGGGATTATCTGACACCTAGGATTATCGCATATCCCGTTATGAATGTCTCAAATTGTTTCTCACCAGAGGCACATCGAATAGGTGGCAATCGAAAACGCTCTTAACAATCGACAGACGCGGATCAAAAACGGATAGAAACAGTGTTTTAAATTGCCATTTGTCACCATTCGGGCCTCGATTAGCAATCGAAAACTCTGGTTCTAAATATTTTGATCTTCGTTCGCCGATTATATAAGTGTAATCGATTGCCGCCTATCCGGTGTGAGAATGGAGTACGAATATACTGCCAGATGAAAGTATTCGAATAATTGTTGTTGTTGTTGTGTTTGTGTTTAACGTCCCACCAACAGCTAAGGTCATATGGAGACGGGGCCACGTCTTAAAGTCTCATCCGACAGACTGGTGAAGCCGGAAATCGAACCTGCGACCCCTGGTTTACAAGGCAAGCGGTTTATCCACTACACCACAGCGGCTCCTATCTTCGAATAAATTTAGGCATTAATAATAATAATAATAATAATAATAATAATAATAATAATAATAATAATAAAATAAGTATTATTATTATAAAAATAAAATTGTTATATTTAAAGTAAAAAATGAATTGAAGCAACTTGTATTAAATGATTTTTATTTCGGTGTGATAAGTTATGGTAATGTTATTTTCTAACAATTCCCTTTAAGATTTTTTTTTCATTATCTTGTCTCCCATTTAGCTAAGTTTTCCCCTTAAATTTCTATTTAAAAATGATGTTAGGTTTCTCGACATTATCGGCATATTGAACAGTGCGGAAGCATAATAGACACAAACTATGAGAACTTAGACATTTTCTCCGCCCTTTCAAGAAGGCGCTTAAAGAAAATTTTCAACCTAAAAATGACAGAACTAAAATTTATTTTATTTCTGTGAAACTTATATGGTTGATATCGTTGGGTGATCGAGATACCATTTATAACTTATAAAACATCGAGAAAATATCAGAACATGATTATTTTGGGGTCATAAAAGGCTCACCAAGGGCATTTGCAGTCAGTTTACATAGAAATGAATGGGATTTTACCAGTCAAAAAGATGAACAATTTGACAAAACTAAATATTAAGTTATTTCGTATTTGTTTATATCACTATAAAGATAAAACATTAAATTTTCTTTTGATAACTTATAAAATAATGGCAGCTTAATAATAAGTTAGTTATTAATAATTTATTTAAAGGGTTGCATACTTTTCTGTGTAATTGATGTCTCAGATTTCAACAGGTAAGTTGCGGGAGTGGTCAATATTCAAGGGAGATAATCGGGCCGATAAAACCGATAACAGCTAATATTGTCCCATATGGACAAGTATTTACTGATATGTGATCGATGCGAGTGCTAACCCAAGCCTCGAGGTTATACAACTGTTTTCATGCTCAACTCAACTGATCATGGAATTTATCCTGCTCATAAATGTTAAAATGCCAACAATTGTAGGCATTGCAACATTTATAAGAAAGGCTAAATACAACATCTGAAAGACTTAAAGCAAGAAGGATCGTTATATTTCATCATTTTACCTTTTAGAGCAATTCAAAGTTCAAGCTCAGTTGAGATGAGCACGAAAAAAAGATTTTAAACCCAGGGGCCATGTTGCCCTATGTTTATTATAGTTATTGTACAGAAGTTTAGGGAGACATTTCCGTTTTTGCGATATGAGCCTCTGCCCGGGCGCGAGAAAACATTTGTTTCGTTTTCGTTGCCAGGTTAGGCTCAATCCGACCTGCTCAGCTACAGAGACTAGCTTGAATATCAAGATTTTAGATGCAGCAGGTGAAACTATTGTTCTTTCCGGATAGAGAATTAAAAAGGCGCTTATCAGAATGTGCAGATGCGTAGGCTGATCTGCGCATTTTGTTTTCGCATGCAATAATGTCAGAATATTGAAATCGTGCATGTTCATCTTATTATTATGCTTTCGAAAAACGCGAATAACAAAAGCACTTGCCAAACTGCGTGGATGCCCAAACTGGGTTTGCTGTTTGCACGGAACTAAATCCTCGTTTATATGCACAATTTGCACCCTGGTGCAAATTTACTCCCGGGTTCAAAATTGCACCCAGGAGTAAATTTGCTACCCCTTTTGTAGCGTTCATATGTCAATTAATTGTGTTCATATGTTATTGGATTTGCTCTTTAAAAATATCACAAATGTTTCAGTTTTACTATAAGGAGAAATTCGATGTGTTAAGAGTGTTTCGATTGTTAGTCAGTTCAAGATACCGTCGTGTGAGAAAAATGCAACTCCATTTGGTTTTATTCGCTTTATTTATTTATACAATATTTAAAGAGATTAATACACCAGTCATATGTATCCACGGCCCACACCTACGGGGATAGCCATGGAATAGCCGGAGTAAGGTGCTGGACAATTACTTTTTGATTGTCCCCGCATTGCCGGGGAAGTGTGTGGGTTATAACATTGGGACACTTACCCTGCTGGGATTTTCTGTTGTGTAGGATGGGGTAAAGAGCAGGGTTGTTACCATCAACCTGTCCCCACAGGGCTGGGCTTATACCAGGGCTCTGGAAAGTGAAAATCATTATCCCCGCCCATCCCCAGAGGTGGGGGAGCAGTGGATACAAATGACTGGTGCATAAATGACACTTACAGAAGCTGTTGCAAAAGTAATAAGTAAATATATGACTATCTGGCCAAGAGAGGTGGACGGACGTAGTGCTTGAGACTTATACATGTACTGATGATCCATAGATTCCGAATGTCAAGGGCTCTGTGACAAACTGTGCGAATAGCTGCAACGGAATGCGCGTCTGCGTTAAGCTATTTCAATTGAACTGCTGGTGACAGTTTGACTTAGTACTGCGCAGAGCTGGACAATTGAGAACCTCTCCGTACATGTAATAGCAAAAAAACGTCTTGTGAATGTGTGAAACGGGTTTGGTCTTCAATTGTTGACGAACCCTTCTAAATCTCTGTTCGGTTTCCGAAGAGAAATGGCTCAACCGAGGTTATCAATGGCTACAAGAGGTTTGGATTCCCAAATTGGGGGGGGGGGGGGGGGGGGGGGTAAGATAGAGGATAGACACATTTTAATTATTGCTCTGTCTGAACATCACGTTGATTACATGAATCGTAAAGGGTGGTCACTTCGTTATTATGCAGGTGGGGGGGGCATTTTCACCTATGTGTACATCGGATAGCATGGACTCGTGCATGGCGCCAGGGTTCTGGCAAACTCTGATTTCCATTGCTGAGGTTAGAAGAGAAATTGTTCGGAAATAGAATCTAGCAAATCGAAGCCCCTAGACCAGAAATTCCAGTTGTTCTACGTTGCAACCCAGCCTAGCCGATGAAGTAGTGACTACAGAGAGAATCCATGGCCTTAAGTTTGATAAAGGGACTATTTATATAGTTTATTTTCATACACATGTGCATGTTCATATAGAAAAGATGGGCAATTTATCAAAATCTAAGCTCAAATTGTACATATGTGATAACAAGTTGCGTTCATGTGCGCAATTTGCACCTAGGGGCAAATGTACACCCATGTGCTAATTTGCTCCACCGAATTTGTACCACCTACAAAGGTGGAGCAAATTCGCACCCATTGCTAATTTGCACCCGGGTGGATTTTCATAAAACACCATTTATATGACTAAAATACACTCCAGGAGCAAATTTACATCCTGGGTGTATATTTGCACCGGGGTGTATATTGTGCATATAAACGAGGCTTAAGTCATACTTTCTCGCGCCTAGGTACAAACAAGGGGCCTGTATGGGATTAAATTGTGTGTTTTTGTCTTGGCTATATCATAATAGTGAGCCATGTCCAAGCACCAGAATTACGACAAGAAGAAGAAAAACATATTCGTGACCATTGATTTTATTATTTCCCTATTGAAGCCTGCATTTTAACAATAGGAAAAGTAAGAAACAATTAACCCCATTTTATGTAACGAAAAGACTGGAATTTGTTTCAATAAAATGAAAAAGAAACCGTCATTCTTTTCTTCGTGTAACATGTTTCTTTTTCTTTCCCTTTACTCCATAGACTATTTTTACATCATGACATCAGTTTCTATTTTTTGACACCATTGAAAAAAAATCAAGAAAAAATTAAGTTAAGTTTTAAATACTTTAAGTTTTGAAAATATATTGGAAAATGGAGCATTTGGTGCAAAAAGCAAATGGTCCATTTCCCATAATATTTTCAAATACATAGTATTTCAAAGGCGACAAAAGGCGTTATTATAGAGTAAAGAGTTCTAGCATCCAAATGGTATTTAAATATGTTTCCGAAGTGTCCGGGTCTCGACGCGACAAAATCTGTCTTCGGGGTTTCCGACGAAGTGAGATCCTCAGTTACAGAGCCTTGGACTAGCTAGAAAATTGAAATTTCGATCGACCAAATCTAGATATAATAATTTCGAAATATGCGAATAACAAAAGGGCTGACCAGTCTGCGCGGATGCGCCTTTGTTGTACGCAAACCCCGAAGACAGGTTTTCTCGTGTCGAGGCCCATTTATACCGGCAACGATTACATTTCCAAATGCGGAACATATGAAGGGACATAGCAAAAGGTACAAGTTGGCATATACGCCCATCGAAGACAGTCTGAGCAGGCTGATTTGAATTGTCACTGTACGCACATGTCAACTTGTACTTTATGCTGGATACCTGCTCATGTAATCTTATGCTTTCTATCCACTACCGTTATGCAATGAACTCTTGAAATGCTTATTTGTCATGCATGCTTTTTATTTTTGAAAATAATAGACTTCGAGCTAAAAAAGGTCCTGCTCCCCCCCCCTAGGGAATTTTGCAGACATATCCTATCTTGAAGAAAATTTCAAGCCGCATCTTTTAAGAGATGTTTGCACTCTGTGCTCCGGGGCGTTAGTCTCTGACAGCCTGTTACATATGTTACTGTAACAAACTAAGGAAAAAATCAAAATGAAAGTTTGAGCTACAGATAGAAGACATTAAACCATCTAATTATTCAATTTCTTATGTAGTTTGCAAGCTGGATGCCTAAGCTACATAAAAGCAGCATTTTAAACAAAATTACAGCCTTCAATGGTGTTATATGCGTTACATAGATTAAATTTCCCTTTGAAAGTTGAAATCGTGACTAACATCATTCATTTTACAGACAATTTGTGCATTTTTACAAGTGTTTTTAATCTTAGTTTACTAAATTACTCATTTGACTAATAGAAAAAACAAAGTTTGCTTTTCTATCTCAAATACATTGTTTTATATGAGCTATTAAACAACCCTACCCCCAATTTTAAGTATCCAATTTTGGTATCTATTATTGAAGAAAAATATATGAAAATATTTGATGCTCGTGGATATCTTACATTTTTGTCACTGTCTTGCTAATGCAATAAAGAATCATACATTTGCAAGTTTGACATCAGGATCAGAGCACTTATTAAAGTATGTAACGTATGTTACATGGCATAATGAATGAGCTAGGAAATTTTCTTGGAAGTAAGAGATGATACATGTATTTCAGAAAAAAACTGTTTTTCACATGTTTTCCTATTAATCTCTAGCCTCTGGTGCCTTAGTCCTAGTAATTACAGTCATTGCTGATAACAAGCCCATGGAATTGTGTTACCTATGTTATATATAACCTTTTTTATCACATATTTCCTTATGCCTATAATATTAAAATATATAGACATATAGATAGAAAATAATAGTTCTCATTTAAGTGACACAATTTAATAAATATTCCTATTAAATAAAATTATTCAACAAGTCACCCTCACAATGTCTATCATTGTGTCTGCTTCTATGGCAAAATAATCACCCATTTCATCACAACCAGTAGAATCATGGCATTGTATAAGGGCTGCAAACTGAGTACAATCCTGTTCCTCTCCACCCCTTTGGGAATTGTGCAGACATATCCTACCTTAAAGAACACTTCAAGCTTCATCAAATAAGAAATGTTTGCACTCTATTAACTAGGGGTTTAGCCTGTAATGGTATGATACGTATGTTACCATATCAATTTAAGAATAAATGAATTGAAAGTCTGAGAAACAGAAAGAAGACATAAAACTATCTATTTATTTGAATCATTCATGTAGTTTGCATGCTGAATACCTTTGATATATAAGAAAAGATTTTTTAACAAATATACAGCTTCCTCTGGTGTTATATGTGTTACATTAGTTAAGATTACTTTTTAAAATTAGTAATTGTGACAAACATCACTTATAAGCATTTCGTGTGATCCTCCTCTTTTGCCATCAAAAGACTTAATTTTCTTTGTATGTGTGGCCAGTGCCAGCGTCAAACAACTTGACTCAGCCAAACTTGAATCCTTAGCATTCTTCAAAAGCAGAAACAGCATGTCAGTGTCATGGGATCAAACACCTGATTAAATATGGGTTTAATGCGTTTTCACATATATGCATACAATGGAGTATGATTCTGGTATATATCTCTTCCTGTGAAGTGGCAAGAGCAATCTAACTGCAGCTGCATCTGCATCCGTGCTAGTCAAATGATAACTTTGGTCTGATTTTGCAAAATCTATGTCTCTACCGTGTACCTCAAAGAATACTTTAAGATTTCTGACATTGGTCAAACAGAAATTTGATAGGCTCCTTTTTTGCATCATTTGCCATGGAACCTATCCAGTCTTTTGGTGCTTAAGTCCTCAGGTCTTAGATCAATAGTATTTTGCTGCGCCCAAAGAACTTTATAAGTTTTCTTTAGTTACAATGTTGACTCTTGATGGTTTTGGCAGACCGTCTGAAACAATTTCTGTTACACCTTGAAAGTTATCTGTTAAAGAGAAAGAATATGAAGTTGGACATTGCCATCAATTATGTTTGCAGTAGGTTGTTTTTTGATGTCAGTACATTGAAGCAAATAATGTAAAACCTATGATTTCTCAGTTTTGCAGCCATATCATTAGCTGTTGCATTCAAAAGAAGGAAAGTGGACTATAGGTAGAATGGGATAACCAGTAGTTCTATATTATGCTCTATGGAAGATTTATACAGAGTAAACAAGTTGATAAGGTGCCTCATTTCATGATCCATTGAAAACACTGAAATTGAAAACACTTGCCTCTGACTGTGTAATCAAAAAGGATGTCACGACAATGCCCTTGCTTATTTATTATGACGAGTTATATATGTTACATCCTTTAATAAGCGCTCTTATCTTAGAAACTTAGTAAATCATTGAATTGAAAGGGTCTATTTGCGCTCTGTTCATCCTGCATTTCATTATTTTACCTGCTGTGATACATCTAGTTCGTTTATCTGAAGGGAAAGAGTTACCTCGGTTTCAGCACTTCAGAAGTACTAAGACTTCAAATAAGTTTTTGAATGATTGGGGAAAGATAATAAGTGCAGAGACATTATTAGATGAAAATATATGGGCTGCATGTATGGAAAGGTTACATTTATAAAAGTTAACCAGCTAAGATATGATTCTTAATCATAGAAATATCAAGGTACATCAGTCCAGGTACTCATTGCTCTTAATGGCATAGTTTTCCTCCTTGTAAAGCTTTAGTCTTTCTCCTACTTGCAGAGTATCACTTGAAACACATACTCAAAGAGCCAACTATTAGGAATTCATATCAGTTTCCGAATGTTCCAAGCCATAAATGGCAAAATTGGAAAGTTGATAATGGCTCATCAACTTTGAGTGGACTGGTGGTAAAATTGAATAACAGTAAATGATTGAAATATTGTGTGATGATTTTACTAGTTGCAAGGAGGCGTGTGAAAATAATGATTACCACAGAAGCAGACAACGACAAACGTTTAACATGAGTGTTAAATCGATGAGAAATAGTTTGGACCATTTCATTTATTGTATTTTCTTGTAAAAATGCAAAACTATCTTTTCTATTTGTGGCTCTATATTTAGCATTATATGCACCGTATTAGGAAATGTGTCCAAAAGGTCATTGATAACATCTGTAAAAACAGTCCATGGGCTTGATAATCAGAAATGAATATAATTTCTAGTGTTTTGGCACCAAAGACTTATAAGTACACATTAAGTGTCCTGATCTTAAACTTAATGACATCTTGCAGATATATGAGCAAGACAGACTAAGAAAATGAAAAATATCCACATGCTGTAAACGCTTTCATGTGTTTTACTTAAACGGTAATAACAAAATTCGCCTCTCTGTAAAACTGGGAGTAGGGCTGTGTATTAGCTCCTATAAGACAATATATTTAAGATAGAAAAGCAAACTTGGTTTTTCCTATTCATCAATTGAGTATATGTTTGTAAAATCTAATAAAACAGTTTGAAACCAAGTCATAAAAGTTGTTTAACTAAATGACGATAGCCACAATTATAGCTTTTAAATTATAATTAGGTTCATGTAACGCACATAACACCACAGTTAGTCGTATTAATGTTAAACAGCTTCCATATGTAGTAAAGACATCCAGTATAATGACTATAAGAATGTCAATTTATTAGATAATTTAATGTCTTCTTTTAGTAGCTCAAACATTCAAACTTCTTATTCTCAAAATTGATATAGTAACATATGTAACAAGCTGTTACAGGCTAACGCCACCACTTACAGAGTGCAAACATTTCTTATAAAATGCACCTTGAATGGTTACATAAGATGTGATTTGTCTGCAGAATTCCAATTGGGATTTGGATGGAGCAGGCCCTTACTCAGCTTGATGTCAAAATACTGTTTGATGATTTTACTTATCACGCTAACATATGTAACACTCTCTGATCTTTAAACCTTGAAGACAACTAGCAGATATATAAGTCTTTATCATAGGAGCCAGTTTACAATCCCTAAACAATATAAGATATCCAACAGCTGCAAGTTTTTTCACAATTTTAGCTCAATCTTTCAAACTACATTTCCTGTATTCGATATAGTAACGCATGTAACATGCTGTTTCAGACTAACGCCCCAACATAGAGAGTGCAAACATCCCTTATTCGATGCAGCTTGAGTTGTACTATAAGAAGGAATATGTCTGCAAAATTCCCTCAAGGAGATTAAAACATTTTAGGCATATCTTACGTAAAGACAATGAACTTGCCCATTTATTACATCAGGTAACATATGTTACAGCCTCTGATATTAAAAATTTTGCAACAAACTTGCAGATTTATGAGTCTTTTCATATAAGCAAATAAATCCTAAACAATGAAACACATTCATCAACTGCAAATATTTTTTAACTATTTTTACTTTAGTTTTAATACCAAACATTTCACCTTAAAACTGGGTAGGGGTAGGGTTGTTTTATTGCTTATTCCAGAAAAAATATTCAAGCTAGGGAAACAAACTTTAATTTTTCTGTTAGCCAATTGCATAAGCTAGTCAGACATGGTTAAAAACATTTTGCAAAACACACATAGAGATTGTGAATGTAAATGATGTTAGCCACACTTGCAAATTTTAATGGGTTATCTGATTAATGTAACGCATATGACACCTTAGGAAGCCGCAATTTTGTTCAAATGGCTGTCATATGTAGTTAAGATATCCAGTATGCAGACTATATGAATGATTTTTAAAAATAAATATTTTAATGTCTTTAATTTGTAGCCCAAACTTTCAATTTACTTTTTCTTAGTTTGATTAAGTAACGTATGTTACAGGCTCTTACAGACTAACGCCCCGGAGCACAGAGTGCAAACATCTCTTAAAAGACTCGGCTTTCAATTTTCTACAAGATAGGATATGTCTGCAAAATTCCCTAGGGGGGGGGAGCAAACCCATTCTCAGCCATCCGTCTATAAATATAAGTAGTGAGCGAGATACCCTATATCTCGCTCACAATTAATACATGTCTTCAAAACCATGATTCTGTTCTTAGATAAACTATTTTTGATTACTTGATACCACAGCAGAAGTATTTGCGTTAGAAACTACTGTCGTGCAAACCAAGAGTGACAGTGACGTAATATTTTGTTTACAATTGTTTAGTAAAACATTAATTTGTACACTCCACTTGAGATAACGCGAATTGATAGATCACTTGTTGATTAATCCTATCCTACGGGTAGGATTAATACACAAGATATCTATCAATTATAAGTCTTTGATAACTTTGTAAACAAAACATGACGTCACTGTCACTCCTGGCTGGCATGACAGTAGAACTGTCATTAATAATTTGTATATAAATGTTCGCATGCAACTAAGTCAGAATATTGAAATCAAACGTGTAGCAAGTTTATTCAAAAAGAAAACAAGAAATATACAGAAAACAATGTCTCCTTTCTAAATTGTTTGGTTACAGAGGCATTCTAATGCACTTGTTATTGGATAACGTTTGTTTATGATTGTATGTCCACGACACACTGTCGCAAATACATGTATAATTAAGTTACGTCGGTTGATTATACGCAGCTGGCATTTGCTGGCTGTAGGCGCAACAAACTACATTCTATTTGCCTGTTTGAAGGAAACTGTTAACAATGCCTTAGATTGTGGCTACCATATTAAAAAATAATTTGGTTAGTCGGATATACGTTCGGAAATCACGTTTTACGGTTCCGCTGACGCGTCGCCTCAAAACGACCGTATTTCCGATGATATACATGTACATGTCCCTCCCTGAAAATGGAAATTTTGAATACAGTTATCCCCTAATTTGTAAATATAAATGTTTGAAACACTCAAATGGGTCACATAGGCGGTCCGTCTTCATTACCATTATCTCCATCATTATCACAATCAACTGCCTGTTAACATAAAGTGAAAACAATAGTGAGTTACATGAATAAAGTGCTGTTTTTTGATTTGCAAAAATAACATAATATTTCATGACCTCACATTTATATAAAAGTCATCATTACTTCTGCATTTTTGCTTAAATAGCGAAAGTTACGATATTTCATAACTTTACATTCAGAATGTAAGGTCATTGAATATCATTACTCTTGCTTGCAAAAAAATTGTTTATCATATGACGTCGCGTCTGGGAGTGAAATAACGACATGCAATAAAATCTGTAAACCACTAGTGGTTTATCGATTTTCGGGAAACGTTATGACGTCCATAACAACGTTGCGTACATAATGACAAAATTATATTGTTTTTACGGCAGAAATGAGATTTTATCATATGATAAATAGAATCTAACATTCGTGCTCTTGCATTATTGAATTTATTAAACTCGTTGCGAAAAATAGATAAAATGCTCGCCAAGCCTCGCATTTTATATCTTTCCCCAACTCGTTTAATAATTTCAATAAAACATGTGCACTCATGCAAGATCCTCTATTCTAACACACCTCGCCTATATAACCAATGGTTAAACTCAGTGATTTATTGGTTGATAAATCACTGCACGTACTGACGTGACGTCGTTCAGCCGCCAGTTTGATTTTAATGACGTCATCTATCACGTACATCATACTTAGACGGCGTAACGTCGTATTTACAACTAATGGGCGTCAAAAACGTACGTAAAAATACGTGTTTCAGTCCAAAAAAAGTTTTGCGGGAAATTCAAATGCTCTGTTCAAGATGGCGAAATCTGTATAGAATCTGAAGGAATCGTTCATATTTTCAATCTTATTGTCTGTTAGAATCGAAATAGATTCGTGCTGGCAGTGATTTGTTGCTTTATATATCACTGTCTGTGGGTCAGTCGTAAGTTTATAAATCATTCGCGCTTCGCGCTCATGATTTATCCACTTTAACGACTGACCTCCAGCCAGTGATATATTAAGCAACAAATCACTGCAAGCGCGAATCTATTTCTTAATTTTAAGTGATATATATATTTTTTTAAATTTCGGAGGCTATGGCATGTCAGGCGTTGCAATATTGTATGTGGAAATATATGTGTTGTATATCGAAATATTCATGGACTAAAAAATATATTTATGGACTAAAAATATATTTGTGGACTAAAATAAATACTTGTGGACTAAAAATATAATTGTGGACTAAAACATATATTTATGGACTAAAACATATATTTGTGGACTAAAAATATAATCGTGGACCTAAAATATATTTGCGGACTAAAAAATATTTGTGGACTACAAAATATATTTATGGACTCAAAAATATATTTGTGGACTAAAAAATATATATATTGTGTATAAAAAATGTTTGTTGTCTACAAAAATATGTGTTGTGTAAAAAAATATTTATGTTCTTTAATATATATTTGTTGTCTATAAAAAATATATGTTGGGTAAACTTAGCATTGTGGGATACTAGCTATTTCATCAACAGTCGTGTATGAATGTGTCGTGTGTGCAGTGGTGCCCTTTACGAACCAGTGCATGAGATTACGGTACTTGTCAGGTGGTCGTGCAATGAAGGCTCAGATGAGCCTTCGAAAATGCGCATGCTCGCCAGAGTGCCAACAAAAGACAAGAATGTAAGATTAACACTTGAGGAAGAGTACCGAATCGCTACTGAAACTCACGTTTTACATGCGGCAGATACATTAAACTCAAATTCCTGCTGGTGTAGTTCTAGGTGGTGTTGTCGAGGTCGTTGGTTCGAATCTCGCTAGAGGCGAAATATTTACAGCATCTATCGGCTCTGTTGATTTACGTTTAATTTGCAATCCCCACCAAATAATTCCTACTGTAATATATCTGCCCCATCCTAGTCTACACGGTTTATTCCTGTTTCTCCCACTTTTAGAAATTCAAATTCCTGTTATTCCCACTATGTAAAATTTAGGACAACTTACCTGTATAGTATAGTCTGTTTCAGAATTATTTTACTTCTTCACAGTAAATCCATTAATCTTGGGCTTAGCTTAATTGCTTAAGAGCTTAATTGGGACAAGAGAGTATGATTAATCCTAATTAATCCTACTGTTTATCCTAATTTTCAATTAAAACACTAATCTTTAATTTGAACAAAATTCTATTCAACTCTTTAAACTAATTGATAATGAAGCTTTCATCTGTTCATAATTTATGAATCTTTAATTATCAAAAACATGACTACCCTAATTAAAGCCCTTTAATTAAGCAATTATAAGATAATAAGTTCTAATTACCCTTTTATTGATATTTCAATGTTTTATCTGAAATATCTCACAATGCATGGTTATCTCATTTTCGAGCAAAGAAGGCTCAGTCAAGCTTATGCCAATGCACAGCCCCGCCTGAGCTTTCGCTGCTTGCGTTAAACGAGAGACAAAAATCGGGAAATTTGGTATTAATTTTGTCGCATTTTAAAACAACGAAGGCTCAGTCGAGTTTTTACCAATGCACAGACTCGCCTGAGCTTTCGCTGCTCGCATCAATGAGAAAAAATCTGAAAAATTGGCATTTATCGCATTTTAAAGCAACGAAGGCTCAGTCGAGTTTGCCAAAAAATAGGAAAATTCGCATGTTCTGAAAGGTTGCTGTAGACTCCTAAAAAGTAACTTAGCAATGCAAGTGTTTCCAACTCATGATTGCATGCGGGGACACAGCTGCCTAGTTGAGGCATCGAACAGTTTAAAGCTAATCCAATATGCAGCTGGAGGAACGAGCCATGTTAAGAGGAGGAAGTATAGATACCTTGAAAACAGACTCAACACTCTGAAACTGTGACTTCACCGTAGTACAGCACGCTGATGCTGCATCCTATCTTCTGCATATTTGAATGATTATAAACTGAAGAATTTATATCGCATTATCGAGCAATGAAGTCTTAGGCAAGCCTGTACTCATGCACAGACTCGTCAGAGCCGTCTATGCTCGCATATACAAATATTGCGGTTTCCACTATGCAGAGGGTTGAATTCGAAAATAATTACGAATAAGTTTGAAGTAAGAGCTGATCACTTATGCACATGCAAAATCTATCAAGCATAGGAGTCTTAGACTCACCTGCGCTCATGTACAGATTCTTCATAGCCGTTTTGCTCGCCTAGACAAAGATTAGGGTTTCCAGCATGCAAAGAGTAAAATTAGAAAATTATTATGAATAAGGTTGTAGATATATAATACATGCAGATGTACAATCTAGCGGGCAAGGAAGTCTTAAGCGAGCCTGCGCGCATGCACTCATCATAGCCGTTTTTTTGTTTGTTTGTTTGTTTGCTTCTTAACGACGCATCAACCCTTGTGGGTCATTAGCGTCAGACGGTATTAAACTAAACATGATGGAGATGGAAAAAGTAAAAAATTATAAGATAAAATAAAAGGAAAGATGATGATAAGTTTGTATAATGATAATTAGTTGCAATACAATTGTTGACAGGAGAGATCACGTACAATATCTGACAGTTTCAAAGAGCTATTCAGATAACTGTACATGTTCTCTAACTGAACAGAATACAACATTAAAAAATCTGTATTATGGTTTGATACAAATGTAAAACAGAACATGACTTTAAAAATAGTAATTAGATTTTGTTAAAAAGATTTATTTGTCTTAAAAATGTCATAATACTATCAATATGTATATCTTGAAATAATTCTTTCATGTTATCAACATGGAAGCAATTATTTCTTACTTGTGCAAAATCACCACATTCCAAAAGGAAGTGACGTACAGTGAATGGTGCGTCGCAACCAACACATTGTGGGGGCTCTTCACCTTGTAGTAAGTATGAATGAGTGACTCTTGTATGACCTAAGCGGAGTCGAGCTAAAACTACTTCTTCTCTCCTAATGTTTCGAACAACTGATTGATATTCACCAATAGTTGGTTTGATGTCAAGAAGTTTATTACCAATGCTGTTATTCCATGAAGTTTGCCATACTTCCAAGATATATTTATTGATAGATGGCTTAAAATGGAAAAATGGAATTTTAAAAGAAGTTGGTTCTAATGAAAGCGATGTTTTTGCTTGCTTATCTACCATCTCATTCCCTTGGATACCTATATGACTAGGAATCCAACAGAGAGCAATTTCTTTATAAGCTATAAGCTCATGACATTTTTCTAAAAGTTTCTGAATCTGTGGATTCTTTGAACTGGTATGGTTCATTGCTTTCAATACAGAAAGCGAGTCAGAAAATATAATAAATTTATTGTTAGCATCACAAGTGGTGATGAAATCTAAAGCTAGATCAATTGCTTTGGCTTCAGCAGTGAAAATTGATGAATCGTCAGGTATACGTTGCATATTACTATGGTTGTCTGATATAACAGCACAACCAACCTTTGAGTCTTCCTTTGACCCATCAGTATAAATTTGTTGATAATTCTTATAACAACTTTGCATTTTTCTGAAATCATCTTTTAATATGTGTGGATTTGATTCAGATTTTTTCCCAGAATGTAAATCAAAAAGTATTTCAGGTGGTTTCATACACCAAGCTGGAATATTTGGTGTAAAATGTTTTTCAATATTTTGTGGTTTGATATTGGCAGATTCTAAGAGTGGTGAAATTCTGATGCCAAATGATTTAATAGCTTTAGGTTTTTGTTCATATAAATTGACATAATTTGGTGGGAATGTAACTTCATGAGCAGGATTTGATGGGTTAGCAGCAAGTCTTATAGCATATTGCAAAGAGAGTTTCTCTCTTCGTGAGTATAGTGATGGTTCATCTGCTTCCACATAGAGACTAGCAACAGGAGAAGTTCTAAAAGCTCCTAAAGCTAATCTAAGTCCTTCGTTATGTATAGGGTCAAGCATTTGAAGATATGATTTTCGTGCAGAGCCATATATAATACAGCCATAGTCTAATTTTGACCGGACTAGAGACCGATACAGCTTGAGAAGTGTAGTTCGGTCTGCACCCCAAGAAGTATGGGAAAGCACTTTTAAAAGATTCGATGCTTTTAAACATTTAGATTTGAGATATTTAATATGGGGTATAAAACTGAGTTTTCTATCAAATAAAATGCCAAGGAATTTAGATTCCTCAACAACTGGAATAGGTGATCCATATAAATGTAAAACTGGATCATCATGTTGCTTGCGCAACTGACAGAAATGTACACACTGTGTTTTTGATTTGGAAAACTTAAAGCCATTGCTTGTTGCCCAATTTTCAATCTTATTCAAATTTTGTTGTAGTTGACGTTCAATTGTCGCCATGCTTTTCGAGCGATAACAGATACAGAAATCGTCAACGTATAATGAGCAATTAGTAAGATTACCTAAACATTTCACAATATCATTAATTTTGATACTAAAAAGTGTTGTAGATAGAACGCCCCCTTGAGGTACACCTTGCTCCTGGTCATAATAGTCAGACAGAGAGGAGCCAACTCGGACTTGCATGGTGCGGTCTGCAAGGAAGTTTTCAATGAATGTAGGAAGTCTACCTCTTAATCCTAGTTTGTAGATATCTTTTAAAATGCCATATCTCCACGTGGTATCATAAGCTTTTTCCAAATCAAAAAACACAGCAACTACATGTTCCTTTTTAATAAAGGCATCACGTATGAAGGTTTCCAATCTTACTAAATTATCAGTTGTACTGCGGTCAGATCTGAAACCAGACTGGAACCGCAATATATGATTATTGCATTCTAAAAACCAAGTAAGTCTTTTATTTATCATTCTTTCAAGTGTTTTACATAGACAACTTGTTAAAGCTATAGGTCTATAATTATTAGGTTCCGCAGGATCTTTTCCAGGTTTGGGAATTGGGATTATGGTTGCTAAGGTCCAATCTTCTGGAAATTTACCAGTAGTCTAAATGTAATTAAATATATTCAAAAGAGTTTCAAGAGAAGTATCTGGGAGATGTTTAAGCATTTGATAGTGGATCTCATCAGGACCCGTGGCTGAGTCATGTGATAGTTGAATAGCTTCAACTAATTCATCTAAATTAAAATCTTTGTTATAAATTTCATTATTTGGGATTTAAAATTCAATTTAATTTTCTCTTGTTCGGTTTTAATCTTTCTGAAGGATTCAGAGTAATTGAATGATGATGAATTGTGACAAAAAGTTTCTCCTAAAGTGTCAGCAATGTCTGTTTTTTGAGGTTGCTTTGCTGTCAGTACCCACCATGTTTAGATGTGTGTAACTGGGGGTTTTGTTTTTTCCAGAGATTTTTTTTTATCATATCCCAAACCTTTTTAATAGGTGTTTTATGATTGATTTTCGAAACATAAGATCTCCATGACTTACGCTTCGAAAGTTTAATTGTTCTACGAGCTTTAGCTCTAAATACTTTGATGTCATTGAAATTGTTGGTATTTGGAGATCTTTTGAATTTAGATAGAGCTTGCTTGCGCTGTTTAATTGCTTCTTTACAGTCGTCATTGTACCATGGATTACTTTTAGTTGGATTTGTCGAAGTTTGAGGAATACATTCTTTAGATATTTCGATAAGAGAAGAGGTAAAATCAGCTACAGGATCAGAAGATTCTTTGAAGTTTTCTGGCACCAATTTACCAGTGCACAGAGTATTAAATAGATCCCAGTTGGCTCTATTTAATTTCCACTTTGGATTGTGATCCTCAGTGGAAAAAGTGTTCTGTTCAATGATGATAGGGAAGTGATCACTATTGTGTTGGTCTTCACATACAGACCAATTATAATCAAGAAACAGTGATGGATGACAGAAGGAAAGATCAATAGATGTAAAAGACTTTGTACTTGGAGAATGATAAGTATAAGACTCATCATTCATAATACAAATGTCATTCTTTGTAATGAAATTTTCGATAAGTTCACCTCTGGAATCATTGTTTTGACCACCCCAGAGAATATTGTGACCATTGAAGTCACCTAATAAAATATAAGGAGAAGGAAGTTGTTGCAGTAAATTGTCCAAGTGTTGGGAGTTAAGAGAAAACGATGGAAGAATATATACAGAACATATGGTTATTTCTCTGTCAAGAGTGACAGAAACAGCAGTTGCTTGTAGTTCTGTTTGTAAATCAATCTTTCTTTGTGGGAAAGATGATTTTACAAATATTGAGGCACCACCAGAGGGCCTCAGACAATCAGTATGAACATAGTTATATATATTAAAACCTCGTAATGAGATGTTATCATCTGGTTTAAGAAATGTCTCTTGAAAACAAAATACAGATGGATTATATTCGGAAATCAATAGAGATACTTCATTATAATTAGGTTTCAAACCTCAACAATTCCATTGAATAATTTTATGTTTAAAATCCATACTTGAAACTAATATTAAAATAAGTACTAAATAATGGTTAGATTGAAACCCTCCATTATTTCGTTACTGGTAATCTTGGCAGTGTGCCTTTAGGGAGATGGTCACTGGAAGAAGAGCCTGTGAATACCACAGACTCCTCTTCCATACACACCTCCTCATCATCTTTTTCAGCAAACACAGAATATGGATTCTTTTCAGCTTGTTTTGCTTTTTCTGTTTGTTCTTTTTCTTTATGTGCTTGTTCTTTTTGCCATTGCTGTTTTCTTTCTTTTTTTTGTTGTTTTTTGAGTTTGTCTTTCTCTTCTTTTTTCTTCTTCTCCTCATCTATCTTTATCATTTCTAAGGTCGCCCCTTAAGGGCTGGCCCAGAATGAGAGGAGTTACTTTTTCCTGGTTTAGGAGATGCGTTACGTTTTCCCTTTGTACCTTGAGTTTTCTTTGTTGTCTGCTTTAAGTATTCCGTAAAGCTGTCGTCCGTCTGTGTGCTCTTGTTGTCAGTTTGTTTAGATTTGTTGCAAGTGCCTGGTTTTACAGCACTTGCATATGTTTGACCTGTGTAGAATTGCTCGTATTGTTTACGAGCGTCAGGAAATGATAGGTTGTTTTCACATTTTATCTTCAGTATTTTCTTCTCTTTCTCCTATTGTGGGCATTGTTTTGAGTTTGCAGGGTGATTACCAGAGCAGTTGACACATTTGGCTGGTTTGTCACACACGCCAGATGGTGCAAAATGTTCGGGCTTACCGCAGTTGCAGCATACAGCGTGTCTACCACATGTATTTTCGTGGTGACCAAACACTTGACAATGGTAACATCGAAGAGGGTTTGGTATATAGACATCTACTTTCACTTGCATGAAGCCTATTTTAACAACTGTAGGTAAGTTTGGTGAGTTGAATGTAAGAACATATGTGTTGGTTAATTTTGTTTCACCATCACGACGTACAGTGATTCTACGTACATCTGTAACTCCCTGTTTAACCATGCCTTCCTTGATATCATCGCTTGTCACTCTGCTCAAGGCTGGACAGCAAATGATACCCTTGGATGTGTTCAAGGATGAATGGGGTGTTACAGAGCATTTTAAACCACAAAATGTCTTCATCTGTAGTAGACTTTTTTCGTGTGACTCTTTTGCACATTGTATTAAAAGATCACCGGACCTTAGGTTCTTTATGCTCTTTGGTTCTCCTGCAATGCTCATAATAGTTTTATGTACTACAAATGGAGAAAGAGAAGAAATAGTCTCTCCTTCTTTTTCTGAATGGATTATTAAAAATCTGGGTACATAAGGTTTTTTGGTTGAGGTAGAAGAACTTGACGAACTTGAATTAGTTGGTTGAGAAACTGGGTACGAGTTTTCAGAGTCAGTATCTGAATTTGCTATGTGACGTTTTTTTGCTTTTTGTTTAGCCCTGTAGTTTAGTTGTTTGATTCATCCTCCATGCTCCCCACCCACCGTGGAGCCCAACAAGGGAGCACTTTAATGGAGTGGATTTCCGATCTCCAGTGCTAGAGATACATAGAAGGTATACTTGCACAAATAGAATCTGCACAATTGACCATAGCCGTCTCTGTCCGCATATACATAGGATGCATTTAGGGTTTCCATTATACAGAGGGTTAAATTATAAAGTTCTTGTAAATAAGGTTATATATATATATATATATATATATATATATATATATATATATATTAAATCTCATACATATGCCATAAATACCAAAGTCTCATGCGCTACAAGTTTGCAACCGCATGAATAAAAAAAAATAACGAAGTCTGGTTTGATACAAAGTATGTTTTATCTCAACAAATAGTGAAGACCCTGATAAAATGCCACATATTTTATCTTGGTCTTCACGGTTTGTCTGAATTTGATTATTACTATGCAAAACCTAAGTATATACATTAAATCTGATGTGCTCAATTATAGATTATCACCTGTATGTGCTTTATACCTGTTTTATGTTTACCTTTACTGAAATAAACTATATGTCCTAAGAATATGGATTAACACCTTTTCACCTTATCCACAATTCCTGTTGTTCCCACCCCAAATTTACCTTAAAATCAAAAAGTGGGAGAAACAGGAATACACCGTCTACACTACCTCAAGTCCGCATATATACATTGAAACTACCCACAGCGACCCATAGGCACACCTCCCCGTACATTGCCCCGCCCTACTGTACATTTTTGATCCGATAGTGACGTAGCCTTTTTTTGTATAAGCTTTTGATCGCCAATATCCTTAATGGATATACCCTGCTCAGCCTGTGCTTTGCACTCCACGCCATACAGCCTTTTTTATGGGCCAGCACTCTCACCTCAAGTATCTACAAATTGTTTTCGTTTTGCCTAACTCTAATCTCTGACACCTGCGTCTGAAAGACTGCGGCTTCCACTCTCTGCAGAAAAGCTGCGAACATCGAGGGACTCGAGATAGCCGTATAACGGGGACGTATATATTGGTAATTTAGAATCCGTGCGTATAAGCATCGTCAGTGAATCAGTCACATGACCGTTGAGGAAATAGCTAGTATCCCACAATGCTAATTTTACCCAACATATGTATTTTTTTGTAGACAACAATTTTTTAGAACATAAATATTTTTTTTACACAACACGTATGTTTTTAGACAAGAAATACTTTTTATACACAATATATATATTTTTAGTCCACAAATATATTTTACGTCCAAAAATATATTTTAGTCCACAAATATATATTTTTAGCCTACAAATATATTTTTAGTCCACAAATATATTTTTAGTCCACAAATATATATTTTTACTCCACTAATATATTTTTAGTCCATAAATATATTTTTAGTCCATAAGTATTTCGATATACAACACATATATTTCCACATACAATATTGCAACGCCTGACATGCTTTAGGAGGCTATGTGCCTGAAGCAGGAAATGTGCAAAAAGGCACATAGAGTCAATTTTCGCGTTTCTTTCGAAATGTGGCAATACTTTAGATAACATCCATTTCCCAGGCTCTTCATTAGTTCATATATTAATTCTTCATTTACATATATACTTGTGTACGAAAGCAGAGAAGTCTCTGGCGAGTCTGCACATTTGCGCAGACTCGACTGAGTTTTCGTAGCCTGGCACTGCTATAAAATACCAAAATCTGGTGTACTGGCCCCTATTACGTTTTGTTATCTGGTTGTGCATTATCTAGAGATGAATCTCTAGTCGGCGACGCATGTGCCATGCGCGGATCCAGAAAGTTGCCATGCGCGGACCCAGAAAATTTCGTCGGGGGCGGGGGGTGGGTTCCATGTCCAAAACTTTGACGTTCTTGGTTCTTTATTATTATTATTATTATTTAGTCATCAACTTATCCGTTGCTGTGTTTCTAAGAAAACCTATACCCAGTGATCACAGCTGGCCATACCATCGGCCCACCAGCTAAACGCCATTTTATGGCGTTTCACTGGTGGGCCGATGATTGCCAAATACTGAATGCTGGCTGGGTAGCTTTGTGTTTATCCGAGGTGGGGGTCCATACCAGTGTTCCTTAAGGTACCTACAGCTTTGTTATTTTCCAGAGGGGTCCGGACCCCAGTCCCCCCTCCTGGATCCTGTGCGCAGCCATTTAGTGTGGTTACATACATTTAGCCCATGACCCGCCCACTTCCTTTTGTTTTCAGCCAGTCAGTTGCAAGAAAAGGACCATATTCAGCGTGGTATATTTTGCATAACCCACACTATTTGGAGACTCATTCCCATAACTTGATGAGAGGAAATTGCAGTCCAAAATGTTAATTTCACTAAATTTAAAAATATTTTTAGAACCCTAAATAAAACTGTGAAAAGAATATTGACACAAAATGATGTAAATTTCAAATGTTAGCTGTTTCACAAAAAGAGGCGACCGCAGAAAACACTGACCAGGCTGCACATGTACATTGCAGCCTGGTCAGAAATTACACTGCTTGTCCCGAAATGCTTTTTGATAAAGACAGCATGACCAACCGCACATGAATATAAATATAAATGCTGATCTGAGTGTCTCCACTGTTTGAGAATCAGGGTAGAATGCACAAACAGTGGGGACTGATCAGCCTCTATATCTGTAAAATGTGATCAATGCAATGCTTCCCAGATAATTTTGAAAAATAAATAAAAAAATGCTGCTAATAAAATCCATTTGTCCCATGTGAACCCATCCACGACTAAAAAAGAAATGAAAAACTCCTAAACGAAATGCAGCAAAATGCTACATAATGTGTACATTTCAGGATGTGAAACCAACACAGGAAACAGCTGGGTCAGGGCTAAATAGGTTATACAATGTTTTGTGTTTGTTATGAAATATACACTCGGGAGCTCCGCTCCCTCGTATATATTCCATAACCAACACAAAACATTGAATAACCTATACGTACATATACTAAAATTTATAGATTGTATCGTTTTGCCATTCCAAATGATAGATTTCCGTTTCTGGTTATGTAAGCAGTAATACGCTGGTGCAATTGGGTAATTGCGCAGGCACGTCTGGGGCTTCACTGCTATCATGTGATAACTTTCAAAGCCCAATTTACATGTACGTGTAGTTTAAATAGGAATAACAACAGAGTATAAAAGGGGTATTTTTTAGCTCCACTATTAGGGATTTGGGAAATGTATAGGTATTGCAGGTGTGCAATTGTTTGTATGTCCGTGGATGTAAGGACACACCATTTCCGATTTTCTAAAGCATACCTTCGACCTATTTAAAAAATGCAATATTCGCATACTATTTCCAAAATTCTATACTCTACTGCGTAATACAGTCTTGATCAAGATCAGTTGGAACCATGAAGCTATATTAATAATGCAATATCGCGACTGTATTGATTTACAACTCATGGAGTACCCAGTGTGCTGTTAGGAGCATGCTTTTTGTTTTGCCGATCATGATGTCTCGGGGATTACTGGCTGAACATGGAACTTTTTCCATTTGTTTGTGTTGGTACTTTACGTCTCACTTAACATTTTAAGTTTTCAAACTTGTCGCCTTCCAGGGTTAAGTCAGTATAAAGCAGAGAATACAGTGTAGGCTCAATGACACACCACTCTACCACTGAGCCATTGCGCTTATCAACGGTTTCCGTAGGGCCAACACTCACATGAATAATGGAGTTCTAGGTACTTGTATGTGCCAGGACAAGGATCTCCAAAGATACTGTTGGATGCAAACAACGTACATGATACATTATCCTCGCAGGCGCCAGTAACTATAGACATCGAATTTGCATTCTTGCAGCTGATATTATGTATACTCCGGTCAGGACAGACTTTACTTCCAGGCACCAAACGGCCATAGTTGGCATAATGAATGTGTAGCTTAGTCCCACTTGGACAATTTAGTGTAGCTGAACCGCGTCTCTCACAGATGTAACGTTTCATGACCAATGGCTCTAAAAATAAACATTATAAAATAAATTATTTTTATATGAGCTACAACGTGTGTGGTTTGTGACCAGGATTTACTCATACAAGTATTAGTCTGTTACGCTACAATAAAACTAGGGTCTGACTTGGTACATTCGGACGGTAGGGTATACTCGGAAGCTCTTAGATGAATAAGTATTCAATTTAATTTTTGAATAGTTACAGTTTTTATATAAATCAATTAAGTAACATATATAGCAGGCTGTCATGTACAAAGGCAATGCTTTCGACTCGCTCATTATGAGGTTAAGAAGTGTACTGGTTCTTGCAAAACTGCAATTCTGCGAATTTTATAGGGGTGAAGGGAATACACATCATTCTTTGGCAGACAGATTTTGAAAGAAACATGGTATTGGAAATGGACAGACATGAGGTAAAAATTATAAATTGAAATCAATTTCTAATTGTGTAACACAGTCGCATGTATTTGATGGCAAGATAGGGGATATATCAAGTTTATTATTTTAATTAAGCAGAGCAAAGTTTTATAATTTCCATACGTGTGATTTTGGTCAGCTAATATTTAACCTTTCATCAAGGGTTGAGGAAAAACACTTATATAGCACAATTCGTTAATTATGAGACTTTTGCATTTATTGCTACGCAGTTATCCTTTTCCCTGCTAGCCCAGCTTTGTTATTCTTTGCAAACAATGCAGAACCAAATCGGATGGCTTCTGATAAAAATCTGATCAGGATCCACACTGTTTTCCATTCTTATTGAGAGTACATGGTTTCAACTGAATGCTGCGGGTTAACGGGATGAAATTAGGAAAGGGTGTATTTCAAAACAGCAGGGCTAAGAGTTTTATAACCACTGGTACACTAACAAAGTACTTAGGTGACTAAAAAACATACGATGCCTGAAATTACATAATGCCGTTGACTAAGCATCATGTGCTCGATAAGGCAGCAGGTATAAAACATGGCCTTCAGGACCCGGAATTACAACACCTCCTTAAAGTTAAGGTAGACTTAAGTTAAGTTTTGATTTTTCAGGTTGCGAAAAATAACGTTTCAAACACCGTTTTTCCCTGTGATAGATACACGTGGTATGTTTGCGTTGCTATGATGATATATACTAGTCTGCAGGTATATCTATATCCGCTGATTCAACGAAAAACTATTCCGCCATCATTTTGACACACACAAACGCACGCACATACACACGCACGCGCACACACACTTATAAAAGTCAATAGGGGTCCTAGACCATGTTGTATTGAAATTAGGCAAATATAAGGATTAAGCATGTAGCATTCATATACGTATACACCTTCCATTTCAGTTCATTAACTCTTTTTGTCTTTGAGGTAATTTGTCATGGTTTTGTTGTCTGTTGATATTTTTTATTCAAAATCAGTTTGTTTGTTGTTGTTTTTCTAAAAAAAATCTTTCCGGAATATCAGTAGAGTGTCAAGCAGTTTGGAAAGATCATGCCCGACGTATTGTTGGGCCTAATCTGGGTCCAAATTGTTTGCAAAGGTTATCAGCAGATGACACCATATTTAGTAAGTAAAGAGTTTATAAAGACAGTTCAAGCAAACTAGAGAGTTGACAAGAAATAGTGAATTGGGGATATACTTTAAACTAAAAAAGAGCATCACATAATTGCCAGCTAAAGCTATTTCCCTGATAAACTTTGTCAACAGCTGATGCCAAGTTCAGGTTAAAAATGTTGGGCATTATCTTGACTCATACTGTTTGATAACCTACTTGTATTCCAGAAAGACATGTTTTAGAAAAACAATTATCCAGAAAGAAAATTCAGCAGAGGCAACAACCCAGCATTTAAGGTTCAGACAAAAGCTACTTGAATCGTTTTTTTGCACAGGCCATTTCAATGCTTCGGTTTTGGATGTACAGTAAAGTGTATGAGTCAATATAAGCAGTGAATCATAGCCTAATGCACGAAGATTTGGCCTGTCAAGCGAGTTAAGCGTAAAGTTGTGATTGTCTTCATCTCGTCAGTTTTAACATGTGTTTTGGGTGCTCAAAAGAACCCTATCATCAAGACGGTTGTTTTGAGTACATACAACATACTTTTGAGGTGAGAAATGGGAAAAATAATTTTCTTTTACGTACTCTTATCTGTGAAACTGACGAATTACCTCCACTGACTGTATAAGCCATGTTTTATTTATATTGTTAGGTTCACTTGGGGACTAATTCAAACAGGAGCAGCAAAAACGCACCAAAATGCCATTTAATCCCAGCCTATAAAAAACTAATATTTATGTGGAAAAAATAAATTTATTTCCGCGGTCTATATCTAAATTCATTTCTCTAATTTATTTTTAATTAAAAACACCATAAAGGAAACATTAGCAAAAAACGTGGGTCACTTAAGACCTGGAATCACAGTAGTGTAAAAATGTAAGGTGACTGATTAGAAGTTGGTTTCAGTATATAACGAAAGGCAAGGAAACTTCTACTCAGCTATATTTATAAATGATATCAAGAATATCTTTAAGAAGCTTTTGATTAGCCCTATACAGAGAGAACATATATCAAGATTATGTATGGCTGTTTTGTTGTGTATGTATGTCTGTTTTGTTGAGTTAAACATTTTTGACCTAACACCTGTTCTAAAAATTCTATTTACACAAGTTCTACAAAAGTTGCCAGATTGACAACACTGCCTTATGATAACAGCATGAAATTACCTACAAAATCGTATATAGCAAACTTGGTACCTAGAGGGGGTGCAACGAAACATTTTTTTAACAAATCGCATCGAACGGACTACTGGTTATTTTGATGTTTTGCCTGCACAGGTAAATTTACATTTGACAGTGTCTGGATTGCATGCAGTGTTAATATCTAAATGGAATCTTGTTCTCGCACGTATGTGAGCAAAACTTTGGTATCTTTGCAAAATGGAAATGATAAGGAAAAAAGAACAGCCACACGACAGCAAAAATACAATTAAATACTGCAACCAGCTCTCTCTTCCTCGGCGAGATGGTTGCAAAACTAGAAAAGATACTACGGAAAAGAACTACCAAACACATAACCCCTACAAACATCAAGTGCAACAATAAACAATGAATCAACTGACCGCATTGTGCAAGTCAAGACCCGTGGTGAACGTAGATTAATCAGTATACGGTGCCAGAAGGAATGTATGGAAAGCAAATTGGTTATTTTCTGCAGAATGATGCATAATTGGATCAAAACGTACAATTCTGTTCATAGAGAGTTATAAGCATTTTCACTTATTGACCACGGAAGGATGGACTGACGGATAGACTCACACAGCGACTATAGTGCACATAGTGTTGGTCGTACAATACTAAACACATGTTATACGGACATTGTTGAGGGGTATGACGAGTTTATACTTGAACACTCTATATCGGTTGGGGCTGTCCTAGAATTAATTGTTGGGGAGGCAGGGTGGCGGTCGAATTCTTCGGCAAAGCTTCATTCCTGTTATGAATACCAGTGGCAAGACAATGTTAAAATGTATATTTAACAAAATTGGTTTCGCCCAAGCGGATAACCAGAAATCTACTTGGTTGTTTGCTTCAATCCTAATCCGACAGATCTGGCAGCACAGACCACTTTCATCATTTAACAAAGATTTGCAAAAAAGAAACTGAACCAAATGACTTATTATGTTCATCTGGCGTTGAGAACACTTGCATTCAAGACCAACATATATTTTAAAAGTTAGTACTTGTATTGGACTACGCACACTGTGAACCCAATGGCATAAAGGCGTAGCCTGAACGCTGATATACATGTACACATATCAAATGGATACAACCGAAACTAGCAGTGACTCGTCAATTGCATCTTTCTTCAAAATAGAGACTTCTCTCAATGGGAAAAAATCTTCCTGAGGCACGTATTCTTTTCTTTAAGATCAGTCTCTTAAGATGTGGAATATAATATTCCCACATTAGTAGATTTCCCTTGAGTGTGTTCATTATTCATTGTGCAAGTGCGTGAATGTGTGATGGAAGCTGGGCATATGAACCGGAAGCATGATATCATTTGGATCAGCCTATTACATCTAAGTGCTTATCGCGTACCCGTAAAGCACTTATTAAAACTGCAAACGCAGCTACCTTGTGAGGTTACCCAGCTGGCAATCCAATCCCGACATGATTTACACATGAGCCCAATATGGGTAGCCTTCAATGGCCCAAGAAGATATGCAACTTGAAAACTGGTCAGCCCAACATTTTGCAAAAAGCGATGGCCCGCTGTCCCCACTGTCTATTTTCAATGTGTGCCATCATCATCATACTGCTGTAAATCCGCTTTATTTTTTTACAAAAAAAAAACAGTGTTTTTATCACTTTTATCATTGTTCTTGTTGCAGTCCCAAATAAAAGGGACTGGTGGCTGCCAATACAAAAATTTTTTTTGTGGCTTTTCCATGGGTAGAAACCAGTACTGGGCGGGGAGGGTGTATGATTTGTGTGTTTATTATATGACGGGAACTCCCGAAGGCTCAACCGAAAGTGTTTTTTTGGAGAAGCCGGGAATCGAACCTGCGACCCCTGGTTTACAAGGCATTACAAATCCACTACACCACGGGGGGCCAATACATGGGTAAAGGCATGCGCACACGATAACAGGTGCAATACAAACAGTATCAATTGAAGTGATATATACAATATTTTATGATCTTAAATAGAGGCATTATTTAAAAATAAGTGGGTATTTTGACACAAACGAGTAAACGTGTACAAAATATTAATGCAATTTATCAATTATTTTCTTGATTTTTTTTCTGATAACAAAATGCCTACATATAAGTATTAAATAACTGTTTTGCTTTTCATAATTAAATATAGTTCACCGAATTCTGATTGGCTTTGCTGGTAATAATTCAATTTTAAATATTTAAGAAAAAATGGTTGTCTTCCTTAAACACATGCTATATAGGCAGGGTTGAGAGGTTTCACCCTGTACAACTGGCTGCTTTGATGACAGGTTACTAATAATGATATCAGATACGGCATTTTAGGTCCCATGAAAGGTAGTTTCAAATATCCGAAGAGAAGCGCTCTGGTATTCTGTGCTGAATGTTTAAACTTGATGGTGTTGAGAGATCCTACAGAAACAAGTTGACGCAATATCTCATGCAAATAAAGTCACACTTAATCACCAGTCCAGAGCTTTCCCAAGAAAAGTTAAAAAAATGTTATATGTTGAGGTTGCGCGTCTCTTCGTTAAAGTCTGTTGTCTTCACTTATATATAATAAAACTTGAGTACATTTTTA
Source organism: Loripinus fragilis (assembly GCA_964019695.1). Lineage (NCBI taxonomy): Eukaryota > Metazoa > Mollusca > Bivalvia > Lucinida > Lucinidae > Loripinus > Loripinus fragilis. The sequence goes on from OZ026518.1 coordinate 27,457,653, forward strand.
CCAAATTTGAAGCCGCAATTCGATTTTATAAAGAAAAGACGACAGGTAGATAAAAAATGACTATCAATTTCAAAGTGGCCGTCTTTGATGCCAGATCAGGAAATTTTGAAGCTAACATTGAATACCAATCAAAATTGTAGAAAGCTACTTGAAATTATCAGATTTCTTCAGTAAGACCATAAATCATCTTCTATATTGCATCAAAATTGAAGTCATTCTCTGATCTCTTAAAAGTAGATACGTCCATATGTTATTTAAATGATATTTGGTGTAGACGTACATTTTGAGTAAGAGACAACTTGGACTCTGTTTATACAGTGCCTTAACATGGTCTACACTGTTTGCCTATGGTCAGTATCTCTAAGCAAAAGGACAGATGGGATGACTTTAATTTTGTTCTGCAATTGACAGTCATCTATAACGTTCATAGGTTCCATTGCTGGGCTTAGCATTAAGTAAATCTTAGAATTCAATAGATATTTCAAGGTCCAAAACGAGGCTGAACTAGAAAACGTCCATTAATACATTGTAAAGAACAGTTTCAATTTAATTGGTCCAGAATAACGTCATAAAAATGTTGTTTCGACCAATGACATCACAGAAGTTTTTGGGCTTGAACCTTGGTAAACATGTCCAGTCAACGTGATTCACCTCTCGCCTATTGTTATTTGTAATTGATGGTAATTGACCAGAGCACCATATTGCTCTGCGGTGCTACTTCCTATTGTATCTGTCTGCTTCCGTCTCATCAGCGGAGATATTCATAAATACCTAGATCATCCGCCAGAACTTCTGACATATCTTTTCACACTTCTGCCCGACTTTTCTCCTGTCTGACTTTTTGTTACATGCTGTCAAGGGCGGACTTGGTTCGATTACTTAAGAGTTACATTCCAAACGTCCCCAACTCAAGTTGTCCCCCAAGTAAGACTATTATCTAACCGAATTGGTAAAATCTTCCCCTTTACTTAGTTAAAATGTCCCCACAGGTCAAGAAGTATATAAAACATCTTAATCAAGTCCCATTATTTAATATGAAACATGAGTTTATGCTATCAGTTGCATTGATTTATGTATTGAACCAAGGTGGAATCCATTATGTCCAAATAGTCAAGGTAAAAAGTAGAAACGTCCCCTGTATAACACTGACGCATTTCCTGTATAAGTGCTATATTAATGATAGGGGAAATAAACAATCTAGATTTTAATATCGGGATAAGAAAGAACAAACTACTTCCAAGTGGGTGTACGGCTTATTGTTATTGCGAGGTAATCTTGTAATTGGGTATCGACAGTATTACTATACTGAGGGACTTTAGAAACGCACCATTTTATATTCACTGTCTCTTCAACATGGTCAATTTGAGGATGTTTTCTTTATCATTCTTTATCCTCTTGCACAGTGGACCATGATTTGCCATAATTTCGACTTGCTCATGCTGTTCATTCTGACGTAATACTTACGTTAGTGTTTTTCAACTATTGCCCCCCTGACAAATGTAAATTTTATTCAATTTGAAAACAAACACTTTGTGGTGGTAGCCAGATGTCTTAACTAATGGAAAAGCACAAAATGTTTCAGAAATAATCGTTTTGTTACACCTCCACTCACAGCGTTTCTTTGCTAACGTCAGTCTTAAATTTTCAAACAGCAAGAACAGGCGGAAGACGTTCGCGCATGTCGCGATACTTTTGTCTTTTATGCAACTGATTGAGGAGTATCTGTTGGCAATAAAAAAATATTTTGATTATTCATAATCCTTAGGATAAACGGCCAATTACGTCAAAAAGTAATGTCGTCGTGTAGACGAAATGAGCGTTGCCAGCGGCCTAAAACTTCATGATTTGATTTTGTCTTCCCTTTTGCTTTCGAGAACGAGCATCGGATTGAAAAGGTTTTTTTTGTTCATTATGGAAGGTATTGGTACTTTGTGACTTTTTTTAAAAAATCGCGACGTCATGGCAATCATAAACCACAGCGTTTCGATTTTCTTATTGAATGCAAGCTGAATGACAGGAACGTGTCAAATTCATAGTTCACGTAATGAAAATATTAAACTTGCGGCATAAATTAGCATTAAACGGATGGTTCGTTTCTAAAGTCCTTCGGTATATTAAAGGTCATTACTGCTGGTCATGTTATGAATGATAAATAGAATTGAAGAAACTGCGAAAGGATGTTTTAATTGACTTTTCGTTGGTATTTCAATTTCGATGCTATTTTAATTTCGAAACAGAGCGCTCACAACCAACAAAACACTAGAGTGTCTCGAGTTAAATCCCCCCAGCCATCCCAGGCTTTCGGATGAGACTTTGAACCATGGACAAATTTACCAGAATCACTGCCGGTTAAGCCTTCGGCTGCTTCCAGACATAAAACAAACCTCAAAACCATAAACCCTCCTGGCCCAGTACTGGTTACTTCCAAGGAACAGCCAGACAAAGTTATGATTTCCAGTTGTCAAACTTGGTACCAATTATTCCTAAAGCTAAGACTTCGCACAAATAAGAATCCTCATTTGCACGACAGTTCATGTGGACAGTCAATGCCATATCGTAACCAGTGGAATGCATTGCTATTAAGTAAACGAGAACATATCACAGAGTGCAAATTAAAGAATGCATATGTGTAATCGTATCAAATATATGAATATTTGTTTTAATGCAAATGATAAAATATACTATATAATTAGCCAGATATTAAATACAAATACATGCTACTAAATACTTCACACATCTTGTGAAATCTTGTCAATACTTTGCATGCAGTTTGTTTTATGTATTGACTGTCAATTTATGAAATAAAAAGGATATGTCACTGTGGTCATTTTTTTATAATCTCATATGGGAGTTTTCAGCATTTGGTCAATTTTCTGGACAAAACCAAAGTTTTTAATGTTTAGCTAAAATAGTTGTAATCATCATCCAGCTTCTTTATTTCAATTTTAATTATTGCTATGACCTCAAGCTTTTTAGAAAACGTGACCAATTATTTGTTTTTCCAAGCTATAACAAGATGCTGCATGACATATTTTCGTAATTCCCCCAAAATAGGATTTCGATTTTTAGAATAAATTATATATTAAAAATATAAATAAATTATATATTAATAAAAAATCTGACATTGAAAATTTTAAATGTTTGTTTTTATTTCATGGACTATCATTTTACCTTTTTGAAAAACATGGGGTCACCGTACTTATCATCTTTCAGGAGGGACAAATCTAACTACACCCCCGCACATTATGAGGATAGTTCAATACGTTAAGGAGTGATTTTTTGTCATTTATATATCACGTATTACTTTTATGAAGTAACTCAACATTATAAAGCTATAAAAAAGAAAAACAAACAAGGTACATGTAAAATAGGTGCCCACCCGGGAATCGACCCTGGTTCTATGATTCAAAAGTCCGACAAGCTAACCACTAGGCTACGAAGTCAGGTCGTTCGAGGCTTTAAATAACCGTACATATTGGACAGATAATCCGAGTATATGCCATATAAGTATTCGCAAACAGGGTAGAAAAAGGAAAATTGTGTACAGTGTTTGTGGTTTCGCCTGACCAATTTATCTGTATTTAGTACTAAGACAATCAGTTCTGATAAAAGGTCAATATGTATTTCGGGCACGTTTTAGTTACTTTATTTTGTCAAGAAAATGTGGAAATATCCATCTGACATAAGAGTTTCTGAAAATGGTATAGATCTGAAATCGTAAATGGTCGAAGGACAGGACCCAGACAACTTTCCCTGTTTCCCGACGCAGGAAATCTGCGCATGGAAATTAGCCGCATATGTCTTTAAGAATATGCAGCAGTTGAAACATATAAACCCTTTGCATATTGGAAACCCGTAAAACAGTGAAAATCCAAATGAAATGCAGAAAAATGCTGCATTTCATCAGGGTCTACGGTGTTTGCTACGATTAAACAACCCTCAGGGACAGAAAAACATAATTTAGAAAATTCTAATCTTGGCCACTTTTACCACACACAGAACATTCCATACTTATTGTATCAATATGTATGAGACAATCCACCAGAATACAATTGGCTATGTTTGGATTTATTCAGATCTATCTCCCCTTGGAAATGAACGGACTTTTTGAATTTTTGCGCCGTTTTGAGAGCATATATGTTTCCTGATGAAATATATAAAGAATCCAAAGCTAAAATGATAGCACATGATTTGCCCTGAGCATGTATTTTAAGAGTCCATTGGGACTCCAATGTCCTAACATGAAAGGTTACAAAGGGTCTCCGTTGAATCATTCATCAAAACAGTGCAAGTAATTAATCGTAAGGATTCGATTGCCATTTACAAGAAGAAATTTGGAAACTAAAAGCCAAGTTAAATGCTCTCTGGCTATTTTTCATGATAACCTCTAAAGTAGCTTTTGCTCCGAGTGCAAAAACTACTCACAGTGTTTCATAAAAATTCATTTAATGAGACATTTCATATAAATAGTACATAACACAAAAATTTAGCCCAGGATGCTTTGAGCCGCTGATTTAAAAGCAGTATATAAGAGTTAAGATTTAAATATATTTTGGAGTCCCATAGGATGCACAGATATTTTCTCAGGGGTACATACAGGAGGAATGTGTGAGTCTAGAACTCATTATAGCGCGTCACGGAAAACCATGATACCACCTACATGTACATAGTAAACAAACGATTGTGATAACTATTTTAACTATTTCTAAAGTTTCTCATGATATAAATATAAACTTACTTTTTTCTTGAGCAGCATGACAGGCAGTCAGCTTCTCCGACAAATCGGCGATTGTTTTGGACATGATTTCAAACAAATTTTTAGAATTTTTAGAATCACCATCCGCATTGGATATAAGAGCCAACGCCGCGATCCAGGCCACTATTTGTGTGGTTTTCATGATGTTGGGTGATCTGTATCTATATGGGTATGTTTCCTCTGATTGAACCGCCCTGAGTCCGGGCTTATTTATACATAACAGCCAAGTTGCGTTACGGGAAACTCGACCGCTTGTGCATCATAAATGTTGTGTCAGTTGTTAACCCTTAAAGCGCCAATCACACCTGCAGCAGGCAACACATTTTCGACAACTTTCCTAATTTACGACAAACATAAGGTATGATATTTCATGAAAATTGTATGCCAGCAGACAATTCCCATGAAATATAATGCCCTATTTGTTAATTTTGAAAAAAAACAACAACAAAACTTGAAACTGTCGTCTGCTGCAAGTTAAAGTTGGCGCTTTACTTAAGGGTTAAGTCCCGAAAATGTTGTCAGCTTAAAGTGTACACCAGTACACGTTGGAAAAAGGGTTAACCTCTAACCCAAGGTGAAATGAGTCTCAGGTTTGGAAGACATTCAAATGCAGCAAATATTACTCTGTGTTCATTTTTTCCACGTGGTGTAAGGGGCTAGTGGTTTATGTTCATCCTGTTTCTTGCCATAACTATATAGTATCTAGTGCGATGCAATATGAAACCCTTAAACGAACATGATTTTAATGCATATCTGCCATCTGCTTTAGTCGGCTGCTGCATATATTTGCTATTATTATTGATTAAAGTAAGTGTAGATGTAAACATTGTGTACTCAAATCAGACTACTTAGAAGAATTTCATGATTTTGTTAGTTTGGTTAGTTGCTTCACGTCCCTGTAAACAGATATGGTCTTGTCGGGACGGTCAGTTCACCTAACCACATTTTTTTCCTGGGTACAGTAACCAGTACTCCGAGCACATGTTTTTGCTTGTAACTGACAACAACCCTTCTTGAATGGTCAGCGGAGGATGGAGAATGACGGCAGAAATTAATTATTTCATGATGGATCTCCACGAACTTACAGGACCGGGCCGAGATTGAACTCGCGACCCCTGTATCTGCAGTCGGTCATGCATCTGTAATAAGGCACGTTACCGACTGCGCTACGCGGCCCGGTATGAACATCATAAGTAGTCTTCACTCCTACGACTAGCGTAAACAAGTAGAGCAGATCTGATCAAGTTATCATAGCAACCTAATGGCCATCTAAATAGCACAGACCCTAGTCCTAGAAGTGTCTAAGTATAATCTGAATCTTAACTGTTCGACCAAGACATCTAAAATAAATCAGCAGACAACAAGAGTAGCTTTCATTTATTCCAAATCGCCACGAACGTCAAACTGACATTGAGATTCCGCAATGTCAACTTATGGAGGCTTTCCACTAAATATTTCTCCATTGCCGACAGTGCAAAATAGCAGTAAAGTAATCCATTCTCAAAATAAATTTACAGATACACTTTTGACAAAGGCGTTTAATTTGAAAGACCTGCCATAGCTTATTTGATTTATGATGAAAAACATGGATGTTTCCCATCTCAAAAATTAGTCATGTGTAAATAAGTTGGGAAACCGCCTAGTCCCGCAGCAAATAAACATATGACTTTTATCAGAGGGGGTACTCTAAAAATTGAAAACATTATTCTTCTGCTTAGGGCATAAAATGTTCAAACTCTCTTGATTTTGATTGATCTTATCTGGCCTCTTATCACCTTCTAATGAAGCAAAAGGAATATGACCAATGAAATAATCCACAGGAAGTTTATTCTGATGACTACTTTCTCCCCAAGAAGGGCGTGGTCATACTTCATGATTATTTAGTAGAATACTACCTATACTAAATTTCTTTCTTTCTCCAATTCATCTTATTTTACCTTTATATCATGTGGATCTGTCTTGCTATTTTTTTTAACGGTGTTTTGTGTACCATTTCTAAATGCCCGACTGCATGTCCTTGAAATTGCTCAGGGACTACTTTCTGTTTATTTTGTTCATTTAGGGCAGTATGTTTCTTTTGTTCATGATTTATGACTCTAGAAACCCTTGATCCTAAAAGAATTGGAGAGCCAAACCCTATATACAATGTGTCTATTAATATACAGTAGGACAATGGTTCGTGTTATGAGCGTCACTGCGTTGTGGTCATTGAGTAAGTCACATTTATCCTAGCTTAGTACTGGTTCAACCCAGGAAGACCCGTCCCTGTTTAACTGAAATATTGTTGATGGGACGTAAAAGAATCAAATTAAACAAAAACAAACAAAAGCAAGTATTTTAAACCCACAATGAAAATAATTATCGCGTTGATGGTGGCCCTTTAACGCTTCCGTAGGAACGCGTAGTCAATTCGTTTTAGTGTTAACGCGGCTTAAAACATACGAGTGCATTTCTTGTTTCATGACCTTTTTTGTTTGCACAATGCATATTTTTCGCTTAGATTATAACCAGTGATATTGTAATAATGTTGTTGAAATATAACAACTCTTATTTCACTACTTGGCCGTTACATATAAAATTTAGCAGTTTAAAGAGAACCTTTTTTGTTTGAAACTATAAAACATACGAACTTGTGAAGAAATGTATTAGATAGGCATAAAAGATGAACGTACTTTATCTGATACTGATACGATTGATAATTTTTTAAGATATTCAGCAAAACGGGTTTTATAAACTGAAAATGGCCTATAACTATGCATTATTTTATCATCTTGGGGACTGGGGACTCAGGGAGGGCATACATATCCATGCTAATAACTTGGAGACTGGAGACTCCAAGAACCTATACATAACTGCATAAAGGTACATCTATTTGAGATCTGGAGACTGGAGACTCGGAGAAGGTATACAAGATTACATGCATACACAGGAGATAAAGGGGGATATACAGACACACACACACAGACTCATGGAGATCTGGAGACTCCAATAATCTTTACATAACTGTGCATAAAGGTTACATATTGTAGATCTGGAGTCTCGGAGAGAGTATGCTACAAAGCATGCATACATGGAGGGAGAGAGAGTGTTACACACTATACATATATGTTTATATATATAGATTCATGTGACTATATTTTGTATGTATGTATGTATGTATGTATGTATGTATGTATGTATGTATGTATGTATGTATGTATGTATGTATGTATGTATGTATGTATGTATGTATGTATGTATGTATGTATGTATGTATGTATGTATTAGAATGAGATTTGTGTATATAGGGGTATGGAAGTACATGTGGAGATATACGAATACAGAGGTATATGAGATTTGTGTATATAGGGGTATGCACAATACGTATGGAGATATATGTATATAGAGGTGTGCCTTAATTTCGTGTGGTCTTACATGAAGTCCTTCCCAAAATATGGTTGATGATGTCAGGTGCAATGGCTCCATTCGTGGATATGCTTGTGTGTGTTGCTACAAAATACGATATAGGCCCCGCTGTTTTAAACTTTTTCATGCTCAACTCAACTGTGCATGAAATCTGTCATGCCCATAAAGGTAAAATGTCAATAATTATTGCATTGTAAATTTTATGAGCATGATTAATACAACATCTTAAAGTTTGAAAGCAGGAAAAAGTCTTTACTGGTCAGCATTTTAGTTTTAAGAGCAGTTCCAATCTCATGCTCTGTTGAGTTGAGCATCAAAAAAGTTACATAAACTCGGGGCTAGATTGGCTATAGGCCAACAAGTGAGAAACTTCTAGGTTTCTCCCAGAAGCATCTAAATATGAGGCATATTATTTGTTAAATTCTGATTTAATGACATAATAGGAACTGTGGGCTGTTTCAACAGAACTAATTAACCAATGTGACCGAGTGACAGTCAGGTTTTCCATATGTCACATAAGTTCGACATCAATCTACAAATGACAGATATGCATGCTGCTCCTGATTAAAAATGGCCTGTTTTGCTACAATTTCACACAATGACCATCAAGAAGCATCCATTTGTGTTAAATGTACCTCCTACCTACAAGCACATAACTGAAAATCTATTTCTCCGAAGGTCTTCTGTTGAACTGGAAATCTCTGATTTTTTGCCTTTAGGAGGCTTTCCACTAAATATTTCTCCATTGCCGACAGTGCAAAATAGCAGTAAAGTAATCCATTCTCAAAATCAATTCACACATACAATTTTGACAAAAGTGTTTTATTTGAAAGACCTGCTTATTTGATTTATGATGACAAACATGGATGTTTCCCATCTCAAAAATTAGTCATGTGTAAATAAGTTGGGAAACCCCTTAGTCCCGCAGCAAATAAACATATGATTTTTATCAGAGGGGGTACTCTAAATATCGAAAACATTATTCTTCTGCTTAGGGCATAAAATGTTCAAACTCTCTTGATTTTGATTTATCTTATCTGGCTTCTTATCACCTTCTAACGAAGCAAAAGGAATATGACTAATGAAATAATCCATAGGAAATTTATTCTGATGACTTCTTCCTCCCCAAAAAGGGTGTGACCATACTTCATGAATATTTAGTAGAATGCTACCTTATATTCGCAGCGACCCAGTCGCCATGACGTTCAAATACTGAAATCAATATAGTGCAAATAGAGGATCATATACGAGTGACCATTTTATATGAAAGGGCTACGTGCATTAAAGGACCATTTTGCCCCCCCCCCCACCCGCCTCTTTGAGGCTAAAAGCTTTTTTTCACCAAAATCCCCTATTATTAAAACAATAGCAGAAGTGTAAATGTCTGGAATTAATTCGACTTTTACCGTTGCTTTGGTCTAAATTTTGATGGCCCAAAACATAGGCTGAAAATAGGAAATTGGCCATTTTGGAGCCAATTTGGGACTTTTGACAGAAAATTAACATAGAGCACAAGCAAATATCAGAGAAAAAAATATTTTAACAGACACCGCAAACACCATATTAAAAGTTGTTTTCATTTAGCTGTCCTGACATCAAATTCTTAAAAATCGGTCCACCAAACCTTAAATTTGGTCCAAAATGGCAATTTTTCCACTTTAGGCCTATATTTGCAATACCAGAATAACCTTATGAATAAGGTCTCTTTCAGTCGAATCTTGGGTTCATTAATAGTACGCAGAGATCAATTATATACAGTAGCTTGCTGTGAATCTCCAATAACTTGCTACAGCCGCATGCCAGTGGTTAGGGAAAGTTAAAATGCATATGTGTGCAAAATGTGATCAACTATAATAAGATGTTGTTCAAGAGTTATGGAAATTTCCTTAACGGCTAACATACTTATGGACAGACTCACATCCTGATAATAGTGCAGACCCAATGGTCGTGCAATATCATGAACAGTCTTTAGGAGTGGTAATTACAAATACAATAGAAGGTAAACGAAATAAGAAAGGGAAAAATAATTATGTGCAATGTACCTCAATAAAGAGTACGTATGACTAGTAAATGCCAGAATCACCCACTACATACAAACTATGATTTAGCCGTGACATGAGATTTCCAACAACGTGGTATGTCAGGGCCGTCGCCGCGTATTTAAAAGTGGTCCGGCGGAGGAAATCATCGAGAGCACGAGAGGGGGACTCCCCCTCTGGTTAGGGGGTCTCCCCGGAAAAAATTTTGAATTTTTAGTGCTTCTATGTGCGTTTTTAATGTATTTTTATGCGTTTGGGACCAGATTTCAGTCACGATTTTTGCTATAAAAGATATTTCTTGGCGCGTGAGAAAACCGAATGCTAAACAAAATCGTTTTCAGATAGTTACGATTTTTTTCTCAGCATATTTCTTAGACATTATGTCACCTATGTTCCCGCAGGTTTTGGCAAAGTACTTTTAGCACTGATCCTTGGTTGTCATGGGCGGATCCAGAGGGGGGACAGGGGTCCGGACCCCCTGAAAAATCACAAAAATTAGGGTTTCTAAGCAATACTGGTCCAGATCTCCTGAAAATCACAAAGCTACCAAGCCAGCATTCAATGTTTGGCCATTATCGGCCCGCCAGCCTCTGCCATAACTTTCTGGATCCGCGCATGGTTGTACTTCAAAGAGTTGTATTTTCAAAGGTATACGTAAGCGTCTTTTCAATTAGTACACCCGTTACTTTAAGGATGCAGAAGGCTTCATCTAGATTTTTGCTGCATAACTTTCCTTGATGAGTTCCCTTGTCGATAGGCATACCGCGGGATCTTTGGCTTCATCGTAATGAAGCCAGGGCCTACTGTCGAACTACGACGGCTTAACCCTTCTCTGTTCATTCTCCTTAAAGTCGAATGAACGTTGGGGTAACCGAAAAGTCTTTGGCTGAATTGGAACAGGCTGAACTTGTATATCCGTAACGGAATGAATTGTAACAACACATGCCCACGATGCTCGTAACGTTTAAACATACTTAGTCGCTCGACATGTTATTTAGAAGAAGAAAAAATGTCAATTTGAGGGAAATGAAACTGGCGCATAGAAATTATCTGGGCCTCAATGCGAGAAGACCTGTCTTCGGGGTTTACGACCATGCAAGACTAAAACCAACCTGCTCAGTTACAGATGGTACATGTACACTGACCCAAAATGAAAACTTTACACTTTATTTCTTTGAAATACTGTTTTGTTAGTATACATGTCGTTGTAAGATTTATACATGCTTATCGAGACTTCGTCGCAGATAACGATTATGCAATTTTTATTCAGATCCCAGGTCTATTCAAGTGTCAACGCCTGAAAAACGTGTTTCGTACGCTGCACGTGCTGAGGAACAGGTGGGTCATTAACAGCTTTAAAACCCACAAGAAAACATTTGCAGCTGAGTCCTGGTAATCAAAAATAATTTATTGTTACAAAACGCTTCGATTTAGTGACGCCACGTCTGTCAAAAGATCAAAGAAACCACGTTATTGGCGTGCTCAAGGCGGGGTCTACGGTAAGTGATATCGCACATCAATTTGGGTACTCTAGACCAACTATTCATTATCTTATGAACCGGTACAATAGAACTGGGTATGTCAGAGTTCGTGCAAAGACCTGGTCGCGCAATTGTAACGACGTTACGTCCTTATCGCGTAAACACGTAAACTCACCCAATTAATCGTTTTAAACGGAAATTATTATTGCTCGTCTTTACGGGGTTCATGCTCTTAAGATAATTAGTCATTTCGTGCAAAATAACGGCCTGGCGTTTTCCAGCATGACAACGCAAGGCCTCACACAACACGTAAATAACCATACAATTCTATGCTAAAAATAACGTCAACCTCTTGCCTTGACCTGCTTCATCCCTGGATAAGAACCCCATAGAACATGTATATGATGAATTGGGTCGGAGGGTCAGGTCCAATCATCAAATGGATGCGTTAAATGACTCCAATATGCACCTCTGTTAGCATTTCATACGTATCCCTAACGTGCCCATACAACGTTACGTAAATTCAATGAGGCGACGTTTTCTGCTAAGCATTCGTAAAAAATAAAGGTCACACTAGTTACTGATGATCTTTTTAAAATCGCTTGAAGCACGCAGTCAGTAATTTCTTGTTTCCAAAATCTGTGTAACTGGTTAAATTGTTTTTTGAATTTTTCATTTTGACCCCTCCGAACTGAATTATTCATAAAAATGATGCATTTTATGTTTTTCATCCATTTTTTTTTTCCAGAGACATCGATAAGGCATTGAAAATTCCATGACCGAAAAAATTAACCCCGAAACTTAACTTATCATCAAAATATATACTTTTGAATACTATGTAAAGTTTTCATTTTAGGTCAGTGTAGCTAGACAGCTGAAATTTTGCGTGTAGCAAGTTTATCAATTATACTTTCAATAGGGCGAACAACAAAGGCCCTGATCAGACTGCGCGGATTTGTAGGCTGGTCTAATCTTCGAATGCAACTACGTCAGATTTTCTCTCGACACGGCCCATAAGTATGATAATTGCATTGTTTTTCAATGTTTTCACACCTTGGCTAGGTGGTCTATAGATGACACGCGCAACGAGCGTTATTGATGATTGCATCAATAAATTGAAAATCAGAGGTAAGCACAAAGAAAAATGAGCCAAAACGAGAAAAAAGGGACACGGCGGAAAACATACTCGTCCAAAAAAGTGGTCCGGCGCTCGCCGTCCTGCCGGACCGGCGACGACGGCCTTGTATGTGCAACCAACACAGCCTCAGATCAGCCTGCGCATGCGCGCAGACTGATCAGAGCCTTTGCTAGTCGCTTAAATATTCTATGACTGTTAAGCTACTGATTGAACATCATTTGTAGTTTCTAAGCTTAAAGGAGGCTGCACAGGCTCGTCTGAGTCTACACTTGTCAAAATGCAACATTGCTGGCTCAATTAGGTAGAGACACAGGACATCAACTGCCACACAACAGCAAAAAGACAAAGTAAAGCAACTAGTTCTTTCCTGCACACCGGATAAGGATATTTGAGATTTTACCCTGGGATAGAAAATTTTATGTTACCAATGCTATCTTACCCAGTCACCATGTGAAATTGCATCTTTGCGTATTCAGGGACTTCTGGAAGCTTATTTTAAAGCTGCATAGTCTGTAACTTTTGATATTTTTTATTTTCTTTTTAAATCATTTGTAAAGTAGAAATAAGTTGTGTTTTCACAATAAATCTGTTCACTATAGCTGAAAACTGCACAGAAAAGTGAATTATCTGATTAAACAGGTGTGTTTTTCTCTTTTTGGTAATTATTTGCGTCCCTCCAATGGTTATAGACAGTTAATTTTAACATCAATGCTGTTGTTTTGATACTGATAATTTGTTAAGATTTAAGAAATTGGTAAAATGTTTACCTGAATTTTAGTTATTTTACTGTGTTCTTGAAAAATAGAAACATTAGTTCTAAAATTAAAAGATCAAAAGTTACAGACTATGCAGCTTTAAAATAAATAAATAAATAAATAAATAAATAAATAAATAAATAAATAAATAAATAAATAAATAAATAAATACAGTGGGATGCGATGGTGAATAACTTACCCTCGGATAGTTAGTCTAGGGCCAGCCAAACTTTTATTATGCAAACCATATTTAAACTGGAGGCTAGCAAGCCCCGTGTGTGGTCTTAGTCTAGACTAAAATAATAAACTAATAATAAACGTTCGTCATGCAATCGCCCCATGTGGTTTACTTTGAAGTTGGGTAATACAACCTACTGCGTCTTTTGGGACACCATTTATCTAAATGGTGTGTAAAATTCTCACACTTATCTCCAAAAGTAGTGAAATTATTAGTTGCTCAATTTTGTTTGTTTGTTTGTTTTGTTGCTTTACATCCCAAGTCAACAGCCATGGTCACGGTGGGACGCTCAGTTCACATAACCACACTTTTTTCCTGTGCAAGTTTGAGCAAGCAGTTAACCAGTTCTTCGTGCACATATTTTCGCTTGTAACCGACAACAATCCTCCTTGAATGATTCAGCGGAAGGGAGGAGAATGACCGTAGAAATTATTTCATAATCAATCTCCACGAAAGTATGGGACCGGGCCGGGATCGAACTCGCGACCCCTGGATCTGCAGTCAGACTCGCATCTGTTGCCAGACACATTACCGACTGCGCTACGCGGCCCGGTAGCTCAATTTTGTGTGGTTTTGAAAAGAGCTGTTAAAACAGGATACAGGGTTACCTGTCATCGGATACTTTCGTAGCTTACTTAAGAAATTTGCGACATAGCAATAGATCATAGATGCAGATAAGGAAATTTTATGAGCGTAAATTTGCAATTACTTTCTTACCCGTCAATTTATACATGTCATTGAGACGGTTCTTTTGAGTACCCATAACATATGCTTTGGATGAGAAATAAAGAAAATAGCTTTCCAATTCGAACCTTTATATGGAGGCCTGAATGGATGCATGATAAATTAAACCTTATATGAGCCGCAACATGTGATTTCCAACAATGTGGTATGTGCGACTAGCAGAGCCTCAGATCACCCTGCGCATACGCGCAGTCTGATCAGAGCCTTTGCTAGTCGCTTGAATATTTTCTGAGTGTTAAGCTACTGACTGAACATCTTTTGGAGTTTCTAAGCTTTAAAGGAGGCTGCAGAGGCTCGTCTGAGTCTACACTTGTCAAAATGCCACATTGTTGTACACCACATGTCACGGCTCATATGTATTTACACTTTGAATATCACAAACTATAGAAAGAAACAGGATGCGATCTGGTTATCGTGAGTCTCTAGTTTCAGGATCTTATAATTATACTTCAGTCTATGCTTTCATTCTTAGAATAGAAATATAAATATAATAGAAAAAATAAACTTTTGGTGTGGCTGTTTCAAGTCAGTTACCGTTATTGAGCCAGCTGGATTAATGGTTTTGTAGTTTTATGTCCAGGAGCATCGTAGGCTCAACCAGCTGTGGTTGTGGATAAAAACATCACAGAGATTGGAACACAGCTGCAAGTCTCATTCACAAGGTGGGGCGACCGGAGATCGAACTAAAGGTCCTGATCTTACAGTGCTAGTTGTTGAGCATCTACACCACACCTGCTTTTGACTCAATGGTGAGCACTCTTATCCCCAATAAAATAGGTCTTTGACAAGCAAAGCAAAGTGATCAAGTAAGGCCATACAAAAGTGAGTATGATCAGAAAATACCACAACCACAAACCGCAGACAAACCCATGGCACCGCGAGGATGAGCCACGCAACCATCACGACTCACCAGGAAGACAAACTAAGCAAAGTAACCAGCTCTCTCTTCTCCATCAAGATGAATGCTAGAATGGACATAAAGTAACGTACAACAAAACGTGGAACACACAAGTAGAATATTCCTTATGTTTGGACATTGTGCACTCATTATTCACATTTCAAGGAACATAATGTAATTCTGTGTGGAAGCCTAAATGGAACCCTCTTAGATAGTAGATCCAATAAACATGATAAACTTTTGAAAGAACTGACCGCAGAACTACAATTGAGTAATGGCATCATATGCGGAAATAAACCTACCTTTAACCATCAAGCGGACACCTCAAAATCCCAAATAGACTACATTTTAGTGCAAGATAAGTCGCTCATTTCTTCATACACGATCCTAGACAAATCTCCAATTTGTTCATCAGCACATGCTCCAGTAAAAGCTATTCTTACAACAGCAATAAGTAATGCGTGCCAGTCAGTAAACCAGCGACAGAAAAAGATTGTGAAGTCGAATTGGGATAGGGCAGATAGGCAGTCATATAGACAATCCCTAGTAACGGAGTTACCTCGATGAACAATAAAGACTCACTGGATCATCAAGTGTCAAATATTACCGAATCTCTAATACGTGCCTCAAATTCCTCTGTACCTTAAAGGACAGTCAATCTGAAAGGCCCTAGATGGAAGGCATCACCAAAAGTTAAACAGTCACTAAAGATTTGTAAACAGCTGTACGCTCAATGGAAGTTAGCCGGAAAAATTCCAAACAATATATACTGCTCAACAAAAGTTTAGCACGGATTTTAATTTAATATGCCACTTTGAACGAACATGAAACATTTTATTTTAATGTAATCAACATGCATGGGGATCTTGCAATTAATGTTTTTCCGTGTCCGCCAGACAAAATCTAATCTGGTTAGGCGTCAGTGAATTGACGTTAAATTTGATGTCATGGGCATGCAAAGAATAAATGTCTACATCAGAAATTA
Source organism: Loripinus fragilis (assembly GCA_964019695.1). Taxonomy (NCBI): domain Eukaryota; kingdom Metazoa; phylum Mollusca; class Bivalvia; order Lucinida; family Lucinidae; genus Loripinus; species Loripinus fragilis. The sequence goes on from OZ026518.1 coordinate 27,474,092, forward strand.
GAACTTTTGAATCTAGAGTAAAGCAAAAGGTTCTCAATGATGAAAAACGTTGAAAACGTCGAAGTTTAATACCCATTTATGCCGCGTTTTACTGTTCCATTATGACGTTAAAATAGCATTTTCTACTTTTTCCACTTTTTTTTTTACTTTTCAGCTAACTTAATCAAGAAAGCAAGAAATCTTTTTGATGCTTGAATGGCACAAGCATCTGGAACATTTCTGTTAGTTGGCCATTTGAAAACGTCTTCTTTAGATAGCGTTACCGCCAACATTTAGCCTCAACTTCAGATTAACGTCACTTTTTATGAATTAAATACCAAGGGATTTTATTTTACAAACTAACCTTTCCCTAAACAGTCTTTCTTTTGGCATCCTCTTAAACACAAAAAAACCCTTTTAATAAAGCATGCCTACACAACGAAAAAACTACTGTTTTTGACTTGTAAACGTCATTGCAACAGTGACGTTAGTTGTTTTCAAGACTCAAATTATGCTTCAAATGCTCAATGGAGATGACCTTTATCTGTTTTTCAAAATGGCCGATTCGACCAAGCTGGAAAACAAAAGACTTTATAAACCGATGCTGTATCAATTTTGTATTGCGAATAATGGAGTTGAAACGCGTTTTTGACCCCTCTCTTGTTTAAAGCAACGAAGGAGGCAGTGGAAATCCAATTAAAGTACATCAATTGCTTCCTTCAACAGTAACACATATTAAACCTTCATTTCAGCAGATATTTCATATCACTAAAAAATTTGCTTAAATAAAAAAGAATTTTTTATTAACCCGTGCTAAACTTTTGTTGAGCAGTATATATACCATATACAACTAAAATCAGAAAAGAAACTCCTAAGAAAACAACAGAGATATGAACATGCCATGGATAGGAAAAAGTTATATGAAAAACTAATGACGAATCCCTCATCTAAGCTTTTTTTATCAGTTCATTAAAAGGAATAGAACTACAACTTCTTCAACGCAGTGTCTCAAGGTCGGTGACCGTGAGTGTTATTCGCCTGAAGAACAGTGTAAAGCATTTGCAAGTTACTACGAAGATCTATTTGTCCCAAAGGAAAATGAATATGATGACGCCTACTTAAATTTGTGTTCAGTTAGACAGAATGTGATCGAACAGTACCTGAAAGAAGAAAATTGGAATGAAATAATGTTTACGGTCCCTGAAGTTGAAACCTCTATAAGGAAATTGAACAGTGGGAAGTCACCTGATGAATATGGCTTATGTGCTGAACACTTCAAATATGGCAAGGAGATTGTATCAGAATATATAACCCCATTATTTAATCAAATTCTGGAATCAAAATCTGTACCGGCAGCGTTCAAAACTGGAATATTAACACCTGTATTGAAGAAAGATAAAGACTCTTGTCTTGTTTACAGTTACAGAGGTATAACAGTAACCGCAGTCATGGGGAAATTATTCGAATACTGCCTTCTTGAAAAATTAAACCTTACAAATATATCTGAATTACAATATGGATTCACCAAAGGCCTGTCACCTATCATGTCGGGTCTCATCATAACTGAAGAGAAAGCTGAGGCTAAACACACTAAGTCTACACTGTTTTTGCTACACTGGACGTACAATCAGTATTTGATGTGGTACAGCATACAATTCTCCTAGACAAGCTGCTAGAGCGGAACATGAGTCCAACATATTGGTTAATCATCAAAGAACTGTATAATGGTTTAACTACAGAAGTAAAATGGTAAGGCTCATTCAGCGAAAGTTTCGCATTGAAGCAAGGTGTCAGACAAGGCGGAGTTCTATCCACTCCACTATACAAGATCATCAATGAGGACCTGATACTAGAACTGGAGGAAAAGTCATTAGGGTTTATGCTAGGAGATATATACATTGGAGTAACAGCGGTGGCAGATGACATGGCTTATCTGGCCTGAACTGTAGAAGCACCACAACTAATGCTTGGCGTTGGCGTTGGACATAGATATTCTCGACAGCATCACTCTATAAGATTCATCCTACAAAAACTAAGATTGTAGAACATAACTTTAAAAAAAGAGGCAGACTACGTATGGACACTAGGTGGTACCCAAATTCATTCCTCTGAGGAAACTACACATCTAGGATTAAAACGAACTGAATGTGAAATAAATATAAATGAACGGATTACATCTGCTAGACGAACAAAGTACTCACTGATGAACTCTGGCTACCATGGTACTAATGGCCTGAGTACAACGACGTCGTTTCAGATCTATAAAACCTATGTTCTTCCTCGTTTGTTATATGGGCTAGAGATTCTGCCACTCAACAAAACCCATATTGCAACTTTAGAAAAATTTCACAAAAACAGTTTAAGAATGATACAATCTCTACCAGAAAGGACAGCCACTGCGGCAGTATACTTGCTTCTCGGCGCATTACCTGTTGAGGCAGAGATGCATAAGAAACAGCTATCACTTCTGCACTCCATTCTGAACTCAGATAATAACAGAATTCAAGAAGGTCTTAATCGGCAAATCTCGGTGAATTTTGATAATACAGACAGTTTCTTCTACCGTGTACTGAAGGTTTTGGAGCTATACAATCTACCTGACATTATAAGTTTAAATCAAGAATTACCTACAAAAACAGCGTGGAAGAGCCTGGTAAATAGAACTATTATGCGTACTGGAGAGATTCATTATTACAAGACACTTAATGTAAATCAAAACTTAAATTCCTTGCTTATGATAACATTTCCCTGGGAGAGGTACATCCGGTATGAGTCTCTACTGAAAATTCTGTCACAGACGTTAGGAAGGCGATAGTAAAAGCTAGAATCCTGACTGGAACTTGCCTGTTGCAGACAAACATACACATATATAGTCAGTATAGTGAAGATCCAACTCGCAAATTATGTAAACAACAAGAAGAGGATATATTCCATATGTTGCTGTACTGTCCGCTGTTGACCGACGCCAGATTGAATTCATTTAAAGTTTTAAGAGACTTTGTTCAATACCATATTGGAGATGAGACATGGAAAAATTCGTTCTCCACAAAAGAAGACCTCGTCCAGTTGATAATCGACAGCAGAAAGTTTTCCAACCTGTTTGACAACAGTGACATTATACTTCAAATTGAAAAGCATTCCAGAAACCTGCGTTATAAACTATATAATAAGAGATTATCTTTCCTTCGTAATCTTGAAGATGGCTTCCCGGGAGGTGCCGCTTAATCTGGGGGAACATATTTCTATTTAAAAATTACAGCCCAATACCACAGACAATTTTACCCTATTACCAGGGGTGCTCCTAGATAAAGGAGGCTAATACAGATCAGAAGAAGAACAATTACAGACTCCCACAATGGGAGTAATAATAAACAAAAGTAAAAACAAACAGAGCCACCGCCTTAGAACGGACAGCAGCCTAAGCCACTGGGGGCTTAAGTGCATTTTACTGGTACATGTACCAAATCTTCGCCCTAGATTCTGCTGTTGATGAAGTACAAGAAATGTTCAGCTCGCATAGAGGCCTTCTAACTAATGCAATGTATCACCATGAAGTTCATAAAATTAAAAGTTACTGATATTACTTAAAATGGACATTAAAGCAGGTGCCTTTTAATGCTCAGGCCTTAAAAGGCAGCTGCTTTAATATCCATTTTAAGCCTATCGTCACATAAATGGAAAAATGGCAAACAGTGAAGATCCAGATGAGTTGCTACAATACCTGATCAGACTTCGTGGTTTGTTTAACAGAAAAGTAAAATAATATGAAAATTGGAGAACCATAAGGTCCTGAAGCGCTCACCTTACACTGAGTCACATAGATGTACATCTCATTAAGGTAGTACAGAACTTATCGATATGTATGGAACAAGTTGCCTTCTTTAAAGAAGTTAAACCTTAGCTCTAAAATCATATTTTAGGACAAAAATAACATAAAGTAACGGACCTATTAAAAAATTATTCGATCTTAAAAATAGAAAATTTGATTTTTTTTAAAACATTTTCTCATATTTCAAACAATTGAACTTTAAACAATTGAACAAGAAAAATAACACGTGTATATTTTTCCTAAGAATACACTACTAGCTATCGGCTTATAAACACGAACAAAAACAACGCAAAAGAAATATATATATATATATATATATATATATATATATATATATATATATATATATATATATATATATATATATATATATATATATATATATATATATATATATATATATATATATATATATATATAGATCTTATTTACTAAGCGAAGACCTATATTTTCTAAACATTTAAGGACAAAGTAATCGTTGTACCTAGTATGCATATGTCACATAATGTAACTGCAGTAACAAAACACTCGCGATGTCTACAAGCGTTCTCAAAGCATTGCCTGGAAGACACTAACCTAGTATTCTCTATTTCTTGGCAAGCCTCGTGATGTCAACAGGCGTTCTCAAAACCTTGTCTATAATTTGATATCAAAAGACACTCACCTAGTATTCTCTGTTTCTTGGCTGCCAGTACTGAACAGTGAGGATAAAGAGTTTTGCTCAAAACACAAATCATTAACTCCAGAAGGTGCCAATCAGGAACATCTCAATCTAAAGTCGAGTCGCTACCACTGAGCCAATGGGTAAAATATGCATGATAAGCGAGTTTGGTTCTTATCATATAGGCGTAACTTAGTGAATACCTAGACAGGCTTGTACTTGTGCATAATCATACATATGAAAGGTAAGTTCGTTGCTATAATGGCTCAGATAAAAAGGACATATAAAAGCCCTCTGGATTACTAAAACTAAACCCAACACTCAGTCAGTACCTTCAAGGTACCCATTAGATGGCTCTTGGGTTTCATCTAAGCTTCAATGGGATTCCTCTCACGCACAACGTCATATTTACAAATGGACACAATGAGCGCAGTGGCACAGTTCGTAGAGCCTTAAACTGGGGATTGCATGGATGCTAGTTCGAGACTCCCCAGAGTCACAGTGAAGTGCCCTTGGGCAAGACACATTATCCGCTGCTTAGTAGTGGTGTAACCCAGGAGGGCAGGAAATCGTCCCAACATGATTAAAAAATGATAGGATGTAAAGCGTCAACACAAACAAACAAAACATATGGACGTAAACCAGAATAATTGAGTTTAATGAGTTATCCTAGCTGATCTCATATCAGGCGTTAAGTAAGAGGACCATCTTTATGGGGCTAATAAACAGGAAAGAGCGAGTAAGCTTTTACGACCCCTTGACAGCTAACGCCATATGGAGACAGGGACTGCCGTTTAAAGTCTCACGCAAATGACTGTAGAAGCACTATCGAACTCACGATTCCTGGTTCGCAAGGCTAGCAGCATTTTTATAATGCTGCTTGCCTTGTACAACTGGGATCGTGAGGGATTCAGGGTTTTAACTTACAATTTGTCAAAGATTATTCATAAAGTCAAATTTATATGCGTGACTATATTAATTTTCTAAATCTGACAGTATCCTGTATACTTGAGCATCTTTTCATTTTAAACAATAAACACGTACTTTTAAATCTCATTTTTCGTTTCAAATTATTTTATTAAGATTGTGTGAATTATTTGTATGTGTAGCAATATAATGATAAAAGGTCCCTGGCAATTTGGTTTTCACCAGCCAGGGTTTTCGAGAGCTCATTACCTACTAGTGGCGACTGCTGATAACCTTTGCAAACAGTTTGGACCCAGACCAGGCCAGACAAATGTCGGGCCTGATCTGGATCCAATAAGCTTGACACTCAGATGATATTCTTGAAAGATTGATTTTCCAAAAAGTTGATTTTGAAGAAAACAAACATGAAAAATGTCCCAGGAGACAAAGGGACAGTAGCGCTGCAATCAAGGAAATAGTTCTGAATACTCATTTGGGCCTTGTCACGACAAAACCTGTCTTCATGGTTTCCGATCTGGTGATGCGCAAATTAGCCTGCTCGACAATACACATTTCATTATCATAATAGTAACTTGATCTGGCGTACTGCATCACGTCGAGTGGGTGAGGTCATACCATCGGATCACCCGAGACGCGTAGCGTCGAGGGTGATCCAATGGTATGGCCTCATCCACGAGACGTAATACTGTACGCCAGATCAAGTTACTATTTTGATAATATGTTTATTGTATGCCTTTTTTCTGACATTCTTTCTTTTTTTAAAACCTGTTTTGGTCTTTAATCCCGAAAAATTGCGGGAACGTTTGCCATAACGTTACGTTTCTTGACGTCACGTCAACATGTTTTCCGTCTCTGGTTCCATGCTCGCAATTTACTTTACTTAACGTCGCCGAAAAAGCAGGTGACCGACGTTAGCCTCGTTTTAAAGGATAGTGATATGGATTAAGAAAACCTCAGTTCGTTGATCCGGCTTTCTGTATCAGATGGCTAGAAAATAGACAGTTCTAAAGTCGTATCAGTTATAGGTATAATATAAAATAGGTGCGACCTAACTGCAACCAACAAATGGTTGATTGCATTTGGCCTTTAATGATTTGTGTAAGCGTACCCTGTAGGACAAAATTAGCCTGGATAACCCTGCTATTTTTTGTATAGAGGGACATAATCCTGGGACCCCCATGTTTTTTAAACGCTGCAAGATAGTACATGTATATTAAAACCCAAGATTAATTGGTGTTATTTATGCATTTTTGTGATACAGGCCGTAATTTGATTAAAAGGAGGTCCATACAGGGAATCAATGCACGAAAAATCAGTCTCCCATACGCGGATCCAGGATTTTTTTTTTTGATTTTTTTTTTTTTTTTGGGGGGGGGGGTCCAGACCTGCCTGCTTGAAAACAACCTTGACAATTTTTAGTCCTCAACCTTAATATTTTACATTTTACAGTTATAGAGAGGAGATCCTGGATCCGTGCATGCCCCATAGCTCAGAGAGGCTGATTCTTTTTTATACATATGAGAAGTCCCAGAGCCCTCTTTGTCAAAAAAAACATGCTAAAGAATTTTGCCTGAATCAAAAATGAGAGTCCCAGCACCAAAATTAGGGCTTCAGGACTGCCAATCAGCAGTTAGTGAGAGCTCTGAAGATGCTATGTTCTTGCACTTCTTTGTTAGTTCACAGCTCATGGGAGCGCAGTGGCTCAGTGGCAGAGTGCTTGAACCGAGACTGAGGACCTCACCGGCGTCAGTGAGATATGTCCTTGAACACGAACATCAATCCTAGCTTAGTGCTGGTTCAACCCAGGAAGACCCGTCCGTAGATAACTGAAAGATTATTGATGGGACTTAAGAATCAAACCAAACAAAGTTCGCAGATCATCCTCTTGAACTTAAACTTTTGTATATAGTAATATTAATTAATGATTTGTTACTTTCTGGTTTGAAACAATTATTACCTTTTGTATAGTCTATTGTATATATATGAAGGGATGTCAGGTAAACCTTTCTAAAAATATTCTACTTTTGTACCTGGAGCTCTTTTTACCATATAAAACAGTGTAGACCCTGATGAAATGCTGCATAATGTGGTTTTTCATTTTTTAATCTGGGTCTTCTCTGTTTGTAAAAGTTACCCCGTTTAGGGATTTTCAGTATACATGTACCTATACAAAAGAGTTATGCTTACCATGCACGTTTCGTATCTCTGGCGGACACATATAAGATCGTATAAATAGTCCCTGTTCTTAACTATTTTGCAGTATGGTGATACTTTGGCATCTGCAGTTTTTCAGGGGTCCGGACAAGTATTTCTATGAAGTTTAAACAAGTAGCTTTGTCATTTTCAAGAGAGGATGGTAGTGTCCGGATAAATCTGATCATGAATAGCTGTATATAGAAAATATATGGGCCTCGATGCGACAAACGCGGTCATCAATGAGATTCAAACCGGCTTGCTCAGCTATGGAGACTAGCTGGAAAATTAAAATTCCGCGAATAACAAAAGCGCAGATCGGCCCTCGCAGGTCAGCGCCTTTGCTGTTCGCACCCCGCCCCGAAGACAAGTTTTCCCGCACCGAGGATCATATATGAAAATATGTTAACACCATTACATGGTATGTTTTTGTTTCTAAGGTGGCCTCTCAGTCCAGAGATCGAAGCCAGAGTACATTTTTGGGCACGCAGAACACTTATACGTCTTTGAACGCACATCGGCTGAAGGCTGGTGATCTTTGGTCGAATGCAAAGTCTCCATGCGCGGATCCAGGATTTTTTGTCAGGGGGGCGGGGGGTCCAGGCCCGACGGTCAGAAAACAGCCTGGACGATTTTTTTAGGCCTCAACTTTTTTTTATAACTTATTTTACACTTTACAGAGGGGGTGCAATGGTTTTATTACAGAGAAAAATATACTTTTCCAAGATCCAAGGGGGTTCAACTTTTTCCAGGGTGGGGGGTCCAAATGCTATCCCCCCTCTGGATCCGCACATATTCTCATCGTCGGATAACTCTACCTCACTACACGTGTAAACTATCCATTTTACTTCCATTGATATGCTATAAACGGATACTGTGTTCAATATTTTTGTTACTGTCAGGGATATTGGATATTAAGAAAAAATATGGGGATATTTACCAGTCCATAAGGGATACTTGCCTGTTTTTATTCAAGGAATATTGTTACCCCCCCCCTCCTCTCTATACAAGCCTCTACAGTACATGGGTATTTTGTGAGCACAAGCCTTCTTACAGTCATTTGTTGTTGTAGATTCACCGTTTAATGTTCCTCCCATTTGTTTATTCTCCGTCTTTGATTCTTGCTTTGTTATGTATAACTCCTGTGCCCTCTCTAGTTTTGCTATCATCTTGACGAGGAAGATGGAGCTGGCTACTTTATTTAGTTGTCCTCCCGATGTCTAAGCTTAAATTGTTCTGTGGCTCTTTCTTTTGTAACTGTGGGTTGATCTGCATTGTGAGATCGTGGTATTTCCTGATCACACAGCATACACGGATCCAGGAATTGTCGTGGGAGGAGGGGGGACCAGGCCCATCCGCCACAATTACAGAAGTCCAATAGGTCTTTTCAAAGAAAACTTTAATTTTCCAAGACTCCAGAGGGGTTCCAACATTTTCAGGGGGGTCCAACTTTTCCCCGGGGGGAGGGGGGTCCAATTGCTTATTCCCTAAAAGAACCAAAACAACTTGTGATTTTCCATGGGGTGGGTTCGAAACCCCTGTCCCCCCTTTGGCTTCTCGAATGAAAACTCACTCTTCAGATGTTTTGTTCATGGTCTGAAGATGTGTATATTATGTGCTTTGGACATTGTCTTTAAATTATTTTCTCTCTCACTTTTTTTTATAAACTTGTGATCCAATTTCAGGTTGATATTTGCATTTTAGATACCATTTTAATGCTTGCAAACTTGGGTCCTGGAATTTGGTCCCGAGTCTGGGGCGTTGGCAACAGTTGGGGAGTTTGTCCTAATTGTTACAATGACGTGACGTCATTTACATTTTAAATGACGCAATGAATTGCAACAAAAACAATGAATTGTCAGCAAGTGGAAGTTAAGAAAATCGCTTCCACATGTTTAGCAGACGTTTTATCAAATAAAGATAAAAGAGTTTGTGACATAGAGGGTATTGACGCAAAAAGGAAGCTCTCTACACACTAACTGCAGTAAGGAATTGACTTATTTCATGTGTTCTGATCCATCCAAAATGGAAATGAAAAGTTTGTCGGAGCGGTTTCCGTTAGGATAAAAATCGCAACAGATCTTCTATAATAAGGTTTGTTTTATTTCAAACAAGTGGTGATGGAAGCATTGCCCTGAGTGTTACTTTAGCAAGATAGCATGTTGTATTCAGTACGGAATTACACCGGAGGCAACCTCCAGGCTACAGTAGCCCTGCCGGAAGTTGCTTTGACGGTCGAAAAATTATGGCCTAGTGTGTAGAAGTGGGTGGGGTATGTCACTTAAAAAGCATGTCTAATCGTAAAAGCAACCAACTCTCGTGTTGGCAGGCGTTGCCTGCCAAAACTCGTTGGTTGGTTGCTATAATAAGTTTAGTTATAACGGCCCCTTTTGAAAAGAAAACGTCGGATATTATTGAAATCGGTCCTTTCCGTCCGCCTGCACCAATGAGGTACATAAGGTTACTTGTTTTATATGGCTTGTAAATGAGTTATTTAGGAGGGATTGCCTACTCTTGCGCTACGAAAATGTGCTTTCATCGACCGCGTCTTTCAACCTAACTTGCTCACCATATTTGTCGCACAAATGTATTAGGTGCAAAATTTCACTAAGTTGCAGATTTGCTCATCACATCATAGCCAGTAGCAGTGCTATATGAAATCAAATTTAGACTTAAGAAACTCAATATCAATATATTTCTGGTAATTAAATCTAAAATTGATGTAAGGAAGAGGGCAAAGCTCAGGAATCGATGCAACCAAATACCACACCTGGCCTAGGACACCATATTGGAAAGTGACAAAAATACAAGAAAACATCACATACAAGAGAGTCAAGAGGTCAGCCCTTTCCTAGCAGGTGACTACAAGGCTGCAAGAAACAGACAAGACAGTGTGTCAGACCAACACGAAACACAAATAGCAAAACTAATCCACAAAATAAGCACCACCGCCTTGGAACGGTCAGTTAAAACAGACTGGAGGGCTTAAACATGTTTGATGGTACCAACCTCTCCCTTGTTTCTGATGTGGATACTGACAAATAGATGTTTGGTTCGCATAATTCACTAAGTAAAATTTAGCTTTTATGACCAACTGTTGATTTTTACGATAACTCTGCTAAGAATTTCAGTAACTTACCTTTAAGCGGACAAAGCATTTATCTGGCAGATGTGGTCTGTTTAAACTGTCTCCTGCATACATTTGCTAACATTGTTGGAAACAGTGTGAAGAAATATCAAACTGTTCCTACATGAGCTCTCTGATTTCGGCCTACACTGTTTGACCCAGATGCTTCTAAAACATTTAGGCAGTCGAAAAAACAGGTGAAATTTGTTGCATAATGCGTTTTAAGGGCTAACGTCTGTTATCGTATATAAGTGCGTTGTAACAGCTTTCAATGAAACAATCTGATATTGTTATATGATCTGATGTACACAGTCACATACAACCATGCAACTACCAATATTGCAATATATCTTCCAATGAAACATTTCAAGATAAGCCGTCAAAAAGCCTACAATATGCAGTCTAGAATTGTCATTCAGGTACGAGACAAACTACATAAAAACTTGTCCGTTTCTACATGCTCATTTCAGTGAAACAATAAAAGTAGTTGAAGATTTGTAAAGAAACGCGTATAGTGAAACGCATAAGTATCGGAAAGAGGCAATTCCAATGTGTACCAATAACATGAGGCAATTACAATGTGTACCAACAATATATGGTACTGAAAATAAGGAAACTAAATTTAAATTTACACTTTTAAAAACACAGTGTCAAGCCCATTGCTTTTGCCACATCTAAATAGCTCAAACTAACTGCCAATCAGTATAATAATACCTCTCACTATACCACAAATTGTTTATATTCCGATGACAGCTATATCGCAAATTTTGATTTTATGAAATACCTTTTTACTAACCTGGTAGTTGCGTGGTTGTAAGATATAGAGGAGTCGGCTGTGCGTGTATGCGATTTACATAGTACCTTACTTACCTCATTGTATTTTCATAGGTTTAGATAAACAAAATTTTTGAGCGAAGAATTGTAAATATTTTCTTTACGATCAGTTTTAACATTTGTTTTGGGTGCTCAAAAGAACCGTCTCATTGAGACGGTTCTTTTGAGTACCCAAAACATATGATTTGGTTGAGAAATAAGAAAATTAATTTTTGGGTACGCACTCTTAACTAAAGTCCTGACTTTATTATCATTGTCGTGTCCAGTTCGATGGAAAATTTAAATGGTCTAACATGAATGCTGCCTTTAACTATTTCCTGAAATTATTTTAATTTATATTTCATTGATGAGCATTTTAAGAAGGGTTTCCCGTGCTTGGAAGAGGAGTCCAAAGCTTATATCAACAATGCAGCTTAAAGATGCATAGTCTGTAACTTTTGACCTTTTCATCTTAGAAATATTTTTTTTATTTTTCAAGAACACAGTAAAAATACTAAAATTCAGGTATACATTTTATCTTTTTCGTAATAATTAACAAATTATTAGTGCCAAAACAACAGCTTTTATGTTAAAAATTAACTGTCTAGAATTATTGGAGGGACGCAAATAATTACAAACAAGAGAAAATACACCTGTTTTTATAAGATAATTCACTTTTCCATGCAGTTTCAGCTGTAGAAATTAGATTTATCGTGACAACATAACTTTATTCTACTTTTACAAATGATTTTAAAAGAAAATATTTTTTTTTCGAAAAATGTTCATAGTTACAGAGTATGCAGCTTTAAAGAAACAACATCTAAGTCGCGACATGAGATTTGGAACAATGTGGTGTGTGCGACCAGTAAAGACTCTGATCAGCCTGCGCATATGCCAGAGGTCATAGCCTTTGCTAGTCGCTTGAATATTTTATGGGTGTTAGGATACTGACTGAACATCATTTTGAGTTTCTAAGTTTAAAAGAAGGCTGCACAGGCTCGTCTGAGTCTATACTTGTCAAAATGCCACGTGTTTGGAAATCATATGTTGCTGTTGCTGATTTGATCCTGATTTAGTGATTCGCTGGCTTCTCCAACCAGAGGCCTGGTTGGCTGGGTTGATTGAGCATCTAACTTGCAAGCAGAAGGTCGTGGGTACGAATCCTACACTGGGTAGATATTTTTCTACTCAAGTTTTCTTCAATGGCTATGAGTAAATCTGGTCCCAGGTCTATGAAGGGTTATGTGGATCCTTAAACACGGATGCAGATGTGTGATGCCTCGCTCTAAAAAATTCACTATCCATGACAGTTTACCACTTCAAAGATCAAAGGGTGGGGGTAGGGATTGTAGTGATTCGATCGCTAAAGCCAGGTTAGCTCGGTTGGTAGAGCATCCGACTTGCAAGCAGAAGGTCGTGGGTTCGAATCCTACACTGAGTAGATATTTTTCTACTCAATTTTACTTCAATGGCGACAAGGAAATCTGGTCTCAGGTCTATGAAGGGTTACGTGGATACGTGGGTTTAGTGGAGAAGAGTGCAGTGATTCGATGGCTTAATGAAGGTTAGCTCGGTTGGTTGAGCATCTGACTTGCAAGCAGAAGGTCGTGGGTTCGAATCCTACACGATATAGATATTTTTCTACTCAATTTTACTTCAATGGCGACAAGGAATTCTGGTCTCAGGTCTATGAAGGGTTACGTGGATCCTAGATCTAGCTGATGCAGATGTGTGATGCCTCACTCCAGAACAGTTACTATCCACGACAGTTTACCCCTTCAAAGATCAAAGGCTGGGGAGGATTGTAGTGATTCGCTGGCTTTTCTAACCAGACGCCCAGTTATCTTGGTTGAAAGAGCATCTGACTTGCAAGCAGAAGGTCGTGGGTTCGACTACTACACTGGGTAGATATTTTCTACTCATTTTTATTTCAGTAGTATTTTCAAGAGTATATGCATGTTAACCCTTAAAGCGCCAAGAAAAAAAAAATGCATCTGAAAATGTCATCTGCTGAAGTCGTCTGCTGCAAATAATTGCCTAGCATTACTGTCAAATAAAGTATAGAAGCAAACAGTGTGGACCCAGAACAGACTGCTCCTATAGGAGCAGTCTGATCTGGGTCCAGACTGTTTGCCATAGAGGCTTCTTAAACATTCAAGCAGGCGAGAAAAGCAGACGACTTTTGTTGTGATTGGCGCATTAAAGATTAAACTGTATTTTGTGATCTGCTGGCCTTTTTTGCATAATTTACTTTGGAATTTGAAAAGCACGCCATTGATCCAAGCGACCCCAACCTCAAAGACCTACAGGTTCAAATGCATTTCCATGTAATTCAACTTTTTTCTCGTGGATAAGAGCTCGGCGAAACGCGTTAACATATTTTAGCAAAGTTATATATTAAAAACAACAACACAAACATGTAACGTCAACTCTCTCTCTTATATATACTGCACTCACTGCAATCTTTAAAACAGGGCAAACATAAAACCCGGCACTATGGCGGACATTTGGAAGTGGTACACTTGGTAAAAACATCCACAAAAAGGGTGGTTACTTATTTAACCGCTTAAAAGATACATCTTTACTCAAAAGTTGGCTCCACAGAAATTTTGGTAGGGACATGCCTCGACAATCTGGACGTTTGGGCCCTGATTATATGTTTAGACATAAGTGATGCACCTTTGTAGTATTATCCAATTTTTAAAATTTAAGAAATAGATCAGCTCCGGAAGTGAATTGTTGAGTAATAATTCACTGTTTGGAGGTCAGTTGTAAAGAAGATTAAGTCACGAGCGCGCAGCCCGAGTGATTTATCTTCGTACAACTGACCGACAAACAGTGAATTATAACTCAACAATTCACACACTGGAGCTGATCTATTTCGATTCTAACACACAATAAACGACAAAAACACATTCGAAGTCTTAAGCTTCTTCCAACTTTCCGCCATTGCACTGAAGAACTCCCGCAAATACTTAGACTACGTCGCATACGTTTACATGTAGTTGTAACGTCTATCAAGCGTAAATACGACGCTACACCGTCTAACGCCATGGGTGACGTCATTTTCCAGTGACGGTAGCTATCACACACTTTAGCTGTGAATTATTGTCCGATATATCACAGTTTGTTACCGTTGGCTCTATAGGCGAGGTGTGTTAGAATACCCTATATATCCATTCTCTATCATATCAGGCAATAATAACGTTACCGAGGCCTTTGCATTATTTTCCTATCTCATCCTACGTTACCTTGTCCTATCTTAATAAACAAAACGCTAACTTAACTTACCTACCCTATGCAGCTACCCAATTTTCATTCTACCTAAACTATGCTAAACTTCTTACATGTGCGTTTTGGGTCCTCCGATACATTTTCGGAAACACGTGAAAAGGTACATTTATATCAAATGGAATGAAATAAAAGAAGTTTTTGAGGAGAGCATCGGAAAATGATTATTAGGGAACCTTGAACATTAAGAAACAATTTTTTTTCTTATTTTGGGATAACAATACGCCCAAACCACACGTCTTGTGGATAACGTTGCATTTGCGTTCTACAATCACTGTGTTGATAATGATCAAAACGTTTCTTTTTTTGAGATTGAAAACAATTTTTGTTATAAATCAGTGCTTTTGCGATCGCACCCTACCCAGTTGCCCTACTCAAAAATACGCAGTCTATCCCAAGACAGCGCTTGTGTACCACGACTTACCCTTAACACTCCTGGGCCCGGAATTGCAATGCCACCTTAAAGTTAAGGAAAACTTAAGTTAAGTATTGATTTTTCAGGATGCAAAAAGTAACCTTTAAAACTGATTAAAATCAAAACAGTTTCCTTTTTTCTGAAGATCACAATATTATCTTTGACCACAAGTACCACATCGATCAAGGCAATTTATTTTACATTTAATATAGCATGTTGAAAAATCAATACTTAACTTAAGTTTTGCTTAACTTTAAGGAGGCATTGTAATTCCAGGCCCTGATATGGAACCATATCCTATCTACCCTAAACCTACATTTTGCTTTCCTGTAGTATGGTTCTTTAACCCTTTACTCCATAAAAGCGACTTTTGACCCCTTTGAACAATCATGTACATGTATCTGAACATATTATAGAAAATGGAGCATTTGCTCATTTGGAGTAAATGCTCTATTCTTTAGAATATTTTCAATGTATTCAAAACTTAACTTAAGTTTTTCTTAAATATAGAAAATGATGTCATGATCTAAAAATAGCCCATAAAGTAAACGGTTAACATCGAATCTTCATTTGCTGACATTTACTTCAATGGGTTACCCAGTGACCTGTGTGTATATTGTTATATGAGCCGCAACATAAGATTTCCAACAATGTGGTATGTGCGACCAGCAAAGCCTCAGATCAGCCTGCGCATACGCGCAGTCTGATCAGAGCCTTTGCTAGTCGCTTGAGTATTTTATGACTGTTATGCTACTTACTGAACACCATTTGGAGTTTCTAAGCCTAAAGGAGGCTGTACAGGCTCTTCTGACTAGTCTGCACTTGTCAAAATACCACATTGTTGGAAATCACATGTCGCGGCTCATATATATAGGCCACTGCCTTCCCCTACATGGGGCTCGACGCGAGAAAACATGTTTTCGAGATTTGAACACAGCAAAAGCACAACACAGCCTGTGTATCTTTGACGACTGATCACGCTATTAGGAAAGTATATCTAAATTTGTTAGCTAGTCTCAGTAGCTGTGGAGATTAATTTTAGTCTCGCTTTGTCAAAAACCCTTAATAAAATTTTGTCACGTCGACGCCTATATGAAAGCGTCACAGAGCCAGACGCCCGACCCACCGTCGTGTAACTAAACAGTAAACCACAACCACACACCGGGACTGGGCCCACAACCCACACACATACCAATGTAGATTTAGGAGAAGGCTTGCAAAAACCGACCTCCACTACCGTCGTGCACGTCCAAACACATCCCCTCAAAATGAACAAAATAGTAAGTGAGTATGATCAGGAAATACCACAATCACAAACCGCAGACAATCCTATAGCACCGCGAGGAAGAGCCGCTCAACCATTACGAGACACTAGGAAGACAATTAAGCAAAGCAAGCAGCTCTCTCTTCCCCATCAAGATGAATGCAATACTAGAATGGACATAAAGTAACGTACAACAAAACATAGCACAATTAAAGACTTCCACAATGGGAGTAACAATAAACAAAAGTCAACAACAACAGAACCACTGCCTTAGAACGGACAGCAGCCTAAGCTCCCGAGGGGGGGGGGGGCTTAAATGCATTTTACTGGTACCAAATCTTCGCCCTAGATTCTGCTGTTGTTGAAGTACAAGAAATGTTCAGCTCGCATGGAGGCCATCTAACTAATGCAATGTATCATCATGGAGAAACTCTCTACTCAAATTAACACACCGTGATGAAACAAAGAAAAGGGCTCATGACTCAAAGATAGTCAGAGCTAAAGAAAACCTCAAATTGAACCACGGCGGGTCCAGCTACAGATAAGCACCAGGCACAAACCCACCGATTAAAGCTTTACGTTATAGCCGTCATAGAGTCTGAGGCCTGACCCACCATCGTGCAATTAAAGAGGAAACCATAGCTATAAACCGTGATTGGGTTTTAAACTAGGCATGCAGACTGTCGCATGATATCAACTGCAGGGAAAGGGCAGCTAGGAACATCACACACATTCACAATGATCCCTCAGAATTAGTAAGGGTGCAAAAATCAGGTTCAATACAATCAAGTACCACACCTGACCCAAAATACCAATGGGAAAGTGACAAACTCACAGTTAGACACCACAAACGATTGCCAAGAGGTCAGCCCTTTCCCAGCAGGTGACCACAAGGCACGTATAAACAGACGCGTACAAAGGTATAGCAAAAAAAGACAAAAAAAACACACATTAAAGATCCACAAAATAAGTGCCGCCTTTGAACGGTCAATAAAATATTTTACTGGAGGGCTTAATCCGGTTTCACGGCGCCAACCTCACCCTTAGTTCAGATGTGGATCAAGACACATAGATGTTTGGTTTGCATGAAAGACCCCTAATTATCAATGCATCATCTCCTAAAACATATAAATCTAGATATAAGAAGGAGATAAAGCAAAGATAAGGACTGAGCAGTAAATAAAACTGAATACCCTCAGAAGCCATAAACCAAATTGCAATCAGGTTATAGCTATGATACACCTCGCCGCAGAAAAAAAACAATAACAACAAAACTTCAAAAACAATAAACGAGTATGATCAGGAAATACAACAATAACAAACTGCTGACAAACCCATCAAATCAAGTCCGCCCTTTGAACATGTGAGAAGCTCTGGTGGATGACACAATCCGAACTGACTAGGCCAGTTCAGTTGAATCAGACCTCGAATGTATATCGAGGATCTACTTTGATAACGTGACTCTGGCGTTACATAGAGTGACGCTGACGCCACAGAAACCATGTCAACACAAGTGTGATTGCAGCAAAACAAACGATTATAAACAAAGTTTATGGTTTTCAATAAAATATCGCTATTGCAATATATTATTGAAAAATAAACTTCATTTATTCAGGTGATAAAACTTTTCGGGTAATCAAAACAATGGATTTTAATAGGACTGGGCCCACATACTCAATGCTATTTTTCCTTATGTCAGTTGCGGCTAATATAATGGAGCTGTTTCATAGATAGTACTGCGTTTTACATACATCCGATAACTAATTCCGCAACCCGGGAAAGATTCGTACCTTGCGACCAAAAGGACCTTGAAAACTTCCTAGAGGTAAATATAAATATAACACAAATGATGATAATAATAAAACAGCTGATCTTTGCCGTCCTTCTTACTTTTATCTTGATTCAACATACTGAAAAGGTTTGTTCCAATTGACAATTTTTTCGATGCCTTTTAATTTTTAGAGTAAATCATGCTTGGTATTTCATATATTTATTGTTGTATAAAGAATGCCTGCTGATGATTCACAAGAAATACTAATTGAAATAGTAAGTGAGTATGGTCAGGAAATACCACAATCACAAACTGCAGACAAATTCATTTCTCCGCGAGGAAGAGCCACACAACAATCATGAGACACCAGGTAGACAAATTAAGCAGAACAACCAGCTCTCTCTTCCCCATCAAGATGATTGCAAAACTAGAATGGACAAAAAGAAACGTACAACAAAACATAGAAAACTTACAGACTCCAACAATGGGAGTAATAATAATCAACAAGTCAACAACAACAGCCTTGTTTTGGGTGCAACTGCAACGAACAAAGAAAGCAAGTGAATTTGACCATGAAATGCCAAACTCACATACTACAGACCAACCTATGGCAAAGAAGGATCAAAGCACTGAGAGTACTGGTGGGGACGGCTGCATTGAAGCGTTCAAATAGGGAGGTTGTTAGTTAGATATCTTTTCTATAACATGCAAATGGAAACTGGAAGTCCCGTCTCTGTTGTAGGGTCAAACATATTGCCACAAAGTGAAATGGGAAAGCAATCTTTCTGACGACATTGGCATTTGTTCATTGGACAAAAACAGCCTTTTTTGGGAGAGTTTATCAAATGTAATCCATTATTGAATAATGCTAGAGACCAGATGATAATTGCTAACTTAAGAAGTGAATAATCAAACTTTATTTTCAAACGCTTTTATTATAGAGTGTTAAAATGATCCCTCAATGAATGTTTGTGAAAGCTCTTCAGGCAGGTAAGCGGTAAACAATTTTCTCTTAACTTTGTTTGGCACAACCAAAACTAAACAGTTGTAATTTGTTTTCCTAATACCGTGGCATGTTTTTTTTTCTCCTTCAGATTTCCATTTGGTTTCTGTTGGTTAAAGATCTTATGAGGATGAGGGAAAGTGTTTCCTAGTATCTTACCTAATACAAATCCACCCACTTATTCAAAGAAATCAATGATAATCAAGAACTGATTTGATAAAGTTATGTCCACTTTTGTATATGTTTTTCCTACTTTTACTTAATCGCCACCATAGACATTATGTGCAAGCTTGAATGAAGTCTCTTAATGGCAGAGCCAAACCAATTGTATAATTTTGGTAGAGTGCATCATTAGGGCCAAGTTTGTGAAATTATTGTAAATTTTGGATCATTGGTTCAGGAGGAGAAATCATTCAAAGGCATTTCTTATCTGGAGCTTTTGTGGATCCATTGTTCAGTGGAGTGGAACCATTTGTGCAAAATTGGTAGAAGACACCATAGGGGACAGTTCTGTGAAATTAACTTGCTTTTGGGCCAGTTGTTCAGGAGGAAATTCTGTTAAAAGAAGTTTCTTAGCTAGAGCTCTGGCAGTCATTTTGTTCAAAAGAGTGGAACATCTGGTCACGAACCTGAAGGCCTAAAGTCACAGAAAGTAAGAAAATGAAATAGTACATGTTCTTCAAATACAAATGGTTCTATAAAATAACTGGTATTTCCGCCCAGCAAGGAATTATTTCAATATCGGAAACATAAAGAAATCACATGGGGCAAGATCTAGGGAATGCAGGAGGTGGGGCAAAATAGTTACTTTTTCTTTCTTCAAAAACACTGTAACTATTTCAGAGGCATGAGCAGGGCCATCGCCATGTAGAAGACAGATATGTTTAAAACCAGTGACAGGGCGTCGTTTCTGATATGTTTTAGGCTTCTCCAGTACTATATGTCTTTGTAGTCCTTTCCAGTGATGTTTTTGCCCTTTTCCACCAGCACTTTTATTGCGACTCCTTCACCAGAGAAGAAAATTGCATACCAAACCTTCCTTGCACTTAAAGACCGTTTGCCAATTATTGGGCGTCTGCTATGTTTAGTGTCCAAGATTTTATTACTAACCTTTCTGACCAGCTCAAATTAATAGACCCGATTTTCATCACCTGGGACGACATTGGCAAACTGCTTTTTGTCATAAGTTTGAAACATTTTTAGCAGCTTTTCGGCCACTAAAACCCGTTGTCTGTTTTGCTCATCAGTCAACAGATGTGGCACCCATCTAGCAAAAATATTTCGGACTTTGAAATGTTTCTTCAAAATAAAGTGAACCGTTGATAGTGACATGCCTACTTTTCATGCAATATCACAAATTGTAAATCTGGCATCTCCTTAAATGATTCCCTTCATTTTTGAAACGATTTCTTTACAAGCTGCGAATTTTCGCCTTCCTGATTTTGGTGCATTTTTGATGGACTCTAAGCCAGATTAAATTTTATTTTTCCAGCGCCTATCTGTGTCATAAGACACACAAGAAGGTCCGTAAGTTGTAGAAAGTTCAATCATCAGCTGCTTCAAAGAACAGACAAGTTTTGAGCGAGCTTTGATGTAACCCCTTATTTCATCTTTCTGGTTGACTCTTCTACATGTACCAACTATTTTTATTACAGTGGCCAATGACTGTGTGTATTAATATGGCAAATAGGTATATATTGGTTTTTATCGTGTCCCACGTGGATATTGAGATATAGGACAATAAGCAATTCATTTCGAACATCCCTCGTAGGTACAATCATTAAAGTGTGCCCGCAAACGCTCACATTGTTGAACTCGCAACTGTTGTTCACACCAAAATGATTCTAAAAAGGAAATAAGATGTCCTAGATTTTGACCTCTAGCCTCAGAGAAATGAATATTTTTGGGGATATGAAGATACATGGATATTTTTTTCTGGAGGGGGGGGGGGGGTGTTCACCACGAAATTGGACTATATTTAGGTGTAATTTCTATGCATTTTAGGGTCTTTTCTTTACGTCAAGGATTTTTTGGGGGATGCTAAAATTTCAAATATTTTTGAGGTCCTTGAAATTCCTGATATTTCTTGGGGGTGAATGGTGGATGCTGGGTCAGACCCTTCATATGAAGAAAAAAAGAGTTACCCACCCCTCCCAAGCCCCCTGGGACACGCAAATACTCTTCTGTGACAAGAATACACTTTTACAAAGAGGCTCTGTCTACACTAAGAAATTGAAGCGGTTGATTGGGCAGGCTGGCTGACTGACTGATTGATTGACTGACTGAGAAAGCAAGCAGACAAACAGCTATATTTTGCTGCATACTGCTCTAAAACACTGGTCAGCTTTTTGGCGGGAGGGTGTGTGTGTGGCACACTGATATTATCATATATAAGTAGGTTCTGTCCATTTTTGGAGATTCATAATTTTGAATTACATTTTTTGGTGGGGGGCAGGAGATCAGAAAAATAAATATGTTTGGAAATATGATGAAATTATGATTTATTTTTTGTACGTTTTGGGGGGTCATTTCTATCAATTTGGGGCTTTTTAAGGTCAATGTTCAGATTTGGAAAATGTTTTTGGGGTCGCTAAAGTTCGAATATGTTTTGGGTATGCCTGATATTCCTTATATTTTGGGGATTAAGAGCAGATGCTGGGTCCAATGCCAAGCCTAGGTATTTAGAAAACTTGAAAG
Source organism: Loripinus fragilis (assembly GCA_964019695.1). Classification (NCBI taxonomy): domain Eukaryota; kingdom Metazoa; phylum Mollusca; class Bivalvia; order Lucinida; family Lucinidae; genus Loripinus; species Loripinus fragilis. Next base: position 27,496,062 of record OZ026518.1, read on the forward strand.
TATCCAAAATATGGCCAGGCACACTTACCACCTGAGATACTAGATAATCTAGCAAAACAGGCATACAAAAAAGTCAAAAGAGCAAAGAATGAAACAGACAGAAAAAGCGAGACAGACAGCCATTGGAAAGTGGACAGACAGAGAAATGGCTAGATTATGCTGCTCACAGCCTTCAGAACATTGGACAGGCGCTCCAACCACCTGAGCTACTAGACACATGTAAGCAGGCTAAACGAGCATATAAGTAAAAGAAGGAAGAACCAATGCAGACCGACAGAAAGACGGACAGATTAACTGACAGACAGACAAACAGCTAGATTTTGCTTCTCACAACCTTCAGCACTTTGGTCAGGCGATCCTACTACCGTAGAAACTAGATAATTGTGATAAATCAGCATACAGAAAAATAAAAAAAAAGCGAAAACCCAATGGCTATATTCTGATCTAACAGGGTTTTGATCCAGTCGTTTCAGCACACCAGCTACCTATCTTTTGTCATAGATGATTCTGACGTTTTGATTTTTAGGATTTCCGTGGACAAGAAAGCATATTGCAGAACCCCACGGCAATGAACAACGCCAACAATGGTCACATCCGCGGTAAGATTAGGAGCATGCTCTCAACCCGTGGTTCAGATTTGCATCAAATTCGCAATAGAACCAGTATCAGCTGTCCCTGCTGGTAGAAACTACAGGCTTTCAAAATGTAAGTGCCTTTGAGCCCATTATTAGTTCTTGCCACTTTAATTAATATGTGGAAAACGGTTCTAAAAAGCCCTGCCTCGCGGCCAGATAACAAAACCCCGCGGACGCTATAGTATTTTTCCATGCACCTCCATGGTTTTGACTTGCAACCGTTGAAGGGGTAGGGGCAGAAATCCCGTTCTCATAAACAATCGACGCTTATTTAAGCCAAATCATTAACATACAGGTAAAAACAAGTAAATGTCGTTTCACCAAAAAACGCAAAAATATAGAAACCATTTCTGTAAAAATGTGTAATTGTCAATCAATCCAAAAGTGTCCCGATTTCAAGGACTCGTTCATGATCTATTTGCATTTTTTTCTCGCATATTTAACCCTTAAAGCGCCAATCGCAACAAAAGTCGTCTGCTTATCTCGTCTGCCGAAATGTTTAAGAAGCATCTATGGCAGAAAGTGTGGACCAAGACCAGACTGCTCCTATAGGAGCAGTCTGTTCTGGGTCAACGCTGTTTGCTTCTATACTTGATTCGTCAGTAATGTTAGGCAATTATATGAAGCAGACGACTTCAGCAGACGACATTTTCAGATGCATTTTTTCTTGGCGCTTTAAGGGTTAAGTACTGTAATGCCTTAGCCATGCTGTGATGTTAGAGTGACTATTCAAGAATATGTATATGCCTTTAATCGCGCCTGACAAGTGTTCGTAAATAAGTTTTAACTATTTCAAATGAGAGCCCCTACCTTCAATTTCAGTTTATTTATTCTCCGCGAAAAGACTAGTCGAACAATATCCGCGGCCAAGAATTCGGTATGATACCAGTGGTGAAGCCCGCAAAATAATAATCTTTGCTAACAGGTTGGACCCAGATCAGACCAAACAAAACGTCGAGCCTGATCTGGATCCCAAAGGTTTGACACTGTAGCGATAGAACCGCAGGGGCGCATCCAGGATTCCATGTTGGGGGGGGCAATATTTAAAACATGAAATATTTTCATGCGAGCGCAGAAGACGCGAAGCCATGCTAGGGCGTGGGGGGGGGGGGTGGGGGTCGTTATGAACTTGGCACACTTTCACACACCGAAAATAATTCCAACCTATACTCAGGGTCGTAGCAACGAGTTTGAGAGTTAATGTGAGTGTTTTGATTCACAGAATGCATGAATGCGAGTTCTGTAGGTGCCAAGCGCGAGTAAGGGGGTCTGGGGCATGCTTCCCCAGGATTTATTGAAAAATCCGCGCACTTTGGTGCCTTCTGGCACATTTTCATGCAGATTAATTCTTTATCAAAAAGCTTCATTTTTTCAACAGGCAAAGTCATAAAGGACGTGTAACGGTTTTGTATTACAAATGACCCACTTTTACAGTAAAAAATCGATTGTAAAGAAATCCCTCCAAAATATTACCAAATGATACCTAAGAGTCTCTAGTTAAATGTCCACAATTTATTTTCTTCATTAAAATGTATTTTTATGATAAATTTTTGGGTTAAATGCATGCCCTATCAACCACACTTAACACTAAGTCTATGGTAAAACCAAACACCCTCGTGTACTTCGTGACTCAATTACATACATGTCCACATGCGGAACCGGATAAAACTATTTCTCATTTTATTGTGTATATAATATTACATCATAAAATGGTAACTCTGAGTCGGTTCCGCATGCGGCAAATACCGTAAAAAGACTTTTCTGCAAATTCTATCCTGAAATGTACTATTCAATTCATACTTATCAAAGCACTAAGAGTACTAAAATCACTGGAGAGACGTACAATGCCCTTCCAAAAATGGAATACAATGTACATATTAGCAAGCTCGTATCAATATTATTTCTTACAAAAAGTCTTTGGATATATTGCGTTTGAAAAGCAAAATTACAACAACATTTCAGTAAATGCGAGTCTTATTTGAAGAGAGAGAGAGAGAGAGAGAGAGAGAGAGAGAGACCAGCGGAGGAGAAGGTGCAAGGAGAGAGTTTGATGTGCCCCTTCTTTAACTGATACATAGATTTCTGGAGACAGTTCTTTGGTACAATCTGCTTTTAAAAGACAGCTTACCGCCACTTTTGTTTTGGCATGGCCCATTGCTTTGAATTAAGATTGTAAAAAATGACAAATAATGTGATCATTTATTGGAGCATGAGGAAAAAATAATCAATTATTGGTATTCTCAAATTACAGGGCGGACACTGTTAAATATGGCCATACTAGAGTAGTTAGGAATGGAAAGTATATAACATTAGATGGAGTTGTCCCCCCACCCACAAAAGGAGTTATGTGACGCTGGTGATCTTGGAATTAAGGTCAATACTACCGAATTCTAGTCATTCATTAAGGTCTTCCCAATGAATTATCTGTGTCAGTTTGGTCAAAATCTGGTCATTGGTTAGGAAGATAGAGTACAGACAAGCCTTTTTTATATATAGGTCCCTGGTGACCTAGTAAATGAGGTCGAGGTCACCAAAATCTTATAATTCGTTTTGGCTGTCCCAGATAAGTATATGTGCAAGTTTCGATGAAATTCATCTAGCGGTTCATAAGGTAGAGCAAAAAGCTACTTCACAGCACAGATATCGGAATCATTTGATATGATTCCAAAATTTTGATAGAACTGTGTCAGTTTAATGGTAATATTATTAAAGTGAGGTTATTTGAACAAAAAGGAGCTGGTGTGATGTATACAAATGCACACTCTCAACATTTATTGTAACTGACCCTCAAAGCTAACACCTATCTATATTTTTTGAAGTTCGTAACTTCTCATGTAAATATATGATGTATATAGGTGGCGCAGATATTGTCGCAAATAAACCAAAGTAATTCTTTAATTTAGTTTTTTTCTTTTCAATTAATTGTTAATTATGCAAGAAAGCATGTATAAAAACAGCCAATGGCCTGAATGCGAACGCTACAAGCATTTTGTTCAAAATGAGTGTAATGGGCTTTTCATGCTTACATGTGCACAATATCTGTGCTAAACTGTTTGTTTCCTCAATGAATATCGCTCTTGTAAAGTGTTTGTTAAAATAATGCAGTATATATACAACAACCACCTATTTGCAAATGGTAAATAGCCACTGGTACCAACAAACACATACGTTTAATATTCAAGGATCGAAATATTCTATTTTAGATGTTCATTCACCTTTATCAAAACACAATGTAGGTTGTTCAAACGGTTCCGAAATCCCTGCTTCGACAGAAGTTGTTACCCTTGAAATAGATGTCTGCACCACAAATGCTTGCAACATGACTAACTATTTAATGCTCTACGTCAAGTGCGGATCCAGAGGGGTATAGAGGGTCCGGACCCCCCCCCCCCCTAGAAAATCACAAGTTATATGGATTTCTATAGAAATTAGCATTTGGACCCCAGTGGAAAATGTTGGACCCCTTCTGGATCCTTCGAAAGTATAGTTTTCTCTGTTATAAAACCATTGGACGCCCTCTGTAAACTGTAAAATAAGTTGAGTACTAAAAAAAACGTTGTCCAGACTGTTTTCTGGACGTCAGGCCTGGACCCCCCCCTGAAAACAATTCCTGGATCCGCGCATGTACGTCATTGCTCTACGTTACAGTGAACCATATTCAGTCATGACGTTTCCTCAGTTGAACATGTATTACACAATAAAGTTGAAGGGTCTTGCACAATGACACAAAACATATGTTTCTTCGGGATTGTGAACTGCGACCCCTTAGTCACATGTAAGATAATAGGTAAGTAATATAGACCACAGCGCTATCACTACTGTTGGATATTTGAGCTGGGACATGCGTAAAATATGGAGCAGATATGCATTCTGTACATGTAACCTATTACCGCCTGCTTTGACATGTCCTTAAAGTATTCATTTATTCTGCATGTTCATCCACAAAGGTGCTCAGTTTTGTGAATTAATCTTATAATCGAATCAGGCGTTTGGAAGATACGTCACAGACACAAAAGTGTGCCATACAGACGGACTGACAGATGAACAGACAGATATACAACACTCACATGTATCTATTTGATAATTGTGGCTGTGAGCAAAAAAAGTGTTTAAAGCTTCCATTATCATTTCTGTAGCTTTATAACTATTCATATTCATGTTTCATACCAATCCAGCAAAAAAAGGTTGCGCATGTAATGCCGCGTTTAACATGTTACATGCACGCTTGTGTACTGTACATATCGTACTTATTATATTGATATAAATAAACCAGAATAGGCTTGTTTGAGCTATTGATTAACTGGAAAAGGCGATAAAACACTAAATGTTCGTTATATATTACACCTAAAAAACAACATATCACCAAGGTTATCGTAAACACAGTATTTAGCCAAGTTTTAGCATAATTTTTAATTAATGATGGTAGTGTTAGCTCAAAGTACGACATAGACATGACGGGTATGAACACACGCATGTTTGGTATTATGTTTGAGGTCAGTTTGCTTGTTGCATCTTTAAAAATATCCACATTTATGAACAAACCTCTGTTTATACACACTAGTGAGAAACTTTAATTCATGTGACTGCATATGCCGTCGTTAATTCAAAAACATGCTCATGTGAAGAGGCAAAGATCAAACCACCATATATTTAAATTTCAGCCAAATCCATCGTGGGCCAAAAAACGGTCAAACCGTTACACTTCCTTTTGAAATGAATGGGTAAAATGAACTTCGATGTCATTTCTTCAACTTTCAAATGGTTTTCTAAACGAACTTGTAGACTATATCATGCGCGATTGGAAAAAAAAAACTGTTTTGTGAAAATGCGAAGAACATAATTATTTGCAGACAAAAGTTTCATCGTGTGTACGTCCGAGAAACATGTTTCAAGAGATTTTTGGAGTTTCATGAAACAGTTTCATCGAATAGGACATTGCTATATTTTCTGAAACTTGTCACATATTTTTCCAGACAATTAGCCAATCACAGCTCGGCTATTTCTGAAGGTCAGTATACCTGTAATTTCTACAAATGTGCATACACAATTAAGAAAGGGGTCTTTTAGCTAGGTAAAATATGGTGAGCCCTATATACACTTCTTCGTTGAATCCAAACTTCGTATTATTCGCGGTCCATTTAAATGTTGCGTTGCAAGTGCAATGATCATCAGACACAATGGGACAGCAATTTCGTCCTCCTCAGCATGCTCAGTAAGCACCATGTTGAAAAAGTATGCACAATTTTAGCGGGAAAGAGCAACAGGTAATGTGAAGTTGCATCGTCTGTACAGTAGTGTATGGTACACACAAAAGTTGCATACATAAGTTGCAGACAAAAGTTTCATCGTGTGTATCAGGCTTCAGACTGCTCTGATCCGGTGCCACAATGCTTGAGTGTATGATAAAATTGGCAATTGTTGTGAGCATTACCACATAGTGCTCAGATGACTCCAGTAGACGTCATTCAGAAAAAGGAACCGAAAGATATGGTAGGCTACAATAAAATGACAGGATTTTAGCAGGGCGCTGCCGATCTGGCACCTTTGAATTTAGATCTCTTTATGTACGTTTGCGAGCGGAGCGAGCAAGAAAAAATCAGACTATTTAAAATTGAAAAAAAAAATCATCAACAAAAAACAGTAGCCGCTGCGAAAAACCATATTAACAAGAAAAACTCTAGCATGAAATATCATGTTTTACTGGGGCGGTTTAAGTGGCTCATTAATGGTTTTACCGAGTTTATGATAGAGCAGTAGATATCTTTTTAATGGACTGATACATGAGGATGGTGCAATATGTAATTCAAGTGCAGCAGCTAGGGTTGAGGGTTGGTGCTCAAAAGAACCGTCTCAATGGCATTGAGGTGATTCTTTTTGAATACCTACTATGTATTTCTGGATTTAGAAGAAAGGTTTTTATTATTATTATTAAACACCCCTGAAAGTATCTAGTGGTCTGGATGTTATTATGGCGATGTGCAGACTGATCTAAAGTCATGAGTTGCACCTCTTGAGTAGGTAGATCTGTTCTCTAAACACGGTGCCTATTTGCTGTCATGTGTACAGCTGAAAGAGATGTCGTATTACGTTAACAGTTTGTCCAGCTTTCTTTCCATTATGCGTAGGAGCTTTGGCTACTGTTCTATGATCTCTATACAACAGTACGTAATCTACATTCTCAGAAAACATATAAAAGTCGGACACCATCGGCCCGTCACCAAAACTTCATTATGGCATTTGGTTGGCGGGTCGACAGTGGACAACCGGGCATAGTTTTGGTAGCGCTCAATGGCATTTTCAAATGCACTTATGTACGGTCCAATAAGACAAATATGAACCATCCTGACAATATAAACCGAAACTTTTGTGAAACTGAGTCAAATTGTAGAATGAAAGAGTAATGATCAGTAATTACTTTTGGTTTGATTTATCTATTATAAAGACCGATAGTAAAAAGACCTTCTTGATCTGTTTGCGGCAGGTAGCAGGTAATAGGGATCAAAGACAATAGGATAATTTCAATTTATTGTTTTCGTCGTATGAACATAATGCTCTATGCTTATGTTTTTCGCACACACGACACCCTATAAACTGACATTGAGATAAAAAAAAATATTTGGGCCCCGGAACGTGAAAGCCTTTCTTGGGGGGGTGCGAAAAGCAAATGCACAGACTAGCCTGCGCATTAGCGTAGACTGATCAGCGCCTTTTTCATTTGCTTTTTGGGAAGTATAATTTCTAGAATTGCTACAAGTGAAATTTCAATTTTCTAGCTAGCCTCTGTAGATGAGGAGACTGCTTTTAGACTCGCTTTTTTAGAGGCCCCAAAGACAGGTTTTTGTCGCGTTGAGGCCCATTTTGTGTCGAAAATTGCACAACATGTAACACAAACGCAGTAGCCTACCTAATCAATGCAATTATATATTTTCTGGCATCAATGGAACATTGCAAACTGTTTGTAAACGTCCCTTGATGTCAATATAGCAACCCGAATAATGATTATGCTACTGTACTCCTAGCTTACTGATACACACTTCCTTTAGTAAAAGCCAATACTTATTAATCATGGTGGAACAGTGGTGACCTACATCGTCATCGATAGAAAACAATGAACCAGAACAGTTTATCTGCCTGTTATATTACTGGGTCTGAGCTGTTATTTATTCTTTTACAATTAATCATCGTTTCCTTTGTTGAATTAAAAGGGAAAACTTAGATTTGTTCTTACATTTTCAACTTTCTAAGCGTTGTCGAAAACATAAAATTGATCAATGCCTGACCGATTGTATATATATAAATAGAAACGTACTAAATCGCGTTGCGATTGGCTGTGTATAAATAATTTACATATACGTGTAGTGTGTATATCACATGATCGTTTTGGCGGGATAGGCATAAAGTAAAACTTCGAATGAAATCATACAAGTAAGATTATTTAATCCCCAATATTTAAGCGACTTTTTGGGGTCAGCTGAGATAATTTTTGATTTATATGAATGTTGTATTATTTACACACATAGCCGCGTAAAAAAAACACGCCGACTTGTTTGTTTGTTGTCAATGAAAGCAGACTACAATGGCAAGTCCACTATGTCTTTTACGATATGCCTATCATTATTATATTACTGCGCAAGGTATTATTTTTTAAATATATTTGTATTTGAATTAGCAATTGGCAATAAACCATTGCTTCGATACCCGAACTGAAGTTTCTAAACTGCAAAGCATAACAAACAATAAAAAAACAAAGAAAAAAAGAACTACTTTTTACGCGTAATATTTTCCAGAAAGTTGTTCGGTTTGCATTAAGCCTTTATCCTGCGGAATCCGGATATACCCCGTTCTAGAAAACATTGTAGATCCGGATCAGTTGGCTTCTCAGGAACAAACTAGTCAGGATCTTTACGACTCTTTATCATGCATCTAATTAAATTGTTAATATTGAAACCATGCGACTTATATGTCTGAAAATTTGCAAGGAGTGTAGCATATATTTAATGTATGGCCTGGCAAGGGTGAAAAATCGACGTGACTGAAAAACTGTAAGTGTTAAAATTGAGTCCGGATGCCAGCATCCGTCCCCAATAATGGTCAACAACATGGCATTAAGACCACAACATATGTAAAGCAATCAGCTCCGTCCTCCTAAGCGAGATGATTGGAAAGCTAGAAAGGATACAAAGTACTGAAATATAAAAGAGACATGCCACTAAGCCCCCACTAACAATGAAAGCAGCAACACGCAATGATTAGACAACAGCAGAATCAGCCCCTTAGACCAGAGTGCAGCCACCGGGGGCTTAATATTTTACTGGCAAAATCGTCGACCTAAGTAGTTTTTATCAGTTGAAAGTCAATCGATAAAGTGTCATTGGTCAAGTGATTTCGTATTGGCTTATTATCAGGTCCTTGGTCAGTTTAACTCGGACCTGTAACTGAGCCAGTACGAAATTACTTAATTTATAACATATTAGATTAAAACACCAGCCATTAATACACAACGCAGGAAAATAAACACACAGAATAATATATGTTGTATTTAAATATCGCCCCAAATCCATTGATTCTTTTTATTTTGTGGTTGAGCATAAAATGACATATGTAACATTCTTCTTGCAATATACAACTAACACACTGGTAAATGTATACGTCGATTTGGTGGTATTTACGCGTATTGCCGGTACTTAATAGACCGGAAGTGGTCGATATTGGTGTTGATACTATATAGAAAAACATGCCATATGCCTAAAGGACTGTAGAATTAGATCATTATTAAGTATTCGGCATGCACATGGCGATTTATGTAAGCATTTAGGAATAGATTCGAGTACCGATCTGGATCGGTACTCGAATCTATTCCTAAATGCTTACATAAATCGCTATGCACATACTGAATATTTAAAACTGATTTAAGTCTATAGTTCTTTAGGCACATGGCATTTTCTAAATAGTATTAACACCAATATCTACCACTTCCGGTCTGTGAAGTACCGGCAATACGCGTAAATACCACCAAATCGACGTATACATTTACCAGTGTGACAAACAGACAAAATTTTTAAGTTAAACAAATGGCATGATAAAGCTTATCTGTGTAACAGTTATGATGCTCAAGAGATTCCCGAAGAGCCCATTTCTCGTAGTGCAACTTTGCTGCTTTGTATCTCAGAGCGGTTCAGTCAAAGGGAACATACAGTAAGCCCATATAACGTTATCACGCTACAACATGAAACCCGCTAAAATACTGACCTGGATCGCGGCATTGTCTCTTATATCCAATGTGGATGTCCATTGTAAGAATTTGGCTGAATGCCTGGATACAACGTCCAAATTATCATTGGAGGGTTCTCTCTGCATAGATGTAAAATGTAAGTTTCTATTTACTTTCAATATGAATGAGCTGTTATGTCATAATTCACTTTTGATTAATGTATGGCAAGCTCAATAAAATGAACTAAATTGTATCAGTTTGATATCATTTTGTTAAACAAATACAAAAGCTATTAAAATTTGCGTCAATCAAGCTTTTTTCCCTAGAACGCAACTTACAATAAACTATTTGGACTATCACCGATTAATCCAATATTAAGGCCAGATTGTTTTTATTAGTTGATTTACAAACCCTCCTACTGTAATTTTCTCCAAAGTATTTTTTTCTATTTTTTAAATTTTATCTGCCGTCTCCAAGTATTTGTTTGGTTGGGAAAACTATTTTTGAGGTTCTGTCTGTGTATTTTTGAGAATACCACTGCTAGGAAAATGATGAAATATTTTAAGATTTGATACAGACTTTTGGTGTACCTTACCAGTTCTACTGTTCTTTTCTGGGGATATTTAAAAAAACTCCGAAAATGACCAGTCAACTGGTCATTTTCTGAGTGTTTTTTTTGACCACCGGCCCTAAATTTGAAAAAAGATTTCCCGTTAATCAATTAATAAAACAATTCTAGCCTATTCATAGAAATTTATTCAAACAAAAAAACTCTATTTACACTTTTTTTCAGAAATTTTCGGCCACTTGGCCTCTGTCAACAAACAAATAACATGAATTTATGTTGTGCGCTACATCTCCACCGTGTAAGCCAACCAATTAACCTATACTTTAACTTACACAGTGGAGATGTGAAAGTACGTCCATCCTTGTCTCATGAAATAAAACTGATTTGTTTTAAGATTGGTATACTTTCTGTCTTAAAATTGAGCACCCCCATATGTATCTATAGCTGAAAAAATCAACTGAAGTATAATGCACGACCAATGTTGAATGTTTGTTAATTAGAATGAAACTCTGTATCAACATTGAAAGCAATGACCAGCAGCCGAACTGAATGATTCAACAGATATATCACCAAAACAAAAGAGTTGCTTTTAGAAAAGAAACTAGAAGCTAAAATACTAGTAAGTTTTCTGTCAAACAAAGCCAAATATTTGCAGATTTTACTAAAAAATATGACTAATAAGGACCAAATCTATTGGTAAAATTCCCGGCTTCTCCATAAAACCTTAAAACCACATAAAACCACTTTCGGTGAGCCTTCGGGTGCTCCCGTCATATAATAAACACACAAATCATAAACCCTCCCGGCGGTACTGGTTTCTATCCAGGGGGAGGCACAAAAAGTTTTTATTCAGGCAAGAAGAACAAATCCTCACACTGTAAATTCAAAGCAGAGATTGTAAAGGATTTATATATAAATTGCTTTAGTAAATGTTGTGGTCATGTGGTTAACCTTTTTTTGTAAGCCAAACAGTCTGACACACAAAGGTTCTAACACTGACGTGACCGAATTTTTAAATATTTGTTTATACTTTTTTCGTCATATTCCCTGCTAATTCAAAAAATATAAAAGTTTACAAAATTTGATTTAAGTTATGGTGCGGTTCAAGAGTTATGAGCATTTTCACTAAAAGACATCAACTGGCCAAAATGATGGTCACCATTTTGCATACCAGTGGCTTGACAAAGTATGCAAAATTTGATCCAAATGCACCATGCGGTTCAAGAGTTATGAACAGTTTTACTAACTGACCACACGCAGCTGAAATGATGCTCAGCAGACCCTCGTCCACCGAAAAAGGCTGTTACACATACCATTGGTTAGATAATGTAGAAATGCATTTTATGATAAAAATACAATGTGGTTCAAGATTTATGAACATTTACACTAACAGAGGACAGACAGACAGACAGACAGACGGACGGGCTCACATAGTGATCATATTGCAGACTAAAAGGTCTTGCAATTTATGTTTGTAATGTGCATAACAAATGATTTATGGAGAATACTATTTTTATCATAGTTTTGCATGGTTCTACAATAGTGTGAATGAATGCGACAGGACAGCATTTGTTCTTATTTTACATTTTAATACAGTTTACAATTTAGTACTTGACACTGGTTTCTTGTCAGAAAGCTGGCTTGAAGGAATTATTAGGCCAATCTACAAACGAAAAGGTGATCCTCACCAACCCGAAAACTATAGACCTATAACCATACTTAGTTGCTTTGGGAAATTTTTCATCTTAATTCTTAATTCACGATTACATAAGTTCCTTGAATTGAATAACATTTTAGAAGAAAAATCAAGCAAGTTTTAGATCAGGACTTCTACAACAGATCATATATTTGTCTTACAGTCACTAATCGAACTTCTTAAAGCTAAAACAATGAATCTTTTCTGCTCTTTTATAGATTCCTCTAAGGCATTTGACTCTGTTTGGCGGGTGGTCTTTGGATGAAACTGCTCAGTTATAATATCAATGATAAAATATTATGTTTAATACATAATAATTTGTACAAAAATATCAAGTCATGTGTATCATTCTATGGAGTACAATCTTCCTTTTCCAAAGTTTTAGAGGGGTTAGGAAGGGGGAGAATCTTTCGCCAATACTATTTGCCATATTATTAAATGATCTTGAAAGTTTTATGGCAAATAATGGTGCAACTGGTGTAAACCTAGATTTAAGATATTATCAGTTAACAATATCTCTTAAGATTTTGGATTGTTGTACGCTGATGACACTGTTATATTTGGTACTGACGAAAATCAATTTCAAGTTAAACTGGACTTATTTTGTGAGTATGCTACAACATCGAAACTTAATATAAACTATAATTAAACTAAAATCATGTTTTTGGCACAAGGAATGATGATCGTTTCGAATTCAAATTGGGTACTCATGCGATATCAATCTGTAAAGAACTCAAATATTTAGGAGTCATTTTTTAAAAAAAATAGGAGTTTTGACAGTGCTATAAAACATAATGTTGAACAAGGAAGAAAAGCTATGAATTAACTTTATAAGAGAATCAGAAATTTAAATTTACCAAATGATTTAAAAAAAATAAGTTATTTGACCATAGAATAGCCTCTATTCTGCTTTATGGATGCGAAATCTGGGGCTACCAAAATACGCGAATCATAGAAAATGTACATAATGACTTTTTGCGCAATACTCTAAAATTACGAAAAAGCACACCACTGCATATCTTATACGCAGAACTTGGTAGAAGACCACTACTAATAAATATTGAAAATCGCATGATAGGTTTTTGGATTTCAATTATACATGGTAAAAACTAAAAACTCACGAGTCTTTTGTACAATACACTTTATAAAAAATGAAGTAGGTAATTATATTTTCAAGTGGATTAACTGCATTAAGCACACCTTAATTTCTGTTGGTATTATAGGTTTATTTTATGCTGACTCACTCCAAAATGTTCAAGCTTTGAAACTATCAATTAATCAAACTTTAGTAGATTTATACACGCAAGATTGGTATTCAAAGTTAAACAATTCGTCAAAATGCAAATATTACTCAATATTCAAAACAGATATTTGTATGGAAAAGTACCTTCTTCATTTGCCAAGGAAAAGTTACCTATCTGTATGTAAATTTCGGACCTCTAACCACAAACGTCCCATCGAGTTAGGGCGCTGTGAAGGAGTTTCCCCAAATGAAAGGAAATGTTTATACTGTAATACAGACATTGGATATGAATTTCAATATCTTTTTTAAATGCAGTCATTTCACTAATGAAAGAACTGTATATCTGAAACCATATTTTTATAGGCGCCCTAACACATTGAAGCTTAAAGAATTTTATTCTTCAAGTAACAGAAAGACACTCATTAATTAAGCTAAATTTGTGGAATTGATTATGAAAAATTTTGAGTAAGCTGTTGTCTTATGTACACATTAAATTATCTTACACTGGATCTAATCAATTACTGCGTTTCATGACCTTACTCAGGTATTTAGATGCATTTTGCTCATTCCGTATAAGTAAACATATCAATAGCCTGCAATAATATACTTTACTTGGTTAAAATATACATGGGTTTGGACTTGATAACCCAAACGTGTGTGTGTTATACACTGAAAACTGGCGTCACAACTAACACATATTTATGTCATTGTTTTCTTTTATGCCACTTGCGTATGGCCTGAGATGTTTGTTATCCAATAAAGTTATGTTACGTTCTGTTCTGCAGTACATTTGAAACAGACACATGCCTGTAAATCAGCTTAAAAATACCCTTGCATAAATTGTACGACAACAGAACTTTCTAAATTGTTAACCTCATGTCTTACAGCTGTTAAAAAACATGTTATCAAATATTGTGAAAAAGTATATGAGAGATCCGGTAAAAACCTATTTTGGTCGATTAAAAATTCAGGTGAAATTTTAGATAAACTTAAAGCTAGAGATTTCAATGCGACCAGTTTGTCTACTTATGATTTTTCTACTCTTTACACTACTTTACCTCATAATTTAATTAAAGATAAACTTATTGATCTTATTGAAAGAACCTTCCAGAGAGAAGGCTCTCCTTACCTTGCATGTAGTGAAAGAAATGCATTTTTTACTTCAGAAAAACCTAAAAAATATCATGCATGGTCGTGTCAAAATGTATGTGATGCGCTGACTTTTTTGTTGGACAACATTTTTATTCGATTTGGCACCAAGCTCTATAGACAAGTAGTTGGGATTCCTATGGGCACTAATTGTGCTCCCCTGGTTGCAGATTTATTCTTGTTTTGTTATGAAAGGGACTTTATGATGTCTCTTTCTGATGATAAGCAGGCTGATGTTATTGATGCGTTTAACACTACTTCCAGATATTTGGACGATATTTTAAATATTAATAATGTTTATTTTGAAAATATGGTTAGTCAAATATACCCTTCAGAGCTCCAACTTAATAAAGCCAATGCCTCTGATACCGAAGCCGCATTTTTAGACTTGCATTTGTCAATTTCTAATGGTATTGTTTCTACCAAAATTTATGATAAACGTGACGACTTTGATTTTGAAATTGTCAATTTCCCATTTTTAGATGGTGATGTTCCTCGTTCTACATCCTATGGAGTCTATATCTCTCAACTCATTCGTTTTGCTAGAGCATCTAGCTATGTTACTGACTTCAACACTCGCAATAAATTGTTAACTCAGAAACTTCTTAAACAGGGCTATCGGTATCATAAACTTCGTAAAACATTTTCAAAATTTTATAGACGATACTTTGATTTGATTTCTAAATTCCAAGTTGGACTTAAATCTCTCTTGCGCCAAGGACTTTCGGAACCTGATTTCTATGGTGACTTGGTGTATAAGTTGAAGAAGATTGATGGCTCTAATAATTTTTCAGCGCAGTTCATTAAAATAATTTCCCATTATAAAAAGATTGGCTATAACATTAATGTATTGCAACAGACTGCATGCTTGGTAGTCAACCCAATCACAGTTGGCAACTTTGCTTTCCTCTTTAATTGCACGCCGGTGAGTCGGACTTCAGACTCTATGATGGTTCCGACTTAAAGACTTATCTATTGATGAGATGGTAGGGGCCTGATGCTTTGGCTGTTTGTCGGGCCCACCGGGGTTTACCTGTTGGATTTCTTTTGCTCCGGTATTCAGTTTAATTTACTGTTGAGTCCTTATCCTTGCTTTATCTCCTTGTTATATCTTGATTTATATGTTTTAGGAGATGATGCATTGATAAGTTAGGGGTCTTTCATGCAAACCAAATATCTATGTGTCTTGATCCACATCTGAATTAAGGGTGAGGTTGGCGCCGTTAAACCGGTTTAAGCCCTCCAGTAAAATATTTTACTGACCGTTCCAAGGCGGTACTTCTTTTGTGGATCTTTTATGTTTTTGTTCTGTCTTGTGTTTGCTATGTTTTGTGCGCGTCTGTTTATATGTGCTTCGTGGTCACCTGCTGGGAAAGGGCTGACCTCTTGGCTCTCGTTTGTGGTGTCTTCTGTGAGTTTGTCACTTTCCCATTGGTATCCTGTGTCAGGTGTGGTACTTGATTGTATCGATTCCTGATCTTTGCAACCTTACTTACTTTGTGGACATTTCTAAATGATTTGACTTCAATAGTCAGGACAACAGGATATTATCTTCGTAGTATAGAAATTGGCCTGAACATATTTGCATGTGTTTGCCTTTGGCTATAGAGCTTATCAGCACCTGATGTAGAATCTGCTTTAATGTTAATATGTTTTATTCAGCAGCACCAACATTAAAAATCAATACTCGTGGCAACAGCCATTCAGCCCTTATAACCAAATAATAATTATAAAGCTTGTAACTACTTGTAAAATGATTCTATATGTACATGTACGGTAATATGACAAAGATCAACTCTCCTTTAAATTTGTTATAAATTATAGTATTCTTTTATTCTACAACACGTTGTCAATCATACGCTGATATTTAAAAGCAAATTGTTCAGCCAATGGAACAAACATTTTATAAGCTATTAAAACTATGATACGAAAAAACACCCTTCTGATCTTCAGATGATTGGTGAAATTACAACTAATCTAGTCTAACAGACATAAAACAGAAAATCATTATTGAGCCTTAGCATCCAATCTTAACTGACTTCAATTCCTATGTAGATTCCTATGTAGATTCCTATATCTGAGCCCCGGGTAGTTTTCATAAGATCCTGCATCATGGAGTTGGATTTTTTGTTTTTAAGTTAAAATAAGAGGCCTATTTAAATTAAATTTCAATCAGATGAGTTTGGTAGAAAAAATCCAATGGCACAGCCGATTAGGATAGCATGTAAGAGTTAATTTTAAAGTAGGTGCCAGTTTTGAAAGTGGTGCAATTTTTTTCTATGGTATAGTAAACGCACCAACCCTAAATTGCGCTATCATTTTCAATCATGCTCATTTTTCATGATGCCTAAGTCTTAAGTCAGCTGAAATCTCCCACATCCCCTGCAATAGCCAGTTTGATGGCCTCAACTAATATTCTGGGTGCGCAGTGGCTCAGTGGTAGAGTGCTTTACTCGAGACCGAAGGGGCCGCGGGTTCGAGCCTCACTGTAGGCACTGCGTTGTGTTCTTGGGCAAGACACATTAATCCTAGGTTAGTACTGGTTCAACCCAGGAAGACCAATCCCTTTATAACTGAAATATTGTTGATGAGACGTAAAGAATCAAATAAAACAAAAATCAACTAATATTCTAGTATCCCATAAGCCTGGAAAATGTGTTTTGTTTGCAATTTTTCGATGACCTGGTATAAAATGACAGTGTATTTCGTGGTACTGTTCACATGAAATATACCATTATGGAAAATGTAATAAAAATGCATGTTCTTGGCGAATTTTCAATCAACATTGCTTTCCTTGACCCAAAATTCAATATAGAAAGCATCAGACACTGGTTTTTCGAACGGGTATATAAAACTTGCCATATTTTCTATACATGGTTCCCCACCCATTTTATTTAGTAGACATTATATATTTACAATTTATAAACATAAATGAGCCGTGGCATGGGATTTTTAACAATGTAGTGACCAGCAAAGCTTCAGATCAGCCTGCGCATACGCGCAGTCTGATCAGAACATTTGCTAGTCGCTTGATTATTCTATGAGCGTTTAGCTACTGACTGAACGTCATTTGTAGTTTCTAAGCTTAAAATGAGGCTGTACAGGTTCGTCTTAGTCGACACTCGTCAAAATGCCACATTGTTGGAAGTCACATGTCATGGCTCAAATATACTCTTCGTTCATCTATCTCACTGCTTTTGAAACTAAGTTTACTTGGTTTACTTTAGAATCATCACATATTGCAGCGTACCCTTTTGAAAGTTAATTTGGACCTTTCATTTTGTTATGTACGTTACATATACATTCAACCCAGCAAAAGCCCATCTAAGGCGAAAATAGTTCCTCTGAATTCTGCGTGCTTTATCAATGCTTAATGGGTCAAAACTTTGTATTTACCTATAATAGAAAATTGATTTGTCATCAACATACTGCTAAAATGATATTTTTTTTATTTCATATGATGTACCAGTTAATACACATGGAAGCCAATATAAAAACTACATATCAAAAGCGCAACTTTAACATACTTAAACATGAATGTATGCTGTAAAATGTAACTAGATTTCAAATGTTTGTAACTACATCACATCTTAGAAATTACCAACTACTAAAGGCATATTCAGCTTAGATATGTCTCAATATAAGCTTGTAAATATTTTAGTGATATACACAACACTAGCACAATTTTAATTTATTTGGTTTTGGCTATGCAGTAGGGGATTCTTAGTCAATCTTGAGCGTTTCGAAAGTCCTTTTTATAACAAACTGGTCAAAACATTAAAGATATGTTGACGCATAACTTCGACGCAAAACGCAAATCAAATAATATGGATATAAAAAATCATAATATATGTTAGATTGCTCCCTTAAAACTTCTATCTTACTAGTCACTTTAAAGCATGGTTTGAAACTCTGTTTGAATTATATTAAATTTCCTAAAGGCGAAAACTGTAACATACATAACTTAAAATGTTATATTACTACTGCATGGAATTAAGGCAAACATTCCTATCGTAAATGATTTTGATAAATTTAAATGCTCAGCGAATTTTACTAATTATTCAGCAGTCCAATCACGCATTGTTGCATAAAACGAACCGCACGCGCATCGTCGTCGCGCATGTCGATAAGTGTCGAGTTGTCGAAGGAAACCAGGCTAGGTATGGTGCCAGTCAATATAAAAAACTATTGCCTGGGCAATAGTTCAGTGACTCATGAGATAGCAAAAGAAAGACAATTACTCCGTATATAGACGGTTGGGTAATTAAACGTTTTATGAACGATATAAAGATGGTTTAATTATTTCAGAGTAACATTATCAATAGCATTAGTCTTTTGCTTATTTACTATAACTAGTTTGATTTTTTCGATGACGTTATAAATAAATGTTACATGAATTCATGGTAATTGAAATAAAATCGCATTTGTATATTCTGAGCCCCTTTCACCTGATTAAGCTTTATTTGTTGTTTATCGAAAAACATTAAGGGGTACACTCTACCTTTCTAGTCATTTAAATACAAAGATTGATTACATATCCGCTTTGATGAAGTATAATGAATATGTATAACAAATTAACATATACCATGACCCTAAACGGTAACGTTTGTAACACCAAATACCCATATGTAACATATTTACTTCAAGCTAAAAAAGGTCCTGTTCCCCCAATGGTATTTTGTAGAGATATCATATCTCAAAAAGAAATTCAAGTCACGCCTTTAAAGAGATAGTTGCATTCTATACGCCGGAGTCTTATTCTGTACCAACATGTTGCTTATGTTACTGTAACAGACTTAAAAAAAAGAGTAAAATGAACGTCAGAGCTAATAACACATTAACCTCACTAATAATTCAAATTACTTAAAGTAATCAGCAAACTTGATGCCTAAACTACATGAAAGAAACATTTCGAACAAAATTATAGCTTACAATGGCGGTGTCTGTGTTACATAGATTAAGTTTCCCTTTGAAAATTTTAATTGATGCTAACATCATTAATTCTTACAGCCGATTTGTGCATTTTTCCAACTGGTTTTAATCTTACTATTTACTTAAATCTTTAATACTATATTCATTTAACTAGTAGATTAATCTTACTTCTTACTTAAATATTTAATACTATATTCCTTTAACTAATAGAAAAATAAGGTTTGCTTTTCTGTCTTATATATAAGGTCTTTAATGAGCTGTTAAACAACCCAATCCCTAATTTTTAATAACCAATTTTGATATATATGTTTAAAGATAGATGTATGAAAATTTTTGACAGTGGTGAATATCTTACTTTTTTGGACTTTCTTGCTGATATAGTAAAGAATCGTAGATTTTCAAGTTTTACATCAGGATTGGAGCACATATTAAAACGTGTAGCATATGTCACATGACATAATACATGAGCAAGGAAATTGTCTTGATGCTAGGGATGATATTTCAGAAAAAGTACAATTTAGATGTTTTCCTATTAATCTCTAGCATCTAGTGCCTTCATCTTAGGAATTATGGTCGTTGCTGATAACACGTCCATGAACTTGTGGTACAGATGTTTCTTTTTTTATCAAATATTTCCTAATGCGTACAATACTCAAATATATAATGATACAAATAGAAAATAATAGTTTCACATTTATATGAGACAATTTTATATATGTTCCTATTGAATATAAATAATAAAATAAATTCTTTATTCATGTCAACCTCACCAACAATGTCTATCATTGTGCCTGCTTTATGCTTGCACTCTGCAATACTGATTAGAAACACATACATATGTTTCAATCTTACAATAATTCATTACATGAAGACATGTAAATAAACGGTCAGTCACATTGTCAAAATGCAAATAAGAATACTCTATAATATTCAATGGTGTCATTTTAAATCATATTAATGGTATCATACGCTACACAACTATTACTCACGATCACAGCAACTGCAAGACAGCTAATGTGTTTCATTTTGACGCTTATAAAAGCTGGTTTAGTACAACCACTGTACAAAATTACTCCTGTAGGAGGGGTCTATACAGAAAATCTAAGGACCAATACTTTAAAGAACGCTCTTCGTGTTTCCATGTATTAGCTTCGTAGTCAGATAGACGCACTAATTGTTTTTCGACACACTTATATTCGATGATTAGTATGTGTATTTGGTAATTGATGTATAATTCACGTAAACTCCCTGTAAAATATTTTTTTTTAAATTCTTAGTACAAAAAGCATTACTGGCAACTACAATTGTACAATCACCCCAATGAAAACAAGAGACGAACAAATAAACTTAATTTCTCAATCGCCAAATTTTCACATTTGAATTCAAACCAACTACAGTAGAGACTGTTACCTCCAACCATATTTTTTCAGCTAGAGTAAATTGGGAGATATAATATGTTCCCAACCATGAAACAAACAATGTATAATGAAAATATATTGGTATAGAGGAACCAACATCTCACAGAGGGTGGCGTATTGCATAAGCAAAATCTAAGTGTTATGCAATGCAGTATCAGTTGCAACCGGCTGTTACTAGATCTCATCAAAGTTCATGTAGCCGAAACACAAAATCTTTAATGGTATTAATTTATCAATACTACAAAGCAAAAACTATTTGAAAATGGGTGGGTGGACATGCGCCGATCCAGAAAGTTTTTTTCAGAGGGGTCCAACTTTTTTTTAGCTAATAAGTGTGTCCAAATACCACTAAAGTCGGGCCATCATCGGCGCTGGCGTGCCGATGATAGCCCAACATTGAATGCTTTGTGACTTTTCAGGGAATCCAAACCAGTCAAGCTAAGAAACCCTATAGTTTTGTGATTTTTCAGGGGGTGGGGTCCGGACCCCCTCCCCCCTCTGGATCTGCACATGGTGAGGAAACACCAATGCACCAAAATTTGCTTAACTTCTTTGTTAACTGAATTCATATCTATTGATTTCGTGTTTAACTTTGATATAAATTAATGAGGAGTCAAAATACGCTCATACATATTGAGATTGGCTCGAATGTTCACACGCAATGCATTTTCAGTGGGTGGGGTAACAAAATATTGCCAGAAAAAATCTGCACCGATTTTGTTTCTGGTATTCACCCACATTTGACGCCTATATAGTTTTACTTTCACCTGCTACACATGATTTTTTCTACCACTAATGAATCTTTGGCTGATTTGATTCTTTCAACTAAATGAAAAAACAACAACAATTAAATGCAAAAGCCTGAAATTTGTACAAATTTTTTAGGCTCAGTATACTTAAAACAGTTAAAACATATATATAATCATTGTATGATCATACGAGTGGATCAATATAAAATTGCCTGTAACTATGGTAACTCTTCCATCTGTCTAAGGTATCGAATCAATACAGGTAATGGAAAGATGGCACCACCTTGCAGAATTAAATTTGATATATGACAGTTATACCTTAGCAAACTGTTTAGATATTTTGCTCAAAAGGTATACGAAGACAATCTAAATTATAATACAGCCCTACATTATTGTTTTTGAAGAAATCTCTGCCAAAATAAACGTGTCGGTTCATATTGGACACTACATAAAACAACAGAAATTTTGATATTCTCATTAAATGACTGAAAGTAAGAAAGACAGCAAAGATCAGGAATCGATAAATTAAGTACCACACCTGACTTAAAGTTTACTGTCGGTGAATATTTTATTTCAACAAAATGCACTTAGTGCAAGTGTCCCCAAAGACTTAAAACATCGTTTATTATGTTTTATTATACAAGCGTCCTTGGTTCCCACGGGGTTTACAGTTGGGGATTTAGTAGCGTCTTTGTTTTTTCAGACGGCAAGTTTCCAAATCATGACGTCCTTAATCATTGTCTACACATATGCCCCATACTCTTGCATATTTTACCGGTGTATAATCTTAACGGCACTGGAAATGTTATTTAAACATTAAATCCCTTTTCTTACACTGGATTTCTCTAAACAAAATAGCATAAACGTCAAACATTCAAACGTCATTAGGTTACTACAACGTCATACTGACGCAAACATCGTCGTCGCGAATAAAAGCATCGGCGAAATGATCACTCAAGGCCGCAACGCTTTCCCGTGTAACGCTTTCCCGTGTAGTGTTTTGTTGGCTATATTTTTATTGTGTTAAAGAGGGCCACTTGGTAGAATGGCTTATGAGCGTGTATACCTCTTAACATTATTGTATAAAAAGCAAAATAACGTCTGGCAAACACATCAGGGCCAATTTTAGGCTTTGTCAAGTTACATCATATGTTCACACATTACCCGGACCTGATTTTTACGGCTTCAAATGGCTTCGCGCAACACAATCTGTGCAAGAATATAGGGATCATATATGTTTTTGTTTCATGCATTAACATTTGCCAGATCCCGAGAAACCTGTTTGACCACGAGGCCGATGGATCGTGTGTCTAAACATCTCCTGAGAGACCAGCCAAGTGTTGATGTAATGAAACAAACATGTGAGATCGTTATTCCTGCATATTTTACATTATTACCCAACCGTCTATATACTGAGTAATTGTCTATTTTTTGCTATGTCATGAGTCACTGAACTATTCCACAGGTCGATAAATTCGATTCTCTTGGACACCCTTGCACGTATTCTTAAGAAACAACAAAACTTTGTTTAGCATGAGAGCTTATGGATCAGCCGCTAATATATTACCTGAACACATTGGACTTCCAACAAAAATCATAAATCTTCACTAAGCCTGTTTTTAAATCCTTGGCGAAAAGCAATACAGTTTGAGCCCTCCAGTAAAATATTTTACTGACCGTTCCAAGGCGGTACTTCTTTTGTGGATCTTTTATGTTTTTGTTCTGGTTTGTGTTTGCTATGTCTTTGTGCGCGTCTGTTTATATGTGCTTTGTGGTCACCTGCTGGGAAAGGGCTGACCTCTTGGCTCTTGTTTGTGGTGTCTACTGTGAGTTTGTCACTTTCCCATTGGTATCCTGGGTCAGGTGTGGTACTTGATTGTATCGATTCCTGATCTTTGCACCCTTACTTACTGTGCAATACCAGTTTTCAACTGCCTAAACACAAAAACTAAGATGAAATCACATTGACGCCAGAGCAAGTGTTCAGACACCATTGTGCTATCTTATTAATAGTTGCTTTATATAGATCCTTTAAATCCTTCAATTACTTAGATATCAATTCGCTGGTGTGACTGGTAGAACGAATGCGTATATAATTCGCCTTGTTCAATCACTTTATAACCACACAGAATCTCGTTAAACACTTTAACCGCCGTTTATACCCTTAATAAGGTGATACATGTCAAGAAAATCTTTCATGTAAATTCATTGAACATGGCATTGTCAGAATCCGCTAAATTAGTGAATATATGCAAAACCTATAGGGGACAACTTGAACAAATATGACTTATGATCGGATCAGTGATTCCAGCGAATTCTGAAAAAAAACGTGCTTTCCACGTACATCATACACTTTCTAAATTCTGATCAGTGTCTTTACTGTTCCTCTGCCTTGTGTTCAATGATTAACAAACCCTGAATTTAGACAATTTATTTTTCAGAGTCCAAAGTGGAGTGATTTATTTTATATAATTTTATTAGTAATTTTTAAAACCCGACTGCCAAAACCTTTCCCAATTTCACACTCTTAAGTCAAGCCAAAAACTGAGATAGGAGAGGGTGCACCCTGGCTTTGAGGTATCTACAATCCCATAGTTCGAGTAGCATCTGGCCATTCCATTGGTCATTGGTAGAAGGTTCGGTCAGTAGAGCCATTTTGATTGGTCGAAATGAGATTCAAAAATATCTATGATCAAGTCCAACCTTTGTGATGCTGAATACGCTTAAATAATTTATGTTTTTATCCAATTGTCATTCAAATGACGCCTAATTATGACAAACGTTTCCATTGGAAACACATACAGTGCAGACATGATCAGACAGCTTCACCAGAAGCCAACTGTTCTGAATCCTCAGTGTATTGAAATATTGTTCAGCACCGCAAGGTTGGGCTATGCAACCTTTTACTTGAACTTTAATGTCTCTCATTTTCAGCCTTCCAGCTAGCCGTATCAGTGTTTATCCGAAGCACTAAAACTGAGTTGAAAGAGAGGGTGATGTTTTAATTAGGTTGACCCATGTTATATACAGTTTAATGGAACGTCCACTTAGATGTTTCATAACCGCAGAAATTGGGCACATACATGCCATTACATGAATAAAAAGTACCTACACACAAAAGTGTTACACATCGATTGGTTACCTAGTTTTTGCTGAGCACGAAAACAATTATGGAAATTTAGGCAATCAAAGGCCAATAACTCCTCTATAACTGAAGACACGCTTATGAATTTCACGTGCATAACCATACTTTGATCATATATATTCAGTATAAGTTTAAAAAAAATCAATCATTGGTTATCTAGTTATGACTAAGGATAAAAAAACAACATTGAAATTTAGGCAATCAAAGGGCGTTAACTCATATTTAACTAATGACACCCCAGTAAAACTTCACGTGCATAACAACATAATAGTCATGTATATTCACTTTAAGTTTGATGAATTCCATATTTGAAAAGACAATCAAAGGACAAAAACTCCGCTATAATTAACGACTTCTAAATAGTTCTTCACGTGAATAACCATACTTTGGCCATACATGTACAGGGATATTGTTGGAAATTTCTGTTGATGGGCCGAAGGCCAAACAGCAGAAATTTCCATGGGCCCCAATTGGGCCGGGGGTCTGGGGGCCGCCTTGGCCCCCATTGGGGTCCAGGGGCAACGCCCCGGTAGGGGGTCCCAGGGGGGCGAAGCCCCCCCCCCCCGGGCCGAAAACGATTCTAGCATTGCTGGGAGCCTCTATCTCTATTCTCCTTGACATGTTTGTAGCTATTTTCAGCATGTTGTTCATTCAAAATTTACAGTAAAAAATCAAACAACACTTTGACCAAATATTTTTTCCACAAAACTGCAAAAGAAATTTGAAAACATGTTTTGACAGAGTCCAAAATTTTTACCTACAGGAAGCAGTTTTACCTCCAGACAGCTAAACTGACTTCAGCCACAGAAACTACAGCTAGAGAAATTCCAATAAATCTAGGGTTTTCTTAAAAGATTTTTTCTTCTTATTATTTTGAACCCCATCATTTTAAAAACAGTGGAAAACTGTTTTTTCCACTGTTTTTACAATGATAGGGTCCAAATAAAAGGATATTTTTTCTAGAATTAGTACAGCAGATTATTAATACTTTTGATATGCCTTGTGAGAGTGGAGGTCTTAAAATTTTGAGTCCCTAGGGTCATGGCATTGGAGAGTTTTGCATCAATACAAACTTGACAAAACATTTTATTGAGTTTGCTGTCAAACTTCAGCCATTTGTGCAGCTGAAGCCAATGTAGTTGGAATTTTCTCATCTCAGATGATCCATCACTGACATCGGTCTTGGTCATGTCAACATCGGGGGGTTCTGGCATTTCCCATGGATTTTCAGGCTCAGCAGATTCAGAATCCGCGGACGCGGGGACATCTTGGGTCAATTCAGGGCCTTGTTGTAACATGGAAGTTATTTTCCTTTGGTTTGTGTCTATCACACGAAACTTTTTCTTCGGGGGCATCGTCAGATACGGAGAAAAGCCAGTGATTTTTCGGAGAATCAAAATCGAAAGTAACTTCACGCCAAAACGGAAGTAGCATGTGACCAGAAAGTGATTTGAGCGCCACCAAACAAGTTTCAGCTTTTACAAAAGGCACGCCGAGCGGTACAACGGTCTACCGAAAAATCGGGGCGCGGACATGAAATACCAAAGCGCCGCACCGAACGAGGACGCGCCAAATCGGCGCCGACGACGATTTTTCCTGCGCCCTAGCGTAGTTTTATGCGCAAATGGCGCAAATGCGCACCTCAAATTGATCCCTGCATGTATATATTAAGTTTAAGTTTTTAAAAAGCGTTCTTTGGTTATCTTATCAGAAAAAAATCATTGAGATTTAGGCAATCAAAGGGCAGTATCTCTTCTTTAACTACTGACACACCAATTAAACTTCACTAGCATTACTACACACTAGTCCTGTATATTCAGTTTCAGTTTCATGAAATTCCATCTCTTGGTTACCTAGTTATGGCTGAGGATGGAAAAGGCATTGGAATTAAGGCAATCAAAGGGCAATAACTCCGCTATAACTGACGAGGTCGCAATAAATCTGCACATGCATAAGCCCAATATAGTAATGTATATTCAGTATAAGTTATATGAAATTCTATCGATGTGTTACTTAGTTATGGTGAGTACAGAAAGAGAGATGGGTGGATGGATGGAAAGAAGGGTGGACAGATGGACAGACAGACAGGCAGACAGACAGACAGAAAAAAAGAATAGTAAAAGAAGTACCGCCTTGGAACATTCAGTAAAAAAAAATAACGGGATGGTTTAAATATATTTGACAGTGCCAACCTTACCCTAAATTTCTGATGCGGATCAAGACAAATAGATGTTTGGTTCAAATAAATATTCCCTAAGTATCCTAGCTAATACAAAATCGAGCTATAAAAAGAAGATGAAACAAAGATGAACACTGGTTATGTTCAGAAAATTGGTCAAATGTTGAAAAGTTCCTATGAGGTTATGAAAAATTAGCACATTCTCCTCCCTTCTGCTGAATCATTCAAGAAATGTTGTTGTCAGTTACAAACGAAAGTACGTGCACGAAGCACTGGTTAACTGCTTGCTCAAGCTTAATCAGGAAATAAGTGTGACCAGGTGAGCTGACCATCCCGAAAGGACAATAGCTGTTGACTAGGGCGTAAAGCAACAAACCAAGCAAGGAACCAATCTAAAACAAACTGTATGCAAAGATTTGAAAATATTTCAATGTTTGAAGTATTCAGTAGCAAATGTCCTTAATACACAATATACATGCATATCGTCGCTGATTTCGGCGAAGCAAGCCACAGCACATATTTATCTAATTAGTGGGTCTCGATCATGAGCTCAGAGGATAGCTTGTATCTTAACAACATTCCTTTTCGGCTATGTAGGCAGGTAAGACTCTGGTTCGACAAGATGGTTAGCAGGGTATGTACCTCTCATGTGTGAAAGTTCTAAAGTGTGGTACTTCAGACTCTATGATGGTTCTGACTTAAAGGCTTATCTTTTGATGGAATGGTAGGGGCCTGATGCTTTGGCTGTAGTCAGGCCCACCTGGGTTTACCTGTTTGATTTTTTGTTATGGTTTTCAGTTTAATGTACGGTTGAGTCCTTATATTTGCTTTATCTCCTTTTTTATATCTTGATTGACATTTTCTAGGAGATGACGCACGGATAAGTAAAGGTTTCTTTTATGCAAACCAAACATCTATGTGTTATGATCCACATCTGAACAAATGGCGAGGTTGGCGTCTTATAAACGGTTTAAGGCCCCCATTACTGTCGTTCCAAGGCGGTCATTCTTTTGTGGATCATTGTGTTATTTCTGTCTTGTGCTGGTCATGCTTTTGTGTCTGTCCATTGCTGCCTTGTGGTCAGCTGCTGGAAAAGGGCTGACCTCTTGGCTCTCGCTAGTGATGTACAATTGTGTTTTTGTCACTTTCCCATGTAGTAGCCTGGGCCAGGTGTGGTACTTGATTGTACATGTATCGATTCCTGACCTTTGCCCCCTTTCTTATTTGTTTTCGATGTTCAATCAGTATTAGCAGAGAATTAAGTGCCTCAATCAGGGACACAATACTTTACCACTGAGCCTGGAAACTATTATGGTTTAATCACATTCTCAAACAGTGTCTAACAGATAATTTTATACAAAATGAATTCTAAGCAACTACATGTATCAATCAACTAGGGCAGATTTCTATAGATAAGCTGCAGTGCTTCAGCCTACACTTAACTTAATCTTAATTTATCCATGCTAAGCTTTTTTTCTGAACCTTTGTTGAGCAGTATTATTATTTTCATATCTAATCTATAAAAACCCACAAAAACAACGTGAAACTATTTTAATCCCTCTAGTCAAATTATTTTTACTGATCGTTCCACAGCGGTGCTTCTTTTGTGGATCATTTTTGTTAGATATGTTTCGTGTTTACTATGCCTTCTTGTCTGTACTTGCAGCCCTGTGGTCACTTTCTGGAAAAGGGCTGACCTCTTGGCTCTCGCTAGTGATATACAATTGTGTTTTTGTCACTTTCCCATGTAGTAGCCTGTGCCAGCTGTGGTACTTGATTGTATCGATTCCTGACATCTGCCCCCTTTTTTACTTTGTGATCTTTCTAGGTTCAATCAGTATTAAGCAGAGAATTAAGTGCCTCACTAAGGGACACAATAATTTTACTTAACCACTGAGCCTGGAAACTATTTTGCTTTTATCACATTCTCAATCAGTGTCTAGCAGATAATTTTAAACAAAATGAATTCCAAGCAACTACATGTATCATCAACTAGGGCATATTTCTATAGATTGGTTGCAGTGCTTCAGCTTACACTTAAAATAATCTTAATTTATTCATGCATAACTTTTTAATAAAGCTTTGTTGAGCAGTATTATTATATTCATATCTTATCTATAAACCCCCTCACAAAACTACGTGAAACTATTATAAAAGTAAGTAAGGGTGCAAAGATCAGGAATCGATACAATCAAGTACCACACCTGCGGTAAAATAGTACCACACCTCCAGTAAAGAAGTTTTACTGATTGTTCCAAGGCGGTGCTTCTTTAGTGGATCATTTTTGTTAGATATGTTTCGTGTTTGCTATGCCTTCCTTTCTGTTCATTGCAGCCTTGTGGTCACCTGCTGGGAAAGGGCTTACCTCTTGCCTCTCTTGTATGTGATGTTTCATTGTGTTTTGTCATTTTCTCATATGGTGTCCTGAGTCAGGTGCGATACTTGATTGTATCAATCCTGATCTTTGCCTTCATACTAACTTTAGAAGATTATGTATGTCATACATAAACTTAAAACTGAAGTTTGCAGATAAACAATGTCAAACGAAATTCCCCTTGATGACAGAAAATGTAGAACAATGTAACGTAATCCGAGATGCATTCCATTTTTTATTTTATTTATTATTCATTGTTAAAAGAAATTGGAACTATATTTAATCTAAATAGTATTGAAAACGATACAACATGTTTGAATTCATATAAAACAGTGTATTTTAAAATGTTTATTTTTTAGATCAATTCGACGAGAGGAGTGTCACCTGTGAAGGAGATTCAGTTACTCTCAGTTGTACAAGCGGAACAAAGCTGCACATTCAGTTTGCCGACTACGGCCGTTTTGTGCCTGGAGAAGTACTCTGTCCCAATCCTGCCATAAATAACCTCAATTGCGAGTCTCTTGAAGGTTCGTCATCTATAGCTATCAACATCTGCGAGGGTATGGAATCGTGTACGTTGTTTGCATCCAACAGTGTCTTTGGAGATCCTTGTCCTGGCACATACAAGTATCTAGAACTCCAATATTCATGCTGGTGATGACCCTTCTTGAATAGTGGAAAAACACAGTAACACAGTAGTAGAGTATTGTCTGCTTAATAGATAACGATTTTTGTTGTCTTTTATGACTTAAAGTGAATGATACAGGCATATTTTAAACATTGGTTACACTACTAATTATCTTTTTTGGCAAAATAGTAGTTTTATGCCCCCGCCATGAAAATGGCCGGGGCATTAAGTGTTACCCCTGTCCGTCCGTCCGTACTTTACATACGTACGTACGTCTGTCCCAGCGACGTCTGCTCTCTTAGTCGAATACATTTGATCAAACTTTTATGAAACTTGGTCACATTGTTGAGTATCATAATGTCTTCTTCAAGTTCGATAATTGTCTATATCGCACCAGGCTTTCAATAGTTATGGCCCTTTGTTTATGAAATTTCACCGTTTTAAACGATGTCCGCTCTCTAACTCGAATATTTAATCAGAATTTTATGAAACTTTGTCACATTGTTTAGTACCGTAATGTATTTTTCAAGTTCGATAATGGTCCATATCGCACCAGGCTTTCAGTATTTATGGCCCTTTGTTTAAGAAAATTCACCGTTTTAAACGATGTCCGCTCTCTAACTCGAATATTTTTTATCAGAATTTTATGAAACTTGGTCACAATGTTTTGTATCACGATGTTTTCTTCTAGTTCGATAATGGTCCATATCGCACCATGCTTTCAGCTGCTATAGCCCTTTGTTTATGAAAATTCATCGTTTTTAAACGATGTCCCCTCTCTAAGTCGAATAGTTTTGATCAGATTTTTATGAAACTTTGTCACATTGTTAAGTACCATGATGTCTTTTTCAATTTTGATAATGGTCTATATGGCACCATGCTTTAAGGAGTTATTGCCCTTAGTTTATGAAAAATCATCGGTTGAAACGACATCTGCTCCCTAACAACAATAGTTTTGATTATAATTCTATGAAACTTGGTCACATTATTAAGTACCATAATATGTCCAAGTTTCAGAATGGCCCATATCGCATCATGCCTTCATGAGTTATTGCCCTTTGTCAATGACAATTCCCTATTTATACGAATTTGGCAAAAGCGGATGCATCCGTGTCCCATGGACACAATTCTAGTCTTTGCTTTAATTCATGAATGGTTCGAAAAATTAATACTGTTGAGTAATAAAATTGAGCTCTATGTGCGATGCTTTTACGTCGGATACACATAAGATTTGCTGTTTAAAGTAATTCAGCTTTGAACAGTTTAACAGTTAACAATGGATTGATTTTCATGAATCTCCAACTGATGCAGAGTTCGTTTGACTCGAAGTACTATGCAAGTTATAATAAAATTATAGTTATACATGTATAATATTACCATATGACAGTATCTGGCTAATATTTAGAAGGAAGATATACAGTTATTTTTATCGTTATTTTACTGCTAAAATTACACATCAGTCGACTGTCCAAGTGCTCCTGTCAATAACATAAATGTAATTTCGAAATTACAGAAGTATAGTAGGCACGTTGCTGAATTTCATATAAGGCTTACCTCATCTTTCTAAAGGATGAAAAATAGTAAGTGAGTATGATCAGGAAATACCACAAACTGCAGACAAACTCATGGCACCACGAGAAAGAGCCACACAACAATCACGAGGCACAAGGAAGACAAACTAAGCAAAGCAGCTAGCCCTCTTCCCCATCAAGATGATTGCAAAACTAGAATAAACATAACGAATTTAGAAAATGTTTTTCGAATTTTATGCCATCTATAACCTTGTTTAAATAATTTAGCAGTTAAAAATTATTTTCTGTTGTTGAAGTTATCAACATTAGAACACACTCTTGCAAAACGAATGAGCTGAGAAATATATAAACCAAAGGAAAGGGAGCGAGGATCATCTCCATCAAGTATTGGAAAATTTACTATTTTAAAATTAAAATCATCCCATTTATCATAAATTTGGAAGAAGTTTTAACATTTGTTTTGTACAAGTTCAAGTCCCAAAACGGAGCTTCAGTATCAGAATAATTCGCCTTATTTAACTGATGTTTAGTAAGATATATCTGACCTACCACTTTGTTCAAAATAAGGATTATCATATAAAGTAAGTCATATAAATATCCGGAGGTCAATAATATCAGTTTGATAATTGTCTGACAGAGACAACATTTAGTCTCTCTCATAACAAAGCAAAACAAAATCTGCAACAAGAGGATCACAATTAGTACCCAAATAAAGTGAACCCTCTCCGCTAAATGTTTGTTCAATTAATTCAGTGAGTTTTTCTTTGATTAGGGTATGAGGCAATGTTTTTTTAGAGATTAGAGAGGTCATATGTGTAATGTCTCAACAAAAATAGTAAGTGAGTATAATCAGGAAATACCACAATCACAAACCGCAGACAACCCCAAGCTAATACATGTTTAATAGATCAAGAGTAACATAACAATAATCATGTAACTAAGCAACGACGTTAATAACGTAACGTCATAATGACGTTGACTGGTTCTAATAGCTTAGAGCTGGATACTACATTTCTCCCCTTTTGTTAAAATCAGGAGTCTGCTGTTTATTTCAATATCTAACATAATTCATATAGATAAGACATTTAATATGTATGTAATGTTAGAAATGCAAGTTGATAATCTGCCATAAGATAATTTGTATTTGTACTTTAGAAAAGTATACCTATCATGAATATCATCTCCAATCCGATTATAATGGCAGATAGTATATGAACTTGATAGTCTTTTTGTTCAATATCGCTAGCGTAGTACTGCGCCTTTCTTTTTGTTGATGATATTCCTTTTATCAATTTCTTCATCTTTTAGCAGACACTTTTTGAGATTTCTCATTTTCCTTTTACCATTGTTCTGACATGTAAATTGCTCTGTTGTCTGTATTTCTTTTGTTCCGACGGTTCGTACATGTAAACATTGTTTCCAGTCATTCTGTCGCTGTTGATTGATTTCTTCTGATATTTTATTGCATGAATAGTGTTCTATGTGTATCTGCGGTGATACCAACCTACTTATTATCTTCTTTGCAGCTTCAAGCTCTCTTCCAAACCTGATTACGCTGTCCTGAAGCCCACTTATCTTACGATATAAATTCAAGTTTTCATCTGATAAATTCTTCACTATCTTTATTCCCATGTTGGAAGCTGATTTTTCTAAGAATTCTTTGTCTGAACTTGCGTCACTTTCCAAATGGTCCTTTTTGGCTTTCTTTATTCTCCATTTTCTCACATGTTCATCTTGATTGCTCCTTTGTGATTTTGTTTCTGCATATTGTTTTCTCCCATTAAATCCGCAAACAGATGTAAAATGGTCATACTTGCTACAGATCTCACACTGTACCCCATATGCTGGGCAGTTCCTTCCTTTTGAATGAGCACCTGTCTGTCCACAGTAAGAGCATGTCTCTGATTTGAAGTATGTGCCACTATTGCCTATATTACTTTGTTGTGCTCTAACTTTATGTATCTCCTTGTAATAATAGTTTGATCTCATTTCCTGCGTCTGGGCTGAAATATCTTCAATCTGTTGAGCCTCCATTAAAAATTATTGCAAATTCTACGACTTTGATATGCATTTCTGAATTAAGGCGCTATTCTCAATTGTTTGAATTAAAAGTTCAAGTATTCTTTCATCATAATTTGAACCAAAGTTGCAGTCATGTGCCTTCTCCCTTAGGCGCTTTGCATATGCGACTGTAGTTTCTTCTAGTTCTGGTCGCATTTTTAAAAACATGTACCTCGCATAGTGTTTGTTCTTCTTTGGTATAAAGTAGTCATTGAGTTTCGTTTTCAACTTTCTATACTCATCTAGCTCGCAATTAGGATTCTCCTGATAAGGCAAAGTTCTTGCTAGTCGTGCGATCTCCTTTCCTCCATAGATTATAATGGCATCCCTTTTGTCTTGCGTGCTGGTTTTCTTAAAAAACGAAATTCTCTCTATATTTCTTCTAGCCACTTTTCCCAAGCTTTTCCAATAGAAAGCTGATCTTCTGGTGGCATAAACGGCAAAGCTCTCAAGTTTCTTGATTCAGTTATTATTGTAACTGTATTGTTTTCATCCATATCTATTTCTCTATTAAATTCAATATAATATATCTCTATTTATCTCCTTGTCTTCTCTTGTATAGTACAATCTCCTAGGGCTCTAATTATTGTTTATTCTTCTTTAATTATCTTCATTCTGTGAGTATGTCCACATTTCTATCTATTTTGTTCTGCTTGCTCTACTAAATTTCATCTATCATCTCTTCTTCTCAACCTCTCCTTTTGTCCTCGTCGCCAATGAAATGTCTCAACAACTCCAAGTTAATACATGTTTAATAGATAAAGAGTAACATAACAATAATCATGTAAATAAGCAACGACGTTAATAACGTAACGTCATAATGACGTTGACTGGTTCTAATAGCATAGAGCTGGATACTACAATATGTTGACAAACAAGATGCTAGAAAACCTATAGACTTTAATTTGTTAAGAATTTCAACAGCATTTTAATAGACCAAATTTAGTTTTACCATTCCTTTCATAAGCTGTTGTGCAATATTTAATGATATGGTTTTTAATCGCAGTGAGGCAAGAAGTCAAAAGAATAGATAACACGATAGTTGTACATGAACTAGAATAAGCAATACAACGCAACTAATAGGGCGGTTTATGAAGCTTAGGTAACCAGTAAAACGTAGGAAGCTTGCTATGGTCCTCATCAACAAACACCCTAAACTTGGCTGCCATATGGCATCGATGGCTATTTACGACATACGTCTCATCAAAATAGTAAGTGAGTATGATCAGGAATTACCACAATCACAAACCGCAGACAAACCCATGACACCATCAGGAAGAGCCACACAACCATCGCAAGACACCAGGAAGATAAACTAAGTAAAGCAACCAGCTCTCTCTTCCCCATGAAGATGATTGCAAAATTAGAATAGACATAAAGCAACGTACAACAAAACATATAACACTTACAGACTCCTACCGGGCCGCGTAGCGCAGTCAGTAACGTGTCTGGCAACAGATGCGAGTCTGACTGCAGATCCAGGGGTCGCGAGTTAGATCCTGGCCCGGTCCCATACTTTCGTGGAAATTGATCATGAAATAATTTCTATGGTCATTCTCCGCCCTTCCGCTGAATTATTCAGGAAGGATTGTTGTCAGTTACAAGCAAAAGTATGTGCACGAAGTACTGGTTAACTGCTTGTTCAAGCTTGCCCAGGAAAAAGTGTGGTTAGGTGAACTGACAGTCCCGCCATGACCATAGCTGTTGACTTGGGACGTAAAGCAACAAAACAAACAAACAAACTTACAGACTCCCTCAATAAACAAGTCAACAACAACAGAAACGCTGCCTTAGGTTGGATAGCAGCCTAAGCCACTAGGGGGGGGGGGCTTAAATGCATTTACTGGTACCAAATAAATCAAGCCTGTTATGCTCATATGTTTTTGCAGTGCTAAGTTCTTGCTTTAGGGTGTTAATATAGTACCTTTTTCAAATGATCACAACACTGTTAGCAGCCTCATCTGCGGGTGCCAAAACAAAGTAAGTAAGGGTGCAAAGATCAGGAATCGATACAATCAAGTACCACACCTGACCCAAGATACCAATGGGAAAATGACAAACCCACAGTTAGACACCACAAACGAGAGCCGAGAGGTCAGCCCTTTCCCAACGTCCTATGAAATTCCTGGATCCTTTTCTTCAAATGAATAAAAGTGAATCTAGGTTTAGGTGGTAGAAGATCTAAATTGTTACAATAAAATGAAATTCTATAATCAATAATCTTAAAACAATATTTAGCTTTTAACTACTTAAGGCTTTCGTTTACACCAGCGATTACAAAATTCTTGAAAGGTAGCTGCACTTACTTACATAAGGATTTGAGGTCTATTGGTAAAGGAAGCCTATATTTAGGCCCTTACAAATAATAGACCGAATTCTTGAATCAGTTATGATTTTTAAATCCCCTGTGACTGTATGACCAGCAGGTTGATAGCAATACTTAGAGTCTTTACAATGGTAAGAGTCAGAAATAGAATTTTCAATATCAAGTTCTGTTACTAATTTGTTTAACCTGTCTTCTATTAGCTGTTGCATCTGTGCTAACACTTATAGTTTTATGATTGAAAATTGTATTGAAGTGTATGTATCCAATTTTGAATAAATATATTAAAACCAAAATTAGTTCTCAGTTCAAAAACCTTCTTATTTTGCGAATCGTTTTATTTTCTAAAGAAACGTTTGCTGTCATTTATTTTTTGTATAAAGCTTTGATATTTTTCTGCACTTGTATATATATTAGTTTTGAAGAGTAACTCGTACTTCACTATAAACTACAAAATTGACCTCTATATCGTTTTATGTAGAATCGTTATGTTTTGTTTTATTTAACATAAAATAAATTGATCTCTAAAACAATTAAATTTTTTCTTTTCTAAAACACATTTAACTGTATTCTGACATGCTTATTATCACAGAAAATGGCTTCCAAAGTAAAAAAAGGGCTAAGATCAGAAATCGATACAATCAAGCAACACACCTGACCAGGGATACCAACAGGAAAGTGTCAAACTCACATTTATACACCACAAACGAGAGCCAAGAGGTCAGTTTTTCCCAGCAGGTGACCACAAGCACAACTAAACAATCGCTCACAAAGGCATATCAAACATAAGACAGAAAAAACATAAAATATCCACAACAGAAGTACCGCCTTGGAATGGTCAGTAAAATATTTTACTGGAGGGCTTAAAACGGTTTAACGGTGCACCAACCTCACCCTTAGTTTAGATGTGGATCAAGACACATAGATGTTTGGTTTGCATGAAAGACCCCTAAATTACAAATGCATCATCTCACAGAACATATAAATCAAGATATAAAAAGGAGATAAAGCAGAGATAAGGACTCAACAGTAAGTAAAACTAAATACCGGAGCAAAATAATTCCAACAGGTAAATCCCAGTGGGCCTGACATCAGCCAAAGCATCAGGCCCCTACCATCTCATCAATAGGTAAGTATTTAAGTCGCAACCGTCATAGAGTCTTAAGTCTGACCCACCGGCGTGCAATTAAATAGGAAAGCAAAGTTGCTAACAGTGATTGGGTTGACTACCAAGCATGCAGTCTGCTGCAATACATTAATGTTATAGCCAATCTTTTTTATAATGAGAAATTATTTTAATGAACTGCGCTGAAAAATTACTAGAGCCAACAATCTTCTTCAATTTATACACCAAGTCACCATAGAATTCAGGTTCCAAGGCTGCTACTCATGTGCAAAAGAACACAATCTTATGTAATTTATACAATACGATTGATAGTAACAGGTTAACAAGATGGTCAACGCTGTGTTGCTGTATAGCCAAGAAACGAAACAAAAAATCAATTTTGTGAAGAAAATGTTTGACATTTTATTTCGTAAAATTTGGTATTCTGAACAAAAACAACAACAAATGTTGGTAAGCTGAGATATAGCGTCTTATCTGCAAGACGACCACAATAAATAATGGAATTTGACATATTTAGAATGAAGTATTTGTTTTTTGGGACGTTCTTCCTTATCAAAAATTATTAGACTGTTCTAAGATGCCTTTGTCTTTATGCTACATTACTTTGGCAATACTTTACGTATACGTATTCCATGCTATTACCATATCTATTGTAATAAATATTCGTTTAGTCTAACTAAACTTGAATAACCGTTTGTGCTTACTCTTTTATAACGATTTTATTTTTCTCCCTCAGCAAAATATACTGACAGACATTACAGCTGACAATCCAATATTGAAGGCTCACATCAATCTGATTCTGTACATGCTCATTCGGGTCTGAATCTTCGCCTTTTTCATTAGTTTGAAAATTCATTGAGTATTATCACGGGGGTAATACCAATTTCGCTATTTTTACTGGCGACCAGGACCGTACTGCCTTAAGCTGCTATCGACCGAGGAGTACGGCTTGCGACCGGTCGGTACGGCTGTCGACAGATAAACAAACCATCAAATGCGACGGTTACATTTTTTTAGTGTGCTAATTTAGTGTGTGTTCCTACATTTTTGGTGTTTAAACCATTTCTTAGATAGCTTGCTATTGTTTTATATGATTTTCAGGCCTGGCTAATAGCCTGTTTTAACGATGGGCGTACCTCAACGGATATTCACCAAAAACTAAATAAAATCAGTATTCCCAAGACAATTTGCGAATCGAGGCAAAGGGGTATAAATCTAAAATATATGAGCCAGAGATATGTTCCTTGTGCATGACACATGGTCTCATCGTGGTTTACAAGTATAAAAAGTTTTTTTTTTCAAATAGCTTTAACGATTTTCAACTTATTAGGCCTTGAGCTGGCTATAGATCCCCCTCCCCCCAGGGGGAATTTTGTACACTACGATTTTCTGAAACTACATTATATAATACACAAAATAAAAGATGTTAACCCTCTGAGAGTGGCAGCGTTAACGAGTAACAGCACGTTATATACGTTACCCCCCCCCATAAATAGCATTAAACGTCCCTGATAATGTCTCAACCATGACATGTTCGTACACATTTGCATGCTGACACAGGTTTATGAACTTCTTATAACACAGGTTACATATTTTTAGTATTAATTTTATAAATGTCTTGAGTAATTACCGTTGTATACGTTACTTAGTGTTTCCTGCGTTATTTCCGAGTATCAGTATGGTATTTATTGACTATACGTGTATTACATCTGTCACAGAATATAGTAAATCTATAAGACTGCTACTTAAATGATTTAAAGTTCTTTATTATGGACGCTTACACTATTTTTCAGGTCCATGTTATGTATATTACCTTCAAAATAGCATAAAACATTTAAGTTCATGTCTCGTACAAGCCCTATTTATACTTATTTGCATGCTTGTACAGGTTTATGTACTTCTTTTAGCAAGGTTTACCTATTTTATGTATTCATTTGATAAATGCCTTGAGCTTTAACTGTTATATGTGTTACCAAATGATACATAAGTTATTCTGAGT
Organism: Loripinus fragilis; assembly: GCA_964019695.1. NCBI lineage: Eukaryota > Metazoa > Mollusca > Bivalvia > Lucinida > Lucinidae > Loripinus > Loripinus fragilis. The sequence goes on from OZ026518.1 coordinate 27,535,030, forward strand.
ATCCGTATAGAAGTTGTTGACTCTACATGTATAAAGTCTGTCAGAGAATTTAGAAAATTTATAAGGCTGAAATAACTTGAAGTTCCTTATTAATTTATGGCGACTTAAACTAATAATATAATGTTATCTATCAACCTTCGCTGTTTGCTCACATAAACAGAAAAGATACCATGCATTCAAATTGGAAGTTCTGAAAGACAGTCACTGTGAAACAACTCGGTTCTGGGCAAGGTATATGGATATAATTCAGATGGTGTTGACACTGATTAGGGCTAGAAGGAAAACAACTTTGAATTGCATGTCATCTCTATCTGTATGCCTTGTACCCAATGTTCATTGCAAAGGATCACAACAACTACGCACAATATGTACCTGTGTAACTGATTACACTCATAAATTTGATACACATCGCAGATACAAAGAACTTCTCGAACAAAATGGGTTTAGTGTGTCACAACCATTGGTTCTTTGCTTGAGAAATGCTTTTGACATTACTATCAGGCAAACAATAAAGCGGTATTATAGGCTTCAGCAACTAGAACTACGCTTCGTACTACAGATGGAATGGTGTATTACTCATCACATCAGAGCTCAATATATTGAAACAACTCTTCAATGCACTGAAATGAAATATTCAATCTGCTCAGATGCAAAGTAGAATGAGTACTAGAGGCAGTTTCAGGATTCACCAATCCTTTTAGTTCTAGTTTTGAAGGCAATGAACTGTACTTTTTGTATTTTATTGTGCCTGCTAAGCCTGGCATAGCTAAGGATCTTATTGAGGCTGATGACATTGGCAGGAAGGCTGTTGCAGACTTCATTGACTCACTTTTAGTTAAAAAAATCTGTCTTTCACATTCCCCATAAAATGCTACAAGCTAATAAAGGTTTGATGCTTGCGAGGTCAAGCAAGAAGAAATTGCCCAATTTACAAAACGTAAACAGCCAGATGAGAGCTTAAAGGAGCGTCTTTGGTAAGCATGACCTTCTTTCTATTGGACATAATGTTGACCTTGAGTTGACACTGCCGTTCCTTCTGGGACCTGTACCATGGTCACTGTCAACTCCTGATAGAATTTCCACCAAAACTGACAAGTCCAAACTTCAGCATGGCTTGCAATCACACATTGAACCAACATTAGATTGGGCATGTAGTGCTGCACATAACGTTAATGTTAATGCCGTAACTACAGAGCATAATAGCATTTCCTGTCACCTTCATGGATCTGATGGCACCAGTATTCAACCAGGCACTAAAGGCAGGGCATGTTGGTTTTGTCACCAATACATATATACAACATATAAGCAGCAGTCTATACAGTCTTACAAACATTCTCGCAGAGGATAACTTGGGTGTTTTGTTCAACAATGGTGTATGCAACAAAAGGTGCACCTTCTGAATGTCAACAGCAATGGCCAGAATATGGGGGAAGAGATCTACAGTAAAACACTGTTTAACAGATTGTGACACTACCGATGTGCCGATGTGTTAGTACTACGGAAAGGTTATTCCTATCAAACTGATAGAGAATCCCTCCCCCATTAGCTCATCAACATTCTAAGAATGGTAGGAAACAAATAAATAATTGCTCTAGGCACTCATCAGTGATATGAAGCCCTAACATGTGCTATTTTATATGTAATTGTGAATAAGCTGCAGTACGACATGTTTCTGAAAAAGTACCAAAGCCATACACATATACTGACTATTTCAAATGGCATGAACATGAGCTTACCTCCACCCTGCTTTTCTGTCCTTAAGATGTACATACAAAGATTGAACTATCAAGTCTTTCCCATGAAAACAAGTGAGGCTTTCCAGACATGGACAAAATGTGTGGAAAATAAATGGGAAGGAAATCGAGTACCTCTGGGTGAAAGAGAACTTGATTGTACCCTAACAAAAGAGCCACAGAATTATATTTCACATTTTGTGTATAGGGTTGCCATGTTCAAAAATCAACAACACGAACCTTATAAAAGGTAGAAACATAATATTTGCAGTTCCCAAAAGGTACATGAACATTTTTAATACAAAATGATTTAGTAAGCACATTCACATTAAAAAAAATATCAAACTATATTAGCTTCATAAATCATTTATATAGGAATAATGAAAAAAAGTAACATACGTAACACTTTTGGGTGCATATTTGTTTTCAAAGGTCCATATCTGTGATGCAAAAATAGCTTATTTCGATGACATAGCCAATTTGGAAATCTTACCGTATGGTTTGCACTTTTCAGAAGTCATGTCATTTACTAAAATTATCAAAGATGTTGATGGGTAATATATATAAGTGGCTGTTACAGGGTAATGGTGCAATTACCAGAGTGCTAGCATATTGTAAAATCCTTGCAAGATAAATCTGATAGAGGAGTAATAAGTTGTATAGGAAAATTCTTTAAAACCCTTGGATAATATATGAAGATTTGCTCTAGAACTTCTACCTGATGGGTTTTCTTTGATCTTTTAAGCTGTTATTCGTACATTGCACTGAATGTTACACACTTTCCATGAGTATTATGTCGACTATATTTGATGTCTCTATAAAAGAAAAGAGGGTTTATGGTAGTTTATGTTTTGAGTTACTTTCTCAGCAAATGAGTCAGAGTAAAAAGAAGTACATGGACCTGTGCCAGCATGCAAAAAAGTACAAGCAGGTTGTGTTGGAGACCATATCTTGAATGTTTATTGGTATTCAGAGAGTAACATATGTAACCTGGGCTGTAAAATAGTGTAAGACACATAATAAGGAACTTTAAATCATTTGAATTGCAGCCTTATAGATTTACTATATTCAATGATGGATGTAATACATGTATAGTCAATAACTGCCATACTGATTCTCGGAAATAACATATAGACTCTAAGTAACATATACAACGGCAAAAACTCAAGACAGTTATAAAATAAATGCTAAAATTATGTAACTGTGCTAGATGAAGTTCTTAAACTTGTGCCAGACTTCAAAAAAGTGTGAATATGTCATGTTGGAGACATTATCAGGAAAATTTAATATTATTTTGCGGGTAACGTACGTAACATGAAAGCTACCGCTAACGCTGCCACTGTTAGAGGGCTAACATATATCATTTTGTGGCTTATAAAATGTAGTATCTGGAAATCATAGTGTATGAAATTCCCCCTGGGGGGAAGTGGGGTCTTTAGCCAGCGTGAGGCCTGTAGAATTACATTTTTCTGTGATATGGGGATACATCATGTAATAACTCAAAAAGTATATAAGATAAAAACGTAATGTTTGCAGTTTTAAAGAGGTGAATAAAAATTCTTTAATGTAATTTCAAATTAATGAACATAAACTGGTTTCAATAAAATTTAAGACAAACTATATTAGATGCATTTATCATTTAAAAGGGGGTTCAATGAAAAAATGTAACATACACTACATAGGGGGTGACTATATTTGTTTTTAAATGTCATTATCTGTGGCCCAGTAATAGCCCTTTTAGAAAATATTACCAATTTGGAAATCTTACCTTATCTTTTGCACTTTTCTGACGTCTTAAAATGAATTTTAATTTTCAAATATTTTGTAGGGTAACGTATGTAACAGGCTGTTACAGCTTAACGCTGCCATTGTCAGAGGGCTAACGTGGTGCAAAATCCGTGGAAGACATTGGGCCTTAAGAAAAATATGGTCTACAAAATTCCCCAGTGGCCTATATAGAGCACACAACATGAAATTCCATTTACTAATGTTCCAATGAGAATAACTCAATAAATTTGCAGGCCCGGTTTATGGATCTTCTGCATAACATGTCAGCTATAGTCATGCTTTATAAATGTATAAAGTTTAAACGAAATATCTCAAAAGATTTTAAAGTTCTAGAGCTGACACGATTTTGTGACAAACAGATGTATGAACAGACAGGTGGATACATGGAGGAAACCAATATGTCTCCCAACACTGATGTGTGTGTGTGTGGGGGGGGGATGTATAATAATGATGAAAGTACCATAAACTAGAATTCAGTCCGACCAACATAATCTACCAAATAAAAACATGCATCACCATCCAAATATTGTTGAAATGGCAATAAACAATAGTGCAAGGGTATCTACCCTGTGTATTTGATATACTGTTGAGCGTGATTTATGGTAAAGTACTCTTGTAATCCGCTTAGCTAGCGTGCAATATGGGTAAGGGGGCTTAAAATGGTTCTTGAGTGTATAAAAATATTCAGCCTGATCAGAGTCACCACTGTCAAAATATGAAGTTTTTCAATAGAATACAACCTGGTTGATTATATCAATTATCATGACATCCGAGACAAGGTTAAAATGAGGTAAAGTTCATCCAGGTTTACAATATTTCAACAACAATGAAAGCAATGTAGCAAGAAAATCGTCTCGGGTGTTTTAGATGGATTGAAGACTCAAACTAGCCTGCTGAACATGTCACATGGCTTACATTAAAAAGAGAAACCATAGGTGTTATGCTATCTCAGTAATAAACGATCAAGGTGCTAAAATTTGCAAGCTGATCAGCATCTTCATTCTTCATTCTTTGCAATGTCATAAAGGTGGATTTCTTGTAATGATGATCATAATTATTACTTATAAATTATAAATTAACCACGAAACAGCTGCAAAAAGCTTGTTAAAACAATTTTGATATGGGTAGAAGTATATTGCAATTGTTGTGCAATCTCAAACACCTGTCGTCGCCATAGAAACAGTAACATTAAAGTCATGATGCAATGTTGTGCAATAACAGGAACCGGAAATAATATGGTCAGCCATTTTGATTATTTCGTCATGTGCAACCCCTTTTGAAGTAAGTAAGGGTGCAAAGATCAGGAATCAATACAATCAAGTACCACACCTGACCCAGGATACCAATGGGAAAGTGACAAACTCACAGCAGACACCACAAACGAGAGCCAAGAGGTAAGCCCTTTCCCAGCAGGTGACCACAAAGCACATATAAACAGACGCGCACAAAGACATAGCAAACACAAGACAGACCAAAAACAAAAAAGATCCACAAAAGAAGAACCGCGTTGGAACGGTCAGTAAAATATTTTACTGGAGGGCTTAAACCAGTTTAACGGCGCCAACCTCACCCTTCATTCAGATGTGGTTCAAGACACATAGATATTTGGTTTGCATGAAAGCCTCATAATTATCAATGCATCATCTCCTAAAACATATAAATCAAGATTTAATAAGGAGATAAGGCAAAGATAAGGACTCAACAGTAAATAAAACTGAATACCCGAGCAAAAGAAATCCAACAGGTAAGCCCCGGTGGGCCCGACAAACAGCCAAAGCATCAGGCCCCTACCATCTCATCAATAGATAAGTCTTTAAGTCGGAACCATCAAAGAGTCTGAAGTCCGACCCACCGGCGTGCCATTAAAGAGGAAAGCAAAGTTTTGAAGTCCCGATTCTGATGATGCAATATTGCGCAATGTGAATAATTAAAATAAAAAACACCATCATTTGAAACTGGGAAAATGTTTGACAATGTTTCAATAAACAAAATTTGGGATAATTATGGACACACGTATTTGCCACTATCAAGCTAGCACACAACAGTGGGAGCCACAACTTCACCTATAAGCCATTTGAATGGTGTGACCTCTGAAGGGCCGACGGTAACCCAGTTGATGCATCTTGAATGAAATAACACTGGGTTTAACCTGAAGCGACACAACGGCCAAAGCGATAATTACATGATCTTTTATTAACCTAAGTGTATAATTTGGGGGTTTAGGTGAGAGGACAATAACAGACCTGACAATGTATTAAACACACTTGAACAATCTGAACTAAAGCAATTGAAATTTGTCATATATAAGAGACGTAACACATTAAAGAGGGAAAACTCTGATCAACCTGCGCAAATGTGTATTTTGATATATTTTTTTGGGGGGGGGGCGGGGGGGGCGGGGGGGTGGGGGTAGGGGTGCATTTATCATAACAAATAGTATAATCTTTGTAGATCTTGACCGATATTTTGTTAACCCTTAAAACGCCTATTACAACTCAAAAGTTTAAGAACATTGTCAACAAGATTATATAGGCTGCTACTTTAGGGACCACTCTGATCTGGTTCTACACTGTATGCTTCTATACTAATATACTATTGTCACATATTGTAAGCAAAAATATGCACAACTGAGTAGACAATATTTTCAGTTGATTGTTTTAATGCGCGGCGCATTGTTTGATCTTTTAGAATAAATCTGATTCTTAACATGACTTTTTGACATTGTCGACCCTAATTAAATGCTATGAATGGACAGTCTGATCTTGTCTATACTTTGTGCCAAAGAGGTCACCAAAATACACAGTCAAAATTTTGTGAAATACGGTAATTTTGTAACGGCTAAATAGTATTATAGTGTAATGTTATCTCTTAAATACTTAAACTGCCATAAAACGTTCATTTGAAAATGAGGCCTGAAAAAGTTGTCTACTGCATATATTTGCTAGCATTATTGACTAATGTAATTATAGACGCAGACGGTATAGACCCTGATCAGACTGCTCCTATAAGATGGTTCGATCAAGATACTTTTAGCAGACGACAAAAGCAAACGACACTTGTTGTGGTTTAACACTATTGATGTCTTTGATCATAAAGGATCGCTTCATGAATTGTTAACGATGAATAAATACATTGAAAAAGGTGTCATAACGATAAATCAAACAGAGCAATGGAGCTATTGTACAACATTAAAGCGCCTACAAAAAAAAAAGATGAAAATGTTGTCTGCTTAAGACGTTTGCTTCAAAAACTTGTTTAACAAAACCAATCAATCCAATGTTCAGAGAATTATGACGCAAAAACAATTTTTTACGTTGTGCTACCCTTGATGACGTAACTTAAACATATCGCTTACGTTATTTGACGACCATGTCGTGTGAGTTCCAATACAACCAATGTACAATTCTAACTTGACAGCCTAGGTAGGATAACATGGGTATATGGCTAAGATAAGATTTTCTTTCAAGTTTATTTGATGGACACGAATTCATTCCAACGTTCAATTGGTATTACTTTTGTATTATTGTTGAGCATGGTTATCTCAGTCAGGATATAGTAATGTTTACGAAAAGCTATTCAACATGTATCAAGCATTCCATGTATAAGCATAAAATAAGGTATACATGTGACCAGCACTGTTTTGTTTTGTATAAATCATTTGGATAGACTAGAAACTAATTATATAGTTAATGTCTAATAAAATTCTGTTATGTTCTGTTCAAAATAAAATATCATATATCCTTATACAGTGTGCAAGGATGTTTCGTCTTGAGCATATTTTGTGGATTTTCTGCGATTTCGTATATCAATAATTTTCCCGACATACAAAAATCGACTGGTAAAATACGGACACTTTATATTTCAAGTTATTGGATCGAAATGGTTTTCATTATTGAAGAAAAATATGAAGAAAATGAAACTTGAATAGTCCAATCTTTGATAAAGTCAATTGATTGCAATGAAATACACGTTTAATGACTGAATTCTTGCGCTGAAAATGTTTCTTCCGATATATGAAACTTTGTGATGTTCTCATAGAATCTGGATTATGCAGGGATAGTCCCACTGGTGAAAGAAAAATCTTCATTGCGAAGGGTCATATTTAAGTGGTATACGGGTATAGAAGAGCCGAATAGATACTATTTAAAGCTGAAATAAAACATTCCTTTGTCACAGACCTGTGTTCCTGGACATGTGAATTGTAAGTCATATGTCCGTACTTACCCCCCTGTCCGTATTTACCCGGATTGACCCTAATACATTTATAGGTCAGTCGGACTTGGTCACACTGGTAAATGTATACGAAGATTTGGTGGTATTTACGCGTATTGCCGATCTGGATGATCGGTACTCGAATCTATTCCTAAATGCTTACATAAATCGCCATGTGCATGCCGAATACTTAAAAAGGATCTAATTCTATAGTCCTTTAGGCATATGGCATGTTTTTCTATATAGTATTAAAACCAATATCTGCCATTTCCGGTCTATGAAGTACCGACAATACGCGTAAATACCACCAAATCGACGTATACATTTACCAGTGTGTTGGCTGTTATTCCGGATTGCCAGGGCTCAGGGAAATAGTGACCAAAAACAAATTCCATATTTTTTCTCTTAAATATAATCCTAGTGTTACTAAGCTAACCTTATTCTTATCAAAGTAGAATTTCCTAACTTGATACTTGACATCCAGAGATGCAATGAGCTGTAAAAATATAGTGAAAATACACGCCTGCCATCTCAACACTCCAATATGAACTGGCTCATATCAATATACTAGGCCAAAAAAGAAACGCCACATACAATAATTAAAAATATTGTGTGTTAAATGAGAAGCGCAAAATTTCATAATCTGTCTTTATTTGCTATTTTTTCTACCGCAAATTTTCCCCATTGATTTATTGAGGTGAGTCAAACAAAACCAGTGTACTGACCGATTTTCCATTTTCCTTTTTTTCACGTGCACACCCAGTCCATTCAGAGTTTCACGCGCGCTAACTACTGAAATCTGTAGTTGAACATCCCAAACATAAAAAAAAATAAATAAAAACTTTGGAATTTAAGATTACACATTGCTAATTTACGGTGACAAAATTGGCACATGTGGAACGTGAACGTGCAATAGAAATGATAAAAGCTAACGTGACGCCATTGGTAGTAGCCAAACGATTTTGGTGCCATGTAAGGACGATTGGACGTCTGAAGAATTGTTTCCAACAAATTTGGACAACGTCACACGTCGGCGTCCAGGGCGTCGACACACGTCGACGCGACGTCACGATCGAGACACCCAGACGCCTCATTTGTACAATCGATTTCATCTGGAGTCAGTCACAGCTAGGAGATCCCAAGGAACTCATAATCCAAAAATCAGGGCTCAAACTGTGAGAAATCGCTTCAAGAGATTATTTAAGACTCACACCTCCCAACGTTTGACGGAACTTTACTTTGGTGCAGTATTTACGTCAAATTAAGGAACCCGCGGCATTACCAACGTCTTAATGAATTGAGAAACAAGCACTGAGCGTTTTTTAGCACCATTTTGCTATATTTTTTTCTAATTACTGCATGTTTTTAAATAAAAATACATAACCAGTACAGTTAGCACTTTTCATACATAGCGGCGTTTCTTTTTTGGCCTAGTATATGAGCCGTGACATTTGGTTTCCAGCAATGTGGCATTTTGACAAGTGTACACTCAGATGAGCCTGTGCAGCCTCCTTTAATTTTAGAAACTCCCAATGATGTTCAGTCAGTAGCTTAACATTCATTGAATATTCAAGCGAATAGCAAAGGCTCTGATCTGACTGCGCGTATGCTGGTCGCACATTCCACATTGTTGGAAATCTCATGTCGCCGCTCATATATGTTCTTGAATCTGACCCTTTAGCTGCTCATTTTTTTTATTTCTGTGCTGAGTTATAGAGGCCAATAATGGTCCCGTCTCTGCAAAAGACACCATTTCATGATGTGAAACTTTATCTATGATTTCCTTGGAAACACTATCAACCCATTTGAGCATCTTCCAATTATATATACATAGCATAGTGCTAAAAATGGACATAATGCGAAGCGAGGCCGAACCTATGACGTCCTTGTCTTTTCTAAAAGCTGGCAAAAGCCAAATATTACTGATGAAAACATTAAAATTAAAAAATTAAAGCCTCCCTCCTAGACAGACAAAGTCTACCGCATCGATGGAGGGTCGTTTATTTACAAGACACAACCTGTGTAAACGTGAAAGTGACTTGAAGGCTGTGTGGGCCGTGTTTCAAGTGAAGTGCAAGCAATTACTTAGTTGGCGTTTTTTTTTATAAACCACCCAACAGCAAGCTAGACTATTTTGATCCTTTAAAAGAGAGTGTTGACAGGGAGTGTAAAATAGACATTTGTGATATAATCATAACGGACCACTTCAATTATAACATTGCTCAACATACCCTTAACAAAATGAAAAAAAAATGTAGAATATAACCTAAGCCAAATTATAACAGAGGATGCACACTTATTGTTAAAATAGGAAAGTAGGCAAAGATCAGGAATCGATACAATCAAGCACCACACCTGACCCAGGATACCAATGGGAAAGTGACAACGTCACAATCAGACATCACAAACGAGAGCCAAGAGGTCGGCCCTATCCCACCAGGTGACCACAAGGCATCAACAAACAGACGTGCGTGAAAGCATGACAAAACAAGACAGAAATAACATAAATGATCAACAAAAGAAACACCGCCTAGGAACGGTCAATTAAAATATTTTACTGGAGGGCTTAAACTGGTGATCTTTTGTGGATCTTTCATGTTTTTGCTCTGTCTTGTGTTTGCTATGTCTTTGTGCGCGTCTAATTATATGTGCTTTGTGGTCACCTGCTGGGAAAGGGTTGACCTCTTGGCTCTCGTTTGTGGTGTCTACTGTGAGTTTGTCACTTTCCCAATGGTATCCTGGGTCAGGTGTGGTACTTGATTGTATCGATTCCTGATCTTTGCACCCTTACTTACTTTAACGGTGCACTTACCTCACCCTTAACACTTAAAGCTGCATAGTCTGTAACTTTGATCTTCTAATTTTAGTAATAACGTTTCTATTTTTCAAGATTACAGTAAAATACTCAAATTCAGGTAAACATTTTACCATTTTCGTAAATATTAACAAATAATCACTATCAAAACAACAGCATTTATGTTAAAAATCAACTGTCTAGAATTATTGGAGGGACGTAAATAATTACAAACAAGAGAAAAACACCTGTTTGTATCAGATAATTCACTTTTCCATGCAGTTTTTAGCTGTACTGAACATGTTAATAGTGAAAACATAACTTTATTCTATTTTTACAAATGATTTAAAAAGAAAAGTTTTTTTTTCGAAAAATGTCCATGGTTACAGACCTAGTCTCGTTAACTAGTGTTCAGAAAGAAAGAACAGAAGAAAAAGAAGAGAGAAGAATTAAGAATATGCACAATAATGCCAAAACATTCTGAACTGTGTATTACAAGAAAACAACATTTTATTATAGGAGTACAGACTTTAAAAGTATATGTAGCTGGAACAGATTAGCGGAGACACTTAACATACCATAACCGTGAGGACATTGTTGGGAATCTTTGAAACAAGAGATTTTGTAAAGACGAAACAATATACACACTGTTCTCTACAAAAGTGAAGGCACGTGTGCTCTGTGGTAAAGTTGTAATTCTATTTCAAGTATTTGTTTTATATTTTGTCAGGGACTCTGCCTACATTACAATTGTTAGTGAAATAATTATATACCTTTGACCCTTTGGTCTTAAACTTTGAGAACCGGCTATGCATTTTATTTTGCACTAATAAATTTGTTTTAGTTAATGTGATAAAATTCTATACACTTTGGGTATTCTTTTTTAACTTGTTTTTATACATACATATATATTGCTAAACTAGAATATAATTTTCTATGCTTCTGTAATTTTGTGATGAGAAAACAAATGGTTTTTCATCTAAATGAAAAATTATATTGCAGTTGTTGTTTAACCAACCTTGAAGGTTGTTCCAGAAGTATTTTACCTTAGTACAGTTTAAAAACAAGTGTTCCAAAGTTTCCCTATGCTTGTTACAGTAAGAACATCCACTATTATTTATCCCATTGATTTTGAATAAAAAAGAGTTTGTCACTAAAATTGTATTTTTCATATTAAGCCTCACAGCTCAATGTAAGATCTTTGTATGCAAGCATATCTGTCTCAGTCCTGACTGAGACTAAGCTAAACTTTGATAAGTACCAACTTTGGTTATCTACTAGCCCATTACATGTTTTTGTTAGAAACAGAAATAAAATGAGCCGTGGCATGTGATTTCCAACAATTTGACGTTTTGACAAGTGTAGACTCAGACGAGCCTCTGCAGCCTCCTTTTAAGCTTAGAAACTCCAAATGGTGTTCAGTCAAGAGCTTAACAATCATAAAATACTCAAGCGACTAGCAAAGGCTCTGATCAGACTGCGCGTATGCGCAGGCTGGTCTGAGCCTTTGCTGGTCGCACATACCAAATTGTTGGAAATCTTATGCCACGGCTCAAATATTATCGATGTTGTATTTTACTGACGACTCGCAAAATATTTAGTTTAGAACATTTAGTCTAATCAATTAATAAATAAAAATAAGAAATATTCCATAAACTATGGTGGTCATCTTGGAAATATGCAAATCAGGTCGGTAAGATGCAATTTTAAACTTTGCCAACATTGATTGGATCCAGCATACCAAATCACACCCAATTAAGATGCAAACTCTTTTAATTTTTCTAGCATGATGTTTTGAATGAGCGTCTGCACTATTTAGGAGTTTCTTAAAGGGTAAACACATCTAAGCCTAGCGCATCTTTTATGGGCAATAGTCAAACAGTGCTGACCCAGATCAGACAGATCATAATGCAGCGTCTGACCAGGACCTCCACTCTTCGCTAAAATTTGGAAATAAATGAAACATTCCTTCCAACGTCTCTAAAATTGGCAATGGACTCATCCTACCAATATAGCTGGGCAAGTTAAGGATCATTGACGGTTTGGGCCTTATACGCCTATTTTTCTGATTCCCAGAACGCTGCTTTTGAGCTTCTGGTGTGGTACATGTAGTATTAGCGCAATAGGTGAATCTAATGGCAAGAGCCAGCTAGCAAAATATTTGCAAAATTCCTACGCATTTGAGAGTAATGGCGGGTAGAAAGGGGAGGGGGTCTGAAATTTCATGAAAATAAAAAGTGCTTTAAAAAGTGATTTCTGCACGTTTTCTTGATTTATTTGGTAGGCATGGTGATATATATTGAACATACCATATGCAGAGTATAAACGAACCACGTTAATTGATGTAATTGTTTTAAAAACAAAATATGTTTTGTAATAAAATGATTTTGGGGAGATAATTTAGAAGTTACCTGTTCATTTTTGACAACATGTACCGTAAATAATACAAAACTGAAAGCTCAACAAAAGAAATAAATATTTTTGAAGGAATGAAAGTGTCCCATTTAGCATTGGAAAGTAAAACTGATTCTAGTAGATCCTTTGGATATTACTTTTGCTTTGTATAAAGGGCATAGCATGTTGAATGTATTTAAAATGTCCGAATATTTATGGTATACATATGCATGTATATCCCTATATGAGACAATATATTGAACACTAAAGTATTTACCTGTTATAAATCTTTGCATGCCAGTGGATAATTTCGTCGTCTGTCAATAGCCTATTGCAAACAGTTTGAACCCAGATGAAGACCAACAGCATGTCGGTCTTGATCTGGATCCAAACTGTTTGACACTCTGATGGTGGTCCTGGGTAGTTTATTTTTAAAACCTTAATTTTGAAGAAAGTCAGCAGACAAAAAAAATGAACAATTACCAAGCATGCAAATAGATAAGTACAGGACGTTTGCAAAATAATGTGTCATTTAATAACAGTTAGATTTTTTCTTATGAAAAAATGCATAAAACCTTGCTAATTCTACTTTTAATCTTTAAGTACTTTATATTAAACTAGCACAGATACAAAGCAATTTAGGAGGTTAGTTCTAGAGATCTTCATTTCTGTCATTAATTTCTTATTTGGTAGAAAAGGCATTTTATGGGCTTAGGCCCTGGGTTTTTGGGCTGCTGAACATCTTTCCCCCCCTTGTGCCAGCAAGCCACTTCCATACAATGTGTAAAATATAGTAACACATATACATGCAAAAGCTTTTGCTGGCACACGGGGGGGGGGGGGGGGGGCGGGGGGAATGATTTTTTTAAAAATGTTTTCGGATTTCTATATATCTTAATGTAAAACTGATTATTCTACCAAAAATTTTATATCTTTGAAACATTTAATATCGAAAACGGATTTCACAGCCATAAAGTACTCAGGTCAGGATAGCTTCGAGGTGAAGAAAGGGACGATTGTCAAACTTTTATTTTTACTGAAAACCATAGGCATTTACCCATAGCAAGTGTCAATGATCCTTTGGCTTAACTGGGTAATGTTATAATCTTGTTTGTTTGAGGGTTTCATCTTTCATCAGCACTATTTCAACACCAGTCCTTTACACAGTGTAGGATAATGTACACACAGTATAATATTTGTCGTATTTGAATGTCTCCTAAACCATTGATTTGTTTCACCTTGTAGTCGAGGATTAAATGTTACATGTAAGCCTGTTCTAGCTTTTCACAACTTGTATTTGCTAGAGTACTACGTATATAAGCAAACAGAAATTTCAGGATTTAAAAACTGGCAGAATAAGGTTTATGTGTGCAACAGTTATGGTGCGCAATAACGTTGAATGACATGGTCTTTGAAAAGATTCCCTAAGGACCCATTTCTTGTAATGCAACTTTGATTATCTTTATAAATAAGCGTGGACTCAGAGCAAGTCAGTTTAAGGGAACATTCACTGAGCCTATATAGAAACAGTATTAAAGGCTTAATCGCGCCAAAGCATGAAACGCGCACAAAAAGTGACCTGGATTGCGGTGTTTGCACTTATATCCATTGTGAATGTCCATTGTCAAGATTTGGACGATTACCTGCATATAATGAAGGATTTATCAAGGAAGCTGATAGACTGCCAAGAATCTGAAGAATGTAAGTTTGTATTCACTTTTAACTTAAAGAAGTTGTTATGTTAGAATTCACTGTTGATTAATGTGTAACAAGTCCCGTAGAGTTAACGAGTTAACAGAAACTGTAACATTACGATATCTAATTTTGTTTAAAATAATATCAAAAAGTTTACATTTTGGGTTTATCAAACTTTTCTCCGTGGCTAACACTGAGCTAGGGTTTCTCAAGCTGTCGCTATATGTCGGTCATGAGTCCCTTTCTTTGTTTCAAAGTGTACTAATTTGATAACATTGTTTCTCTGCCATGATGCATTTAATTATGTTTCGCGTGTGTAAATTATAGCATAATCTATGGCGCAGGTTTGGCGCCAGTAAAATGCATTTAATAACCCCCTTTCCTCGATTGCTTAGACTGCTATCCGTTCAAAAGCGGTGGTTCTGTTGGTGATGATTAATTGTTTAATGTCCCTCGCATTGTTTGTGGTGGTTTTCTGTTGGTATTTCTTTTGATATGTGTTACTATGTGTCCTATCTAGTATTTTTAAACACCGGAGAGCTGGTTGATTTTCTTTAATTATCTCACTGCTGTTTTGTGACTGTAGGTGATCCATGGCTCAATCTTGTTGTACCCTGTGCTGGTCTGCAGTGAGTGATTACGATATCTCCTGATTATAATCACTCACTGCCTTTATTTTGTCCCTAAAGCGCAATTTGCAATAAACTCTTTTTGATTTAGTTATACTTTTGAAGAGATGCCTTACGATCAAGTATTGAAAATGCATTACAGGTTCAAAGCCCCCAACCCCACCCAAAAAAGAAAACAAAATAGAATTAGATACATAAATAAAGTACCAACAACAACAACAATAACAACAACGACATAAAAACATGTATAACAGCATGACATCGTTTGTTAAAATCTTTTTCAAGCTTTATTACATTATGCGCCAAAGATTTTCTACAAAAACACAATCTTTAATAAAACTACCATGCACTAACACACTGGCATTTACTTATACTTTGAATAAGTATGTTAAAGTAAGAAAGAGGGCAAAAATCAGGATCGATACAATCAAGCACCACACCTGATATAGGATACCTTGGGAAAGTGACAACTTCACAATTAGACATCACAAACGAGGGCCAAGAGGTCAGCCCTTCCCAGCAGGTGACCAAATGGCATCAATAAACAGACATGCACGAAAGCATGACAAAAACAAGACAGAAATAATATAAATTATCCACAAAATACATCGCATTGGAACGGTCAATAAAATATTTTACTGGAATGCTTAAACCGGTTTCATCCTTACCCTTAGTTCAGATGTTGATCAAGACACATAGATGTATATGTTTGGTTTGCATGAAAGACCCCTAACTAATCAATGCATTATCACCTAGAACATATAAATCAATAAATAAAAAGGAGATAGAGCAAAGATAAGGACTCAACAGTAAAAAAATACT
The DNA here is from genome assembly GCA_964019695.1 of Loripinus fragilis. NCBI lineage: Eukaryota > Metazoa > Mollusca > Bivalvia > Lucinida > Lucinidae > Loripinus > Loripinus fragilis. Next base: position 27,551,097 of record OZ026518.1, read on the forward strand.
GGAGCAAAAGAAATCCAAGAGGTAAACCCCAGTGGGCCTTACAACAGCCAAAGCATCAGACTCTACAATCTCATCAATAGATAAGTCTATAAGTCGGAACAGTCATAGAGTCTGAATTCCGACCCACCAGCGTGCAATTAAAGTGGAAAGAAAAAATAGTGAGTATGTTCAGGAAATACCACAATCACAAACTGCAGACAAACCCATGGCATCGCGAGGAAGAGCCACACCACAACCACGAGACACCAGAAGACAAACTAAGAAAAGCAGCCAACTCTCTCTTCCACATCAAGATGGTTGCAAAACTAGAATGGACATAAAAAAAGCGTACAACAAATTAATGAACAAGTACAGACTCCCACAATTGGAGTCACAATAAACAACAAGTCAACAACAACAATACCATCGCCTTAAAACGGACAGCAGCCTAAGCCAATGGGGGTGTGGGGGGCTTAAATCCATTTTACTGGTACCAAATCTTTGCCCTAGATTCTGCTGTTGATCAAGTGCAAGGAATGTTAAGCTCGCATGGAAGCCTTTTAACTATTGCAATGTATCATCATGGAGAAACACTTTAATCAAATTAACACACTTTGATGAAACAAAGAACCCGTGACTGTGTTGAACATCAAACCCAATTGCTTATCATTGCATTACAGGTCGGAAAAAGCTGAAAGTAAGTGTAACCTTTGGATGTTCTTTTAAAATAAGTTATGATGTATATACAAATCGAAGCAATCCCTTAATGAATCTTTAGATTTTTGTAGCCGTTCATAGCCCCATGAATTACACAAATTTGATTGACAGCTGCCAAGCTCACTTGCCCTTGCAATACGCTACGAACATCGAATTCATTCGCCAGAAGTGATACTGGTTTTCTGATTGGTATTGAGCCACACCCGAGTCGCACCACAGTATGTAAACTGAAATAAACATCCTGTATTCGTTCCTCCTAGCTCTCGCCTTAATAATTTCTATATATTAGATATTTATAATAAAATGTAAATATAAGCAATAAATTCAATGTTTAAAGGTTCATGGAATCATGAGTACAGCGGGTCTCTTGCAAGGTTTACGTGAAGCCCTTTCTTCGAGTTTCACGTAATTTGTGCAAGATACCCGAAGTATTCATGATTCCACGAACCTTTCAAAATTCGAATTCTTTCTTAAAACAATTGTTTAAAAATGTATATTTTCAGATCGATTTTTCGAGTACAGTGTCACCTGTGAAGGAAATTCAGCTACACTCAGTTGTCCTAGAAAAAGCTGCACATTCATTATGCCAACTATGGTCGTTTCAAGTCTGGAGAACTCTGTCCTAATTCTGCCATACATGATCTTAATTGCATGGGTGCAAATACGTCGTCTATAGTTTCTACCACCTGCGAGAATTCGGGATCATGCATCCTGACTGCATCAAACAGTATCTTTGGAGACCCTTGTCCTGGCACATACAAGTACCTAGAAGTCATTTATTCATGTGAGTGATGGCCCTATGGAAATAGTGGAGAAGCGCAGTGGCACAGTTGTAGAGAATTGTGTCCCATGAGTGACTGGAAGAAGGTTGTGGTCTCCACTAAATACACTAGTCGACAAAATAAAGTACATGCTCCTATAAGCGCACACTCGGTACTTTATGGTTTGTTTAAGTTTCTGATTTTCAGTCAATACAGTTCTAAGATTGCATAATTAGTATGGCTTCATCGTGTCGATGAAAAGAGTATTCATCCTGATTGGCTGGTGTTTGAGAAGCCGCCGGATCTTGATCAACATTATTTTTCAAACCATATTTTATAATTTTTAAAATATTTTGCACATATTGCAGTTTTCAAAATAGGTCGAATCTACGCATGCTTTAGAAAATTGGAAATAAAAATTAGCTATAATCAGGGGCATAAGAGGGTCATCCAATAAGTAACCGGCCTACCCAACTTCCGATTGATATATGTCGTATTTTCTTTTATGAAATTAATCTGTAGCAAGATACTCTTAGAATTGATGTTGAAAAAAAAAGTATCGAATAATTTAAAACAATTATAGCTACCATTGAAAGTGTGCTAAACTGACTTAGAAATATTCAACACTACTATGTTCAAGAGTCATTTTCAAATGACAAATTGCAAGCTTTTTTACTTGTAACTAAGTTACATTTGAAGCCAATAGAATAGACTTTCATTAAAAAACGAGATTAAATTTCAGTGCTCTTGAAAAAATTCAAAGTGTTCAAGATTGTGAGTTACATTTTTCCTTAGAAGAAATTGAGATTTAGTTCGTGAAAATTTGAGAATTCAGACCTTTTACTCCTTTTTATTTTGACACCGTTCAGACAGACAGACTCAAAACGTGACTATAGTGCACACCTGCGGGTCGTTCATTCCCTTGAAAGTATATGTTTTCAAAATCATAATAAAGATACAAATTGCTGTTTGAATTATTTCAGACTTTAAAACCCAATTTTTAGTGATCAATTCAAAAAGATAATCAAACGTTATAAAAAATGGATATAATTTGGATATCATGCGACAGTCCTCATGCCTGTTTGTAAACCCAATCATGGTTTATAGCTATGGTTTCCTCTTTGATTGTACGACGGTGGGTCAGACCTCAGACTCAATGATGGCTCTGACGTAAAGCTTTAATCGGTGGGTTGGTATCTGGTGCTTGTCTGTAGCTGGGCCCACCTTTGCTCAACTTGCGGTTTTCTTTAGCTCTGACTATATGTGAGTTGTGAGTCTTTTTCTTTAACAAAGTGTGTTGATTTGATTAGATCGTTTCTCTATGATGGTAGACTGCATTAGTTAGGAAGCCTGCATGTATCTTATTATTTTTGTGCTTCACCAACAACAGCATCTAGGGCGAATATTTGGTACCAGTAAAATGCATTTAAGCCCCGCCCCAGGTGGCTTAGGCTGCTGTCCGTTCTAGGGCGGTAGTTCTGTTGTTGTTGATTCGTTGTTGATTGTTGCTTCCTATGTGGGATTCTGTAATTGTTCTATTTTTTTGCACATTTGCTCCTACAGGTATATGTACACAACCTCTCAAATTAAAAAAAAAATATTTTGAAACATTTATATTTCCCCCAAATAGCAAGTATTGATATTAAATGAACTTACATTTTATTCCATCCATGTAACCGACTATTGTTTTCTCTTTTATGTTTACAGGCATCTTTTGATGGTTATTATGGTGATGATGATAGTGATGAAGACGGACTACTTATGTGATGATTTTGAATGTTTCAAACATTAATATCTACAAAATGTATCTTCAACCAAACATTCCAGAAATAAATAGGATGCATTATTAAATGTACCGTTTTCTTTTTTTTTATTACTGACAGCTCTAGCTATCTGAATACGCATATACTTCCGGTATAGTGAATAAAAATAATCAAAGTAAGAACAGAATTAGGGTTTTGCAAACATTTTCGTATGTTGTTTAGGACAACTATTCCTATGTCATATATAAAAAGTAGGACAAAATCGAAGGATAGGAAATTATTTTATTTGAATGGTCACTTTCCCATTGGTATCCTGGGTCAGGTGTGGTACTTGATTGTAACGATTCCTGATCTTTGCACCCTTACTTACTTTAAAGGCATCTATCTGCCTGTTCAAATATACTTATGCTATACTATATTTTACTCATGGAAATTGATTTTCTTAATTCTGATGTCCAAATAAGATAACTTACTGGTCAGGAATTTCGTTCTAACACAGTTGATATTAATAAAGTGTTTCTTGGTTGATTTAATAATATGGTACTAGTATAAAATGAGGCTCCAAGGGGTCGGTGCTCCCTTGATGCCTGAAATAAATGCATTGATTTCCCCAAATACCAAAAAGAAAATTCTTCAGCTTCCTGAAAATATTTTCCCTTTGCTCCCCAAATCCTTAAAATTAATTCAGCCTCTCCCCAAAAGCCTCGTAATGTAAGCCAATTCTCCCTAAAATGTATTTTACTTTCCATATGACTAAATTCACATACTTAAAACTATGAAGCTATACACAAGCTGATGACTTATAATATTCACCTTATCTTTACGTTATACATGTAAAGATAGGGCTTAGCCACGGGATACATGATATATATTTTTTTTAAAGGTATGTATGATAAAAAGCTCAAAGTATGAGGCCATCCTTAAAATTCTGTTGCTGTACCGTGTAGAGTAGGTAATAATAGAGGAATGCTCTTTTGATTTGATTTTTTATAAGGAGTAGCTATACCATTTGGTTTCTGGTGGGAGATGGACTGTTTTGTCCAATATATGAAACTCGATATCACCTATTTTTCATTTGTCCCTCACATGCAGCTACAAGAAGTTATCTCCCTGATAATATTCATGAATACTTCCTAAAGGGTCTCCTATATGACACTCAACATGTTAATCATCAATCATAATGTAATAAATAATAAGTCATGAAATGGCAAAGAAAGGCGTCAAACTACTTTGTATATATACTACATAATTTGAATAGTGCTTATACATACACATTACCATGTTTTGTGTTGACCAGTGATTATATACAGCACCTCATCTTTTGATGTAACTATATTGTATAGCGAATCAAACTCTCTCTCTCTCTCTCTTCAGTCTGGTCATCTCACTCTTTTCTTTAAGGTCAATACTTTACTATACCTTTATTTTGTTCACTTCTCATTCATTCAGCAACAATGTACATCTGAATATCGAAACGGAGATAATATCATACAAACGAAACGCTTACCGTCAAATCCTAGAAATATTGTATTCATGTGTATATCATAATATGTTAAAGTCACTGTGAATAAAATATTTTTAAACAGAAATTGATGTAAGGAAGAAGGCAAAGCTCAGGAATCGATGCAACCAAATACCACACCTGACTTAGGACACCATATGGGAAAATGACAAAGAAACAAGAAAACATCGTATACAAGAGAGTCAAGAGACCAGCTCTTTCCCAGCAGGTGACTACAAGGCTGCAAGGAACAGACAAGACAGTGTGTCAGACCAAAAGGAAACACAAATAGCAAACCTGATCCACAAAGAGGCACCGCCGCCTTGGAACGGTCAGTTAAAGCATACTGGAGGGCTTAAACATGTCTGACGGTACCAAGCTCTCCCTTGTTTTCGATGTTGTTAAAGACAAATAGATGTTTGGTTTGCATAATTCACGAAGTAAAATTTAACTAATATGACCAACTGTTGATTCATACGATACTCTGCTAAAAGTATTAGTAACTTGGCTTAACCTTTAAGCGCCGACAAAGCAATTATCTGGAAGATGTCTTCTGTTTGAGCTGTCTCTTGCATACATTTACTAACATTGTTGGAAACAGTGTCGGTATATATCAACTTTTCCTACAGTAGCAGTCTGATCTAGGCCTGCACTGTTTGACAGAGATGCTTCTAAACATTTATGCAGTCGATAAAAGCAGGTAAAATTTGTTGCATTTTGCGTTTTAAGGATTAACATATGTTGTCGTATATCAGTGCATTGTAACAGCTTTCAATGAAACAATCTGATATTGTCATATGATCTGATGTACACAGTCACATACAACCATGCAACTACCAATATAACAATATCTTCCAATGAAACGTCTCAAGATAAGCTGTCAAAAAGCATACAATATGCAGTCTAGTATTGTCATTCAGGTACGAGGCAAACTACATAAAACTTATCAATTTCTACATGCTCATTTCAATGAAACAATAAAAGTAGTTGAATTTTTGTAAAGAAACGTGTAGGGTGAAACACCTGAGTATTGGAAAGAGCAATTCCAATGTGTACCAACAACATGAGGCAATTCCAATGTGTTCCGACAACATATGGTACTGAAAATAAGGAAACTAAATTTAAATCTACACTTTTTAAAAGACAGTGTCAAAGTAAGTAAGGTTGCAAAGATCAGGAATCGATACAATCAAGTACCACACCTGACCCAGGATACCAATGGGAAAGTGACAAACTCAAGCCCATTGTTTTTGGCCCTTCTAAACATCTCAAACTAACTGCCAATCAGTATTAAAATACCTGTCACTATACCACAAATTGTTTATATTTCGATGACAGCTAATTTTGCTCTTAGATAAATCAGTATTCTTTTTTAATATACTGAGGGACTTTAAAAACGCACCATTTTACATTCTCTGTCTCTTCCACATGATTGGTTTGAGGATGTTTTCTTTATCATTATGTATCCTTTTGCAAAATGGACCATGATTTGCCATTATTTCGATTTGCTCATGCTGTTCATTCTGACGTGATATCGACGTAAGCGTTTTTCAACAATTGTCGTCTGACAAATGTGAATTTGATTCAATTTGAAAACAAACACTTTTAGGTGGTAGCCAGATGTCTTAACAAAAGGAAAAACACAAAAGTTTTCAGAAATAATCGTTTTATTACGCTCCCACTCGCAGCGTTTCTTTGCTAACGTCAGTCCTAAATTTTCAAACATCAATAACAGACGGGAGACGTCCGCGCATGTCACGATACTTTTTTCTTTTATGCAACTGATTGAGGAGTATCTGTTGGCAACAAAAAGATTTTGATTATTCCTGATCCTTTGGATAAAAATTGCCAATTACCTCAAAAATCAATGACGTCATGTAGACGTAATGAACGTTGCCAGAGGCCCAAAACTTCATGATTTGATTTTGTCCTTCCTTTTGCTTTCAAGAACAAATATCGGCTCGAAAACTTTTTTTCGTTCATAATGGAAGGTATGGGTACTCTGTGACTTTTTGAATTTGAGTTGTCTCAGAATTATCGCGACGTCACGGCAATCATAAACCACAGCGTTTCGATTTTCTTATTGAATGCAAGCTAAATGATGGAACTTGTCAATTTTATTTTTCACAGAATGAAAATATCCAATTTTCGACATAAATTAGCATTCAAGCAGGTGGTGCGTTTTTAAAGTCCTTCAGTATACTTAACTTGTATGCAGAAAGAAAGAACAGAAGAAAAAAAAGGGGGGGGGGGGTGGAAGAATTAAAAATATACATAATTTCAAAACATTCTGTACTGGATATTACAAGAAAACAGTGGTTTTATTCTATGAGTAAAACCTTTTAAGGTATCTGAGCCGTGACATGGGATTTCCAACAGTGTGGTATGTGCGACCGGCAAAGCCTCAGATCAGCCTGCGCATATGCGCAGTCTGACCAGAGCCTTTGCTAGTCGCTCGAATATTCTATGAGTGTTAAGCTACTGAATGGACATACTTTGGAGTTTCTAAGCTTAAAAGAAGGCTGCATAGGCTCGTCTGAGTCTACACATGTCCAAATGCCACTCTGTTGGAAATCACATGTCACGGCCATATGTAGCTATAACAGGTTAGCGGAGACATTTAACATAAAATAACCGTGTGAACATTGTTGTTGGGAACCTTTGAAGCAAGGATGTGTAAGGAAAAAACAACATACACACTGTTCTTTACAATAGTGAAGGCCATTGTGCTCGGTGGTAAAGTTGTAATTCTATTTCAAGTATTTGTTTTACATTTTGTCAGGGACTCTGCCTACATAATAATTATTAGTTAAATTATTATATACTTTTGACCATCTGGCCATTAACTTTGCGAACCGGCTATATATACATGCAATGTATTTTGCACTAATAAATTTGTTTTTAAGTAATGAGATAAATTCTATAAACTTTGGCTATTCCTTTTAAACTTGTTCTTATATATACGTATTTATTGCTAAACATAGAATATAATTTTCTATGCTTCTTGATTATTGTGATGAGAAGTTAAGTGATTTTTCATCTAAATGCAAAATTATATTGCAGTTGTTGTTTAACCAACCTTGAAAGTTGTTCCATAAGTCTATTACCTTAGAACAGTTTAAAAACAAGTGTTCTATAGTTGCCCTATGCTCGTTAAAGTTAGAACATCCACTATCATTTATCCTCTTGATTTTGAATAAAAAAAGAGTTTGTCACTTAAATTGTAGTATTAATAAGCCTCACAGCTCAATGTAAGATCTTTACTTAAACTATGCAAGCACATCTGTCACAGTCCTGACTGAGGCTAAGTTCAACTTAGTTTTGATAAGTACCAAGCTTTGGTTATCTACTAGCCTATTACGTGTTTTTGTAAGAAACAAAGATATAATATTATCGATGGTGTATTGTATTGACTCTCATAATATTTTATTTAGAACATTTAGATAAATCAATTAATGAATAAAGTAGTTAATAAATAAGACATATTTCATGATCTATGGTGGTTATCTTGGAAATATGCAAATCGGGTCAATAAGATGACATTTTTAACTTGCCAACATTGTTTGGATCCAGCATACCAAATCAAGATGCAAACTGTTTTAATTTTTCTGGCATGATATTTTGAATGAGCTTCTGCACTATTTAGGAGTTTCTAAAAGAGTAAACCTAGGTAAGCCTAACGCAACTTTTATGGGACATGGTCAAACAGTGCTTACCCAGATCAGACACCGCATAATGCAGCGTCTGACTAGGACCTCCACTCTTCACTAAAATTTTGAAATAAATGAAACATACTTTCCAACGCCCCTAAATTGGCAATGGACTCATCCAACCGATATGGCCAGGCAAGTTTATTTGGCTTAACTGGGTTAAAATTTTGTTTAGTTGAGGGTTTCATATTTCATCAGCATTATTTCAACACCAGCCCTTTACACAGTGTAGGTAAATGTACACACAGTGTAATATTTGTCGTATTTGAATGTCTCCTAAACCATTGATTTGTTTCACCTTCAAGTTGAGGATTTAATGTTACATGTAAGCCTGTTCCAGCTTTTCACAACTTGCTTTCTGCTAGAGTAACATATAAGCAAACAGAAATTGCAGGACTTAAAAACTGGCAGGGAATGATCTCTGTGTGCAACAGTTATGATGCGCAAATGTCGTTGAATGGCGTGTTCTTTTAAAAAATCCCAAAGAACCCATTTCTTGTAATGCAACTTTGATTCTCTCTATAAATAAGCGGGGACTCAGAGCTGATCAGTCTAAGGGAACATTCACTGAGCCCATATTGAATCAGTCTTAAAGGCTTAATCGCGCCAAAGCATGCGAAACGAACAAAAGGTGACCTGGATTGCCGTGTTGGCACTTCTATCTAATGTTAATGTCCATTGTCAGGATTTGGATGAATGCCTACATACAATCAAGGATTTATCAATGAAGCTGATAGACTGCCATCAAGATCTAGCATGTAAGTTTGTATTCGCTTTTAACTTGAAGAAGTTGTTAGTTAGAATTCACTGTTGATTAATGTGCAAAAAATCCAACAAGTTTACTGAAACTGTAACAGTACGATAACTAATATTTAAAAGTTTACATTTTGGGTTTATCAAAATGTTCCCGTGGCTAAAATTGATGGATCCTTAAGCTGTGGCTATCTGTTGGTCATGAGTCATTTTCTTTGTTTCAAAGTGTACTAATTTAATTACATTGTTTCTCTGTGATGATGTATTGGAAGTTAGTTATTGTTCGTGTGTTTTAATGACAACAGAATCTATGGCGACGATTTGGCGCCAGTAAAATGCATTTAATACCCCCTTCCCTCGTTTGCTTAGACTGCTATCCGTTCAAAGGCGGTGGTTCTGCTGTTGTGACTCATTGTTTAAATGTACCTTGCATTGTTTGTGGTGGTTCTTTGTTGGTATTTCTTTTGATATGTGTTAACGTGTGTCCTATAGAGTATTTTAAACACCAGAGAGCTGGTTGGTTTTCTTTAATTTTCTTACTGCTGTCTTGTGACTGGTAGTGTTCCGTGGCCCATCCTTGAGGTATCCTGGGTAGGTCTGCAGTGAGTGATTGTGATATCTTATGATTATAATCATTGCCTTTATTTTGTACCTAAAACGCAATTTGAAATAAACTATTTTTATTTAGTTATACTTTTGAAGAGAGGCGTTACAATCAAGTATTGAAAAAGCATTACAGGTTCCAACCAACACCCCACCTGAAAAAAAAAGAAAATAGAAATAGATACATAAATAAAGTAATAAAAACAACAACGTAAAAACAATACAAACATGATTATATCGTTTTGTTAAAATCTTTTTTAAACTGCAGGACTTTAGTTAATAGTGCGTAACAATGAGACGTTTTTTTGAGCACCCAAAACATATGCTGAAACTGATGGGCAAGAAAATATTTGCATTTTTACGCTGAAATATTTGTTTATTTAAACCTGTCAGCGTTATTCATTATGCGCCAAAGAGTATCTACCAAAATACAATCTGCAATATCTGCAATAAATCTATCATGCACTAACGCACTGAGGTTTACTAATATTTTAAAGAAGTATGTTAAAACCAATTGCTTATAATTGCCTTACAGGTTCGAAAGAAACGACAGTAAGTGTAACTCTTGGATGTCCTTTTAAAAATTATATTGCGTTTAATCAAACTTTTCACCCTTATGCAATATGTAATAGATAACCCAATACTAGTATTTTCTCTCTATTTATTAAAATATTTCGTTTGAAATAAGAAACAAGATATTTTCTCTTGGCCCAATATAAGCATTTGCAGGTTGAATATGTTGTTAATATGGTATTTTGGTTATCAAGGAGAAATCGCTCTTAGACTAGCGATACTGAACACTTTGACGATTTAGCGTGGAATGATTTTTAATGTTTATGTCACAGGGTCTAGGTATATATAAATACACTTATACTGCCTTGCGGTAGAAGCCGGCTTTTACAGCGACGTGGTAGAGTGTTTGCCTGTAGATCCAGCGACCTGGGTTCGATTCCCGGATGAAACAGGTAAAATATTTTCGCTCTACGACAATGGCGCCCACCGTAAATAACCTATCCTATGACCGTTCTGTGCATAAATATCTCCCTTGGTCTCATTTCACATGCTTCCTGTACCAAGAAATTCAGGGATGAATTTCAAATTGGAGGGGGTGTATGTCACAGGGTCTAGGTATATATAAATACACTTCTACTGTCTTGCGGTAGAAGCCTGATTTTACAGCAACGTGGTAGAGTGTTTATCTGTAGATCCAGCGACCTGGGTTCGATTCCCGGCTGGGACAGGTAAAATATTTTCGCTCTGCGACATTTATTTATATACATGCATATATCACCATGAAGTTAAGATACAAGTGAAAGCATCAGTTGAATCTCTTAGCCGACTTCCAGTCACATTTGCTGCGGTAGTATCCAATAGGTCGACATGTATTTTAGTCTTTTGGCTGGCGAGCTGGATTGCATTTTTGCCATCGGTCAGTTAGAAAAAAATCATTTTTGCCAGATGAAGATTTAATTGTATAGAAGTCAAATGAGGGTGCCAGTCATATACAAAAGTGGTGCAGATGTTTTCAGGCGATTTTTTGCTACATTACCTACTGAAAAAGTATTGTAGTATAAAATGTGTGATAATTCAACACGATTTCAAAATGTATGAGAGTATTTTGACTACCCATAGAATTCAATGAAAGTTAAACGCATAATCAATGGTAGAAATCAGTCCAAAAAAGTGTATTGATGTAACTCCACCCACCCATTATTTATATCATGTATTTTTTGTTATATGGACATATCAATACCATTTTAGTCTTTAGTGTTTCAGCTTCTTGAAAAATTGTATGAACTAAACACTGGCAATGACATCAGATAGCTTCATTTTATAATTCTAAGGTCATGCTTATACAATACCCCAATCACTATTAGATTGAGATTCCTTAATGCTAATATAATGCCATTTTTAATTGTTCGTTTTGTTACATGGCTGTAGGCATAGTATTTCCCAGATTTCTCTAGCTAGGAAAATAAAATCTGGATGCGACACTCTCTGCTACAGATGGTTTGCATGCATAATCAAAAAGTTTGGACATGCTCTATGACGGTTCCTACTTAAAGACTTATCTATTGAAGAGATGGTTGAGACCTGGTGCTTTGGCTGTTGTCAGGCCAACCAGGGTTTACCCATGAAATTCTTTTGCTCTGGTAATCAGTTTTATGTACTGGTGAGTCCTTATCGTTGCAATATCTACTTTTCATATCTTGATTTATATGTTCTGGGAGATAGTTCATTAATAAGTTAGGGGGCTTTCTTGCAGACCAAACATCTATGTATCTTGATCCACATCTTAACTAAGGGTGAAGTTAGCGTTGTAAAAATGTTTAAGCCCTCCAGTAAAAGTATGTTTACTGACCGTTCCAAGACGGTGTTTCTTTGTTAGATCTTTTTTGTAATTTATGTCTTGTATTTGTCATGTTTTTTTGTCTGTTCATTGTAGTCGTGTGGTCAGCTGCTGGGAAAGGGCTGACCTTTTGGCGCTCTTGTATGTGATATTCTATTGTGTTTTTGTCACTTTCCCATGTGGTATCCTGGGTCTGAATTGTATCAAGTCCTGATCTTTGCCTTCTTTCTTACTATGTAGAACTAAAGTTTTAATGTTCTGATCTTGATTTTTTATTGGCAATGATAGTATAATAAACCATTACATGTAGTTGCTAGTAATGTTTTATACAATAAAAATAATTAATTTTACAAGGGATTATACATGAAGTACATGTAATTATTCTATCACAGCCTAATCATACATGCCAATTACACTGAAACGAAGTTATAAGTGGCCACCTACACATTTTTTTGCAATCATGAGTAAACATCGCTCTTGCAAAATTTTAATTCCATAAAAAAATTCAAGGCTTTTTCGAGACTCTGAAAATTATGTCATTTCAAATTGACTGGTAGATCTTGCTCAGACGAAGTCAGAGTAAAAGTACATTCATTTCAAAAAGTCACACTTTTAAATGTGATCTAAAATATTCCTCATTTATATTATCCGTTTATATTTTAATTAGTTTGAAGCTATTTATAACAGCTGTGATATAAGATGAAAAAGAATCAAAAGTTTTGTGACAATTGACCTCTCCGTTTATCTTCTACGTTAACATAAAAGGCAGCCACTATCAGAAGCTTAATCAAAGAATTTTAGCTTTAACCATGCAATTTGCATATCAACTTTGCATTGCTCAGTACGCTTTATTATCTACGGCACAGCATTGAAATGTTCCGTGAGTATTCACTATGAATAGGCTGTACTGTTTAATTAAAAAAAATATCTTTGGCATATGACATTTAAATGACATTTAAAGTTTCACTTTAAAACCAGAAGTGGACACCAGTCTTAAAAGAATAAATGTTTAAAACGGGCTGATCAAGTTGTATTTGTTTGGTCTAACATGTTTACATAAAATAAAACGCATACAAAGAGTTTAGTATGTGCAGTCGATTATTTTTGAAAATATTGGAAAATGGGGAAAATTAGCGTTTTAAAAAAATCATCAAAAATCGTTCATAAGCAAAAATCAGGGGTTTGGTGTTTTTGTCCACGTCGGCTAGACGGGTTTGAAATCACCTGCACTTCAATTCGAAAAAAAAAACGGCACTAAAAACCCTTATTTTTTCAAATATTTGATTTTTGCATTTTTGAGCCCAACAATTGTGAAGTGGTAGAAAACTCTTCTAAAGAGCCACTTAACTTTAGTCTATTTAAATGCACATATTTGAGCAAAAATTCATTTCAATATCATTAGCGTTTAGTCAGAAAAGATGAAATTAAAAAGTGGCCACTTAGAACTTCGCTTTAGTGTTTAAGTACATATATGTCACAAATCAATTTATCTATCTATCTTACATAAAATACAATGCACATGCTAGAGGCCCTGAAGGCCATGAAGCGCTCACCTGATCTCTTTAATAACATTAAAATAGGTCAAGGTCAACTACTGCTTTAAATAGAACATATTTTGTTTTCCCATATGTGACGCGTCATGACATTTTGTGCCCAAATGCGGTAAAACGTGACGTCGGGAAAACGCGATACAAAAGTGACGTAATTTACGCAACTGCACTTTGTTGCGCAATTTGTACGTCGCTTTAGCGTCATTTGTTAACATCGTTTAAAGCCCAAGAGGCGCAATTTCTTCGCAAAGAAATATTTAATTATGGATTAGAAGATTTATACATGCAACTGTTTAAAACATGGAGTTGGAGGAATTACAGATGAGATGACTATTTACAAGCATGTATTTAAACAAAAAACGTCTTTCCGACACTTTCTGTGTCTGCCATAGTGCATTGTTTTTTATTCTTTTTCTACTGGCATATTAAAGACCAGAAAAAACAAGTGATTACGATCAGGAAATACCACAATCTCACACTGCAGACCAAGACCAGGCCTGATATTATAATGCATTTTATTCCATTTCGAACGCAAATTGTATGTGCACAAATGTGTGTCCGTTTCAGTACCCTTTGTCCCCAATAGTGTCGTAGAGCACGTGAGCGGTTTTGTTGTCTGTTGTGTACAAGTGGAAAGTGCCATCCTACTTAAGGGTGATGTGGCATACGATGCTCGTTTCAGTTTATGCAATAAGCGTAATACTTTGAGGTACAGTCACAGGACATAATTATTCGCCATTTTGTAACGTCGCCGTTTAAATCAATGCATTTCCAGATTTTTTTGGCAGAATTATTGTCGCAAAATAATAGAAGCTACAACCGTGAAAAAAGTATTAAATGGACGCAAATTGATTTACGCAATATACAATTTTATTGTAGGTTCTTGGTGTCTGTTGTTTTCGTAAGGTAGTCATTTAAACCAACGACAAATTTAAATGGTATTTTTTTGGCGACGTTAACTTTAGCGTCAATCGGAATCGTGGTATTTTAAAATGTATGTTCACTTTAAACTACTTGAGAACCAAAATTATAATTTATTTTAATATTTCATTTATATTGCTATTCTATACTTGACTTCTATTCCCGTAAATTTGTTAAAAATTGCATCCATTAACATTGCCATGGTAATTTTGACAAACATTCTGGAAATGCACTGTTTAAACTGCGACGGCACGAAGTGGCGAATGTGTTTGAATACAAATATCAATATTTGGGCTACTAGTCTGATACGCTGACTTCTCCGTGTGTGCTAATTGGCATACAAATCTGATGCGCTGACTGTTCCGTGTATGCTACATGTAACAATTGTATTGTATCAGGGTGGCAAACGCTTGACTGCTTATAAATCGGCGATGTGCGTATGCTGTAAGATGAAGTCACGAGATTTTGCCATGGGCGCATTTTTGCACGAAATTTAGTTTATTCAGACTCGACTTTCGAACTATCCGTTTTGTTCCATGCGTGTCATGTTTACCGTGGGTTAGAGCCACTTAAAACTGTGCCAGCTTATCACTTATTCGCATTTGCCAACAGCAAAGACTCAGACGAGCCTGTTCTAATGTGCAGCCAGAGCCTCCACAAAGTATGGAAGTACATGTACATTAGATCAAGGCTCAAACCAACCACTACACGTTTAGCCCAACTAGGTAGCTATATATCCACAAAGCGCTTTGAGGCGTGACTGTTACCGGTAAATGTATTGAATGAATCGAGGGTCTTCCTTAGAGATTGTGGTGGTTGAAACATAGTTATGAATAATTATAATGATTTTAACGCATATGCGCCAAGTACCGCAATGTTATAAGTTGTGTAAAATCTCGAAGCTTTTGTACAGGCTCGTGTTCTGTAGCGTTTAAGCCAGGTACCTCTCATTTTTATCTGCGCTTCATCTGATCTAGACTGTTATTATTGATATTCTTCAATAATTCCGAAGTTTATAGTTGGATCCATTTCGATCTGATCTGTGTTTAATAAATTGTTTCTTTGGTGTGTACATGGGCGCAGGCTGGTTGTAGTTAATTATGGTTAATATATAGTTTTGATACATGTACCCATACATGTATAAATATGCAACCAAAACTATTCACGTATGTACATGTATTCCTGGCCAGTAGATCTAAATGTACCTCGACATATTAGATGCAGATTCATAGTCTACACTGTTCACAACTTCCGCGACTCTACCATGTTACATGTATCCTATTAAATATACGGTGAACAGCATTTAAATAGTGTCGGAGTTTGACGTCGAATAGGCTTAAACATTGTTGAAACGCTTTCTGTATATTTCTCGAAAAAAAAACCCCGTAAGTTGTGGGTACTCATCACGTGTCGGATCGTTTGCGCTTTGGGTATCCATTGGTCATGACCAGGTTCTAAACAGTTTGTATTGCAAAGATATATTAGCAAGTGACAACCAAGGAAATATGAAGATAGGGAAGTGGTGGGGATTGGTACATCCACATGAATCTCTGATCCGATGCATCTAGCGAAAGGAGGACATAATTTTATCGAACTCCAACAAAACATTTTGCTGGATATATTTTGTGGGAGCTCGTCTACTCTTTTCTCTGCTTTTGTTTTAGCTGCGCAGCATGTTACATGTATTTCTTCTTCCTTGAAAATATATTGTATATGTATATATAGAATTTGATTACACCGATTATACGAGATGTCTGGCCGTTTGTTCTTTTATTTTGAATGCCTTCAAAATTCAAAACTCTGTTTCACTGGAAGGTATGCACAATCGGCGAAAAGATTGATCAGCATTTGCGCAAATGAAGACCGAGACAGATTGAACTCAATAGCTTGCTTTGGTTTGAAGTGAAGCAATGCATCTGTATTGGTATGAGAAATCTAACACCATTTTTGAAAAGAAGAGATACGGCTAAACTACTAATTTATCGGTACCCGACTTTTACGAATTGAATATCACGTGATGTGTTCCGGGATCACCTCTGGACTTGGTGACTACCGCATGCGAAACACCACTGAGAGAGTAAACCTACCGTAGTATTTTATAAGTACTACTACTGGCAGCACTGTTGCTGATACTACATTCCCTCTTCTTTGTACAAATGAACTAGCGATGGTTATATTGAAAAAGAAATTTTAAAATAGATTAAACCACGATGCACGGAATCGTATCTGATCGCCATTTTTAATCTAGCTAATGATCAAGTTACTGATTTGCACAAAAACCCATTTTATCATGAAAAAGACCGCATTCTAACACTTCATACTGTAGCAATATTATCTGAATTTTAATTTCAAAGTTTTCGAACCCTGGAAAAAAACCTTAATCTTTAGTGTTCGAACTTTTAAGAAAAAAGCCGTATGACGAAATACATTTATATTTTAAAGAAATACTGTTGACGATTTTTCCACCCACGTTATGATCCCAAAATGTTCTAATCGAGAATTTCTAATGTAAAATGAACTCTCCCAAAAGAATAATCGATTCGTTTCAAACATCCTGAAATAAACTCGCCAAGTTGTCTAGCAGAAAATTAACGTTGACGTCGCAAACACTTTATACAATTCCATGACGTAGGGACCTATGAACAACTGTCGATTTCTCAGAAACCGCTTAAGATATCGAACTAAAATTTCACATGTATACTCCAGAGACATATAGGTATCAGAAAATATCAATATCTCAATTTCGACTAGGTACCTCATTTGGACCCAAAATCTCATGGCTGGTCACATATATGGGGGTTGCGGTGATTTTAGTCAAGTGACCCAAAACAATCTAATGAATACTCCATCAAACAGCCCTGTGACTTCTTAGAAAAATATGTTTAAAATGTGAATGGCCTAGGATAAGAGGTCACAGGTCAGTTTGACATTTGGTATATGTATAAAACTTTTGTCTCATTAGGTTGAACACTTCTTGCAAGTATTATGATTTTGGCTAAAACAGTTATAGAAAAGTGAATATTTCAAGATTTTCCCATATAAATGCATTAGGAATCAAATTTGACCTTGCAATAAAGTAGGTCAACCTAGACTCATCATTTGTGCAAAACTATTACAGCCATCATCCCCCATGCTACTTAACAAGTCCATTGACCTTTTGGTTTTAGAGATGAAGCTATTAAAAGTTTTACCATACATGGGCATGGTGGCCATCTTGGTCATGTGACCAGAACTATTTGTATAAATTTTAGCTAGCCTATCATAATGAGTCTTCATATGAAAGTCGAATTCAATTGGCCTATTGGTATCTGAGAAAACTTTGTTTTAATATGTTGATGGGACTCTAACGTGAACAACCCTGGCTGAAAGTCACAGGTCATAATTGACCTTTGAAACTTATTGATAACCATTGTCTTATTAGGTTTAACATTTCAAGTGAGAAAAGTGATCTTGACTTCAAAAGTATTCAAGAAATTAACTTAAAAACATTTAAATGCATTAGGATGTGAATTTGTCGTGAAGTAAATCAAGGTCGTCTTAGTATCACCATTTTAACAAATTTAGTAGGCCCCACAACCGCTATGTTATTTACCAAGTCCCAAAGTAACCATCTTCTGGTTCTGGAGAAGAAGTTTTATAAAAGTTTTTTTTTAATATATATGGGAGTGGTGGTCATCCTGGCCATGTGACCAAAATATTTTGCATAAATTAAGTAAGATATCATAAGGAATCTTCAGATAAAATCTGAATTTGATTGGGCTAAGTAGGCCCCACATTCTCAATGCTACATACCGACTCCCATATCATTTACCTAATTGTTCTGGTTGAGAAGATTTTTAAGGGTTTGTACAATATATGGGGGTGGCGGTCATCTTGGTCATGTGACTAGTAACATTTAAACAATCTATCTTCCCGCGCTCTAAGTAGTCTCCATATGAAATTTAAGTTCAATTGGCTCAGTGGTTTCAAAGAAGATGTTTAAAATGCTGAGGGACAGACGGACAGATGGAAGCCGGAGTGACTGGTATACTATAAGCCCAACTATTAGCCTTTGGGTCAGGCGAGCTTAAAGCATTATGAAGCGAACACTTAATAGTATTGGTTCTTAGATTGGAAATTCAGCTATCTATTACAACAGTTATGTTTACAGCATTGAAGCACAAATGCTAACTTACAACCTAAAAAAGCTGTTAGTCATTCCAATCAAGAAGTGAAAAATGAAAAATGCATTCAATTTTTGTCATTTGGAAAAAAAGTTTTTGGAAATCGTAATGATTTCTGTCTTACATTTTGCACCACCATACATATCCTTGTGGTTGTAATATTTTAGTATCTACAGTTGTCAAGTTTGGTGAAAAAAGGATAAATTTATGTTGGTACTGCACATGAACATTACAAAACATATAGGGAATACTACTATTATTATAGTTTTGCCTTGTTCTACAATTTTCTGAAGAAATAAAACAAGCTCCCTTGTTAGTATTGTAGACATTTCTAAATGGTTATTCTTTAATAATCAAGGCCTTGAGCTTACTTGGACCTGATTGATCATACATGCCAGAATGGCCACAGCGTATTTGCAGATGTCTGCTTTTTGGCTATTGAGCTTATCAGAATATGTGATATATATACTTATAGAATCTGCTTTATGACATTTAATTCAGCAGAACACTCAGAAATTTTTACAACAACATTAAGTACTCATAGCAACTGCCATTCTGATCGCAAAACCAAGTAAAATTTTTAAAATATGTAACAACTTGTTAAATGATACTATATGTACGGTATGTTGACAGTTTATCAAACAGAAACAAAATTCTTACTTATTATACTGTCAAAGAATACTTTTAAATAGAACATTCATTAAATGATATGCTATATCATACATTTAGCTCAATTAGTAAAACGGCAATGCTATATCGCTATCTGAGATGTATCATGATGTTTTCCAAAGCAAAAAGAAATATGAATTCTTTGGGAGAAGATTTATATAAAGAGAAAGGCCAAGAAAATTTTCACGAATTCATACTTAGCGTTAAGTGTTTGCATACTTTATAACATTACATGTAAGCGTATCACTCGTGATAGTAATGATACTAAATAGAGTGCCATCTCTGTTGTGTTTCCATGTAATAATTTAGTTTTGTTATATCAGTTGATGTCTTAGCACAAGCTTTTTGTCTCTATACCTGATGTGTTTTCAGCTCGCCTGTCATTTAATGTACATTAAATTCTGCTATATAAAGGAGTCAATTTACACTACTCCTGAAATAATTTGTTCGTAATGGGGTCCAATGTCCTACCAAGAGCAATGGTACTATGGTAGAAACTTACTTCAGCTATATGAGCAGTAATTGCTAAAGCAAAGTATAACCTTATGACTGCACGCTTTACTTTAACATTTCGATTTTCTCTCTAACATTTAAACAACTTGTAAAATCTTTTTATTGGTAATTGAATGCTACCTGATCAATTTTGGTCCAACTTATTCTGTATGTTGAAAGTTAATAAATTAAAACTGGTATCGTAAATAACAATTGAACATACTCATTGGATATGATTACATCATTTGTGATTACTATCTTGCCATGTAAAACCCATTAATGTAACTGATTTTCCTCACCCACCCCATTTTAAAAGGAATAATTATTCTAAATAACCCATCAATAACCCATTTACTTTTGAAATTTTACATTGCTTTAGAAAATGATTAGAAGTATTAATTTAAAAAGAAAGTATCAGTTTTATTAATCAAACAATAAAAGTATTGTTAGAATTGAGCTGAAATCATATTTGATAGCTAGTATAACGTCAAAAGTCACCTGCTGAGTTTTGGTATGTGCACAACTAGAATTGTGCAAAGAGTGTACAAAATAGAGCCAGTCTCTTTATCGAATAAATGATTTCATACACAGATATTACCTTAATTTCATGCAACGTATGCAATATTTGGACCTCGACGCGAGAAAAACTGTCTTCGGAGGTTTGCGAACAACACAGGCGCAGACCAGCCTGCGCATCCGCGCAGTCTGATCAGCGCCTTTGTTATTCGCTTTTAAAAAAGTATTATATGTAAACTCACTACACGTGAAATTTCAACTTTCTAGCTAGTCTCTGTAGCTGAAGAGACTGGTTTGAAACTCGCTTTGTCGGACACCCCGAAGACAGGTTTTCTCACGACGAGGCCCATTTTATTTCATCCATTTATAAAGGGTTGATGCTATCTGGATTGCAAGCAATCTTCCTTCAACAAGTTAATATAACCAGGAAATGTCACAATCACAGACTGTAAATTGGCATCAGGGGGAAGCGATAAAGAACACGGATAGCCACGACAAAATTAAACCAAAGCAACCAGCTCTCTTCCTTGGCAAGATGATTACTGAACTAGAAAGGGCATCAAGACCAAATATAAAATCAAAGCCAAACACAAAACTCTGACAAACAATTGGAGCAACAACAAACAAAGTTTTCACAATCCACATAACCATTCAGTGATTTGCAGATATTTTATAGTAAATTAACATTTATGTTTGTAAAGGACAAATTTGTTATTTGCTACTTTTGTATAATATAATCAAGTGTGAGCTGGTTCGAGATAAAGCTTTGGTTGTTTTTCAAAAGCTGATTAGATGGATTGTTTTTTCAAGTAAAATAAAAATATGCACACATTCAAATCTGATTCGGGTTTTCAGGTTCAGTTGTATAGTGCAGTTATAACAAGTATGTAATCATAATATTTATTTCTATAGTTATATATGTTACTGTAGCAAATTTGACACACCAAGGAAATGCATTCCAGTTGAAATGTTACATCAGACTTATCATTTTGTTAGTTTGAAACTTCTATAACATAAAATTGAGAAAAAATAACAAACAATGTGGTGTTGTATCTAAGCTAAGATATATATTATCAAAAATATATATACGCCCTTATACACATAGCCTCTCAATTAGAACTGATATATTTTCTCTTGTTAAAATGGTTACTTCATGCCTCTTAGCATAGCATTTAAACAAAACGTAATAAACTACCCCGTGATGCATAGTTTTAGGAATTAAGCAATATTTGTTTGTCTTCAACTGTGTTATATACGTGACCTACTGGATATAGAACATCAAACTGATAATTTAATGATAGTTTAACATTGTGCCTAAACCCATTCTGCCGGTGTGGTATCTTTGAGAGTCGTAACCATTTCTTATTTGCTTGTCCGCTTCACTCACTCGATAGACTCAGATATCTGTCAGCCAATCTTGATAATCTTACTAGCAATGACCTTTTGTTGGGACGCGAAGATCAATCAGATGAATTTAACGAATCCCTTTTTCCTCAAGATACAGGAGTTTTTGATAAGATCTGGTAGGTTTGGTTGACCCCAGTCTCAAAAGTGATTTTTTTAAACGAAAACGTCTGGAGTCATTCTATAGCACAATGCTTTTTGCCTCTAAACACTTAACAGGAGTCTCTCTTGACCTTTCTCTCTCTCTTCCCCCTCTCTCTCTCTCTCTCTCTCTCTCTCTCTCTCTCTCTCTCGACATTATACTTGCGTAATTAAACTCGTCCAAAACCATCATATAAAATGCAGATTTTATAACATGTCTAGGAGATGATCTAAATTAGCCACTGGCTTACTGTCAGATCCTATCATCATAACATTGTTTTATGTACATCATGTATTTTACCTGAATGAATATTGTTTAAACGATAATGATAATTTTCACTAGAAATGTTGTATTACTCTTTAGTCGAGTGACATCATCATAATGATAAGAAGATGTTTAAAAGCTAACAGAAAGAATTGCACGCTTATTTCAAGAACCTTTGGTTCAACACATTTACGATCAAGAAAATCAGCGAATAGTATAGTAAACAATATACACTGTTTGATGTTCAAGCTGTAAGGCTAGCTTGTGTTTAGTGGAAGTTTATACTTGTATATTTAAGCCTCAGAAGGACTAGGAGGGGGGAACTTTGAAGTCACTTTGGTACGGATGAACGTCCCGGAATTTCAAAAGCCATCCTATTCAAACATTAAAATGTTAAAAAATAGGACCTGGTCATATACAAAGATCATTAAATGATGAATTTTACATACTACCCTTCAAATTCACATACCTATTCATTAGGCAAATCTTTTCAGAGAACTCTTACTGAAAAAAACAAAAATGATTGAAATAATACTAAAGTATAGCAACATAAAAATGATCATAAATTATATGGAATGTTACAAAGCATGAGACACATTAATTAAACTGACCAAGTAAATACAATTAAAATAGGGCTATTCATATATATATTTTGAAATGTGAGCTATTTAATACATGGCAGAGCTGAAAAATGGGGTTATCCAAGCAATACCTCCCTCCCCCCACGAGATTTAAGCATAAGAAATTCGCTTCTAAACTCAATGCATGATTGGTTATTCTACATCCGTAAAGTTGTCTGCTTATTTTCTTCTTCAAAATACATGCAATACATGTTTTGCGAAAAAAAACTGTCAGAAAAACTACCAGTGTTTCAAAGCTTAGATCCAGATTTGTTCAACATTTTGTTGGACCTGATCTGGGTACAAACCAATTGCAAAGGTTATCATAAGACGATCCTGGCAGGCAAATATCATTAAACAATCACCCAGAGACGCATCAGGGGTTGGTTCCCATTGCATGTTGTTGATATTGTTTTCTTTATAAGAGGCCTGCGTCATGAGAATTCTAGCTTTGAATAATTTGAACGGGTAAAGCCTATGTAAAACCAGCGTTCTTTTTATGGGTTATATGTGAACATCGCAGACCCAGATCAGATGCCAAAGAACACGACGTTTAATCAAGGTCTTCACTGTTCGCTTACAGAAGATTGAAAATGATACTTAAGTTATGTTTGTTCAGCATATTCTACTGATGTATATCTGATCTACATTTTGATCAGATTACGAGGCACACGAACAGAAACATTTAACATACTACATTTGTGTATTGAAACTAGTATACCATTTCAATAATCTGTTCACTTTCATACATGTAGATACAGGCGAGTGGATTGATATATAAACGCCGGTAACTATGGTTACTTTGCCATCTGTCTACGGTTTTAAGTTTATAATGTAATTGAAAGCTGGCGCCACCTGGCGGATTGAGATATGATCGCATATCAATGCCCTTGGTAAATGGTCACCTTGGATAGCCGATGTCCTCAATAGGTCGATGTGGCTCGGTTTGAGATCGTGAAGTCCCTAGTTTAAGCCTTATACACACATAGGTTAATTTGTGTCTTGAGCAAGACACTTAATGCTCAATTATCAATACTAGCTAGCATCCAGAAAGCATCCTGATATGACTGTTTTTGTCTAAGACAGAGAGCATCAACTCAATTAAACATTGCTGCTTTATTAAAAAAAAGATATTTTCTAAGATTGTCTACGCCCAAGGACCTTATTAATCATTGATCAGGGTTACAATTTAGATTATTGTTGTCATTTGAGAGGTAGTGGAGTAGAAAAAAAACCCATAAAACTGGGAAAACGAGCACTGCGACATATGCTTCTTAAATAATTATAAGGTTCTATA
This sequence comes from Loripinus fragilis, assembly GCA_964019695.1. Taxonomy (NCBI): domain Eukaryota; kingdom Metazoa; phylum Mollusca; class Bivalvia; order Lucinida; family Lucinidae; genus Loripinus; species Loripinus fragilis. Next base: position 27,575,272 of record OZ026518.1, read on the forward strand.
AGTAATAATTCTCTGCTATTGCAGTATCACGTGTAAAATATTTATCCTAAATACTTACGATTCGTTTTACTTAGTATTTTAAGAAAAGTAGAGTTTTAGCTTGATAAAGATATATTCATATATGGCGGTTCTGTTGTTGTTGATTCGCTGTTGATTGTTACTCCAATTGTGGGATACTGTAATTTTTCTATGTTTTATTGTGCGTTACCGTGTGTCCAGTCTAGTTTTGCAATCATCATGATGGTGAATAGATACCTGGTTGGTTTGCTGAGTTTATCTTCCTGGTGTCTCGTAATTGTTGTGTGGCTCTTCCTCGCGGTGACATGGGATTGTCTTCAGTTTGTGATTGTGGTATTTCCTGATCACATGCCTTACTTATTTTAGTTTGTTGTGTTTTGTTTTGATTTATAAGCCGTGAGGTAATGTTTTGCCATAAAATGTAGTTTTATGTTATTTTATAACATAGTAAAAGTATGTGAGGGTCACACCTTAGGGATGTCAAAGAAAACAAGAATATGTTAAATTCTGCTTGTCTTGAATGTCGAACAGATTCAAGTCAGTCGAAAGAAAGTGTTTCAACTCGATATTTTTCCTGCAACAATATCTTAAAATGTATTATTTTTCGTGTTGTTTAAACAGTTTTTGCAAATGGCAGTTTGCAATACTTTTGTATTTTGCTTTCACTTTTCATTGGAAGAATATTTTATGTGATATTTCGCTGTTGACGAATGTGTGACCAGTTCCAAAAGGTTCGCAGAAAGTATAACAGTAACAAAGAAGGCAAAGATCAGGAATCGATACAATCAAGTACCACACCTGACCCAGGATAGTAGTAATGGATGCCACTATGGGCCAATTTCTTTTTAAGCCTGAAAAGAACTTAGAATTTTTCAGGCTAAAAAATTGGCCCATAGATGGCTATCCTGGTAGGCTTGAGTGACTAGCTGTGAATAACTTAGTTTATTTTAGGGGAAACTCTGGTTGGGCCTATAATTGTGATAGTTTCCTGGGCTATTGGGAAATAACTTAGTTTATTTTTGAGGATTATTCTGGTTGGGTCTATGATTGTGATAGTTTCCTGGGCTACTGGGGAATAACTTAGTTAATTTTTGGGGACTATTCTGGTTTGGCCTGTGATTATGATAGTTTCCTGGGCTATTGGGGAATAACTTAGATTATTTGAGGTATATTCTGGTCTATGATTGTGATTATGATAAGCTCCTGGTCATATCCACTGGTTGCGTTGTGATTATAATAGTTTCCTGGGCTATTGGGAAATAACTTAGTTTATTTTTGAGGATTATTCTGGTTGGGTCTATGATTGTGATAGTTTCCTGGGCTACTGGGGAATAACTTAGTTAATTTTTGGTTGGTCTGTAATAGTTTCCTGGGCTACTGGGAAATAACTTAGTTTATTTTTGAGAACTATTCTGGTTTGGCCTGTGATTATGATAGTATCCTGGGCTATTGGGGATAACTTAGATTATTTGAGGTCTATTCTGGTCTATGATTGTGATTATGATAAGCTCCTGGTCATATCCACTGGTTGGGTTGTGATTATAATAGTTTCCTGGGCTATTGGGAAATAACTTAGTTTATTTAGAGATATTAAAGGTTCTGCTGTGGTGATATATAAAATAACTTAGTTAATTTCAGCTTTGAAAATAACTTAGTCATTTTAAGGGGGATAAAGATTCTGTTTATTTTTGACTGCTTTGTAATAGTTTCCTGGTCATATCCACTGGTTGGCTTGTGATTATGATAGTTTCTTGGGCTATTGGGGAAATAACTTAGTTTATTTAGAGATATTAAAGGTTCTGCTGTGGTGATATATAAAATAACTTAGTTAATTTCAGCTTTGAAAATAACTTAGTCATTTTAGGGGGTATAGTATGTGGTGATATATGGTGTGTGTAATAGTCAAGGCTACTAAGTTCTAAGCGTCTTTAGAGTCTCTTGGTCAATCTCCTAGAGGCATCACTCTATAGCATTAACTTGCTAGAGTAGGTGTGTACTTAGATATGATTAGGCTGCTTGAAAGTATTTAAGAATTATACTTTTTCAGATTCTTGCATGAAGTCGTATTTGATAGCTAGTATCTATCTTATGATTAAGTTAGAGCTTCTGTTCATATCTTAGATAATCATCATTGGCATGTAATAGTATTGGGTTTAATGATCGGATGTTGATGAATGTGTCCATATCACTTGAGATGTGGATGCAATGTGGACCTTCACACATAAAATGTGGATGCAATGTGGATCCACCACATCTCCACAATTTGAATGTGGATGTAATGTGGAGCAATGTGGATGTATTGTGGAGCAATGTGGATTTCCACATTTCAAATGTGAATAAATGCATATATATTGCGGGTCAGAATAATGGAGATTTACGTTCATTCTTTGATAAGTACGAATTATATGTGGACCGCCACACTTAAAATGAGGATCCACCACATCTCCACATCTTGACAATGTGGATCCACCACATCTCCACATCTCCACTATGTGGAGTTTCCACACCTACACATTTGACAATTTGACTTATACCCTCTCTAAAATCAATCCCTGGTAGGCTTGAGCATTGGGCTGTGAATAACTATGAGTGTAATAATTTCCAGCTTTGAAAATAACTTAGTCAAATTTAGCTTTGGAAATAACTTTGTCATTTTAGTGGAATAGAGGTCCTTCTGTGATGATATATAAAATAACTAAGTAAAATTCATGAGTCCAAATTATATGTTGTATTTCTATCAGTAGTTGATATGCCATCAACAGAAAATTGTTTGCTCTCTTGCTACTTCCATGATGTGATACCTGCAGAGGAATTAGTTCTAATGTATGTGATAAGATAGCAATTATCCTAAGCTTTTATAGGGTTAAAAAAATTTGAAAATCGGTCTAGGCAAACTCAAGTTATTGCGAAAATATGATTTTTACTTTTTAGAAATCCGGTTCTTGCTTTTTTCATGCCAATAAATTATCTCCCTTGAATAAAAAATTTCACGGTAAAAAATATGCGAAATTTGTAATATCTCGAGTATTTTTTATCCAATTGACTTCAAATTTTTACCAAAAGATAGCTCTTATATTCAAGTTACCGATTTTACATACTATAAGGCTTGAAAACTATTATGGGATAGAGTAACATTGAGACACCATTTCAAACTTATTCTGTGATAGGATAACTATATATATGAATCGCAAATATTTGCTTATTAAGTCAGTAGAGATATAGTTTGAACAAAAATAACTGACCACTGGTACTCTATACATCCGCCGAGGCCCGTAGAGAAGCTTTGTGCTTCAGAAACTGTTGAATGTGCATTTAAAAAGGTAGAGCAGCTTCGGCTGTTTAAGGGCGCCAGCCTTCGGGTTGGAGTGGCTCCGCCTCAAATTCTCTGGTCCATAGAGACATGCAGGAATTTGACTTGTATTTGAGACAGTTTCAATCGCCAGGGATTCCGAGGTTAGGATAGTACTGGGGGAGTAATGGTGCTGTTTATACAGTGCCTGATACTTCTTGCTAATTTTTCAAAAAATGTAGTCTCGCCTGCACTTTAGGCCTAGCAAAAACATGTAGTCTCGACTGACACTTTGTGAAAAAATTCATATAGTTTTTGCTTGTCAAATTTTTTTTTTGCTAGTGATTTCGCCTAGCACATGGTGAAACTTTCAGTAGTTTGGCTTATAGAAAATATTTGATCGGATGAAAAATTCAAATAGATTTGCATATCAAAATAATTTGAGAACTAGTAATCTTGACTGAGGATTTTTCTGAACTTATGGAAAATATTCGATCGAATGAAAAAATCAAATAGTGATTACGCTTGATGAAACATTTTGAGAATTTTCAACTGTTGATTTCAGAAAATCTGGGTTTTTCCCACAGATGCTATAGTTTCTATCTTCATATGATTAATACAAGAGTAGCCAATATATATATATATATATATGAAGTTAAGCGATGTCTAATTGTCATTATATTTTTATCAACTGTAGTGGCTGTTTCACATATGAGATCATGGATGAATTTTATCTGAGCTTACTGAGTGATAGTTCTATTGATATTTTCCCTAAAAATAAACAGTTCTCATTTACCACAAAGCTAAATCATCCTATTCAAGTCCAGAAAGAACAATGGGTTGTAGCGTTGGTAGAAATTATGACTCCTTCGGAAGTATATAACATTTCACATAACAGCAATTATTTTTATGATCACTTCTACGATGAGAATGTTTTGGAAAGACTGGGGAAAAGTAAAATGAATACTGTATGCATGAAAGATGGAAGTTGTCCTGAAATAAAATTGTTTATCCCAGCAGGAAACTATAATTCGCCTCAGCACTTAGTAGAGCAAATTCAGATTGCAATTGAAGAAAAATGTGGAGCTATTCTACGTCAAATCCACAGTATGATCACATTAAGTTACAAGAAATCAGGTAACCGTGTAAACTTACATGTTGAAAATCCAAAAAGAGTCCAAATTAGATTTTCAAAGTCTCTTGGAGAAATACTTGGATTGAATCCTGATCTTTCAAATAAACTGATTGGGAGTGATAATCAGGTTTTTACATATGCTGTTGATTTGAATATGGCTCACCATCAGATGTTTGTTTATTCTGATGTTGCAGATTACACTTACGTTGGAAATATAACGGCTCCTTTACTTAGAATTGTTTCTTATAAACAGTCAAAACCTAGCACTCAATCGCATCAAGAATTTGTGAATTTGCATTATGTACCTTTGGCAAAATCTTATATTGATCAGGTTCATATTGATATCAAAGATGAAATTGGCAGGTCTGTCCCTTTTGTTGGTGGGAAAACTTTAGTAAAGTTACATTTCAAACGTTTAAAAAGTTGATCAATTTTGTTATCAGTATAAATATGATGATTCTGGTTGACACTTCTTATTGTTCTTCGAACACTACAAGAAGAAGAATGGATCTCTCAGCAAGACAGAAAAATACAAACTGCAATGATGGTATGAAAACACCTGCATCTAAAAGATCAACTAAATATCATATGAGCTATGGACAAATTCGATATCTGATGAAAAGACTGAGTACAGCGTTGGATAGTAAACTCAAGCAAGGAAGACCACCAAAGTACTGTAGAATGTGCCATAGAGAACTTCGTAAGCTGTTAGGAAACCAACTAGAAAGAATGCCGTTAGAGAAAAAATATATGAAGGGAAGAAATATAATGGAGCAAAGATGTGATAAAAGAAAGAATTTTTCTTCTGCAAAAGAGAGCAGCAAAACAAGAAAATGCAATCCTCTTTCAAGTGTTGCAGCAAAAGAAGTGCATGCAAATAATAAGACAGAGTAGAAAATGTCATATTTTTGTGAGAAATATTGACAAAACTGTGGGTTTGTATGTTACTACAAGTATAAAAGGACACAATCAATGAGAAGCTATTCATTTACCAAAACGATTTCAATGGGTCAACATCAGTGTCCAAAGTGTGAACGACAGTTTGCAAGATCAGACAGTTTGAGACGACATCTGACAAGTGGTATCTGCAGTGAAGATATGGAGTCAGAAACAATGTCAGAAAATGAAGACTCTGCTATGTCTGAAGAATCTGATGCAGAGTCTTCTAGAAGTCATCAAAAGGAAGATATCTTTGGGAAATATACAGACAAAGATTATGGTATTCACGACGATAGTGATACAGACTATACTGATGAAGATGATGAAGACCAACATTATTCTAGAAAAAAGAGCAAGTTTGATCCTTGGACATTTTTCGTTAATGGAGCTCATAGTATCCTACAAGACACATTCAATGAAGGTGTACAACACATAATAGAGAAAAATCCAGACATGAACACAGATGAAGCAGAGGAGGTCACTTTCGATAAACTAGAACCAAGATACAGAGCAGAAGCCATTGGTCAATACAAGGCCTTCCTTAAATTTTCCAAGGCAATGAAGAAAGATGCCTTGCACAAGAAGATAACAGATACAGCAAAACGACTACGAGATGAAGATGACTTTGATGAGGATGATGCTTTGAAATATGCTATTAAAAAACGAAGATACCTCTTGGATGGGAAACTTGAAGAATTTGACCCACCAACCTATTGCTTAGGTGAAGATAATGAGTCAGATTCATTACAACGGAGTTCAGGATCAAAATATGCACCAAGTCAGCTGAAACAGAACAACTTTGGACCAAGAGATACCCAAAGTCAACTTCCAAAAAGGCCCTGGATGAATACTTAAAACATTCTAATATAATTCTACTTTGTATGATGGCATATATTCTTTAATTTCTCTTATTGTAAACAATGAACAGAGGGACGGCCCTAATCCTCTGTCATTGTAATCTGTTATGGTTAGCGGGGCAATAAAGTTATAGAAATGTTCTCCAGTCTTTGTTGTTCTTTTCATTAAAAAATTAGTGGTAGTAAGCTTGAGACGGCTAGCTATACACTAGTTAACGCTACAGAGTTATGCCTCTAGGAGTTGAGGTCTTGATTGATCAAGAGACTCTTAAGACGCATAGAACTAAGTAGCCTTGACTATTACACACACACACACACACACACACACACACACACCCACACACACACACACACACATATCACACTCTATACCCCTCTAACATGACTAAGTTATTTTCATAGCTGAATTTGACTAAGTTATTTTATATATTACCACAGCAGGACCAGGAAACTATCATAGACCAACTGGTGGATACAACCAGAAAACTATCACAATCATAGTTATTTTCAGCTCAGCGCTGAAGTTTACCTGAAATTGAGAGAGGGTATAAGTCAAATTGTCAAATGTGTAGGTGTGGAAACTCCATATTGTGGAGATGTGGAGATGTGGTGGATCCACATTGTCAAGATGTGGAGATGTGGTGGATCCACATTTTAAGTGTGGCGGTCCACATATAATTCGTACTTATCAAAGAATGAACGTAAATCTCCATTATTCTGACCCGCAATATATATGCATTTATTCACATTTGAAATGTGGAAATCCACATTGCTCCACAATACATCCACATTGCTCCACATTACATCCACATTCAAATTGTGGAGATGTGGTGGATCCACATTGCATCCACATTTTACGTGTGAAGGTCCACATTGCATCCACATCTCAAGTGATATTGACACATTCATCAACATCCGATCATTAAACCCAATACTATTACATGCCAATGATGATTATCTAAGATATGAACAGAAGCTCTAACTTAATCATAAGATAGATACTAGCTATCAAATACAAATCGATCCCTGATCTTTGCACCATTACTTACTTTCATGCAAGAATCTGAAAAAGTATAATTCTTAAATACTTTCAAGCAGCCTAATCATATCTAAGTACACACCTACTCTAGCAAGTTAATGCTATAGAGTGATGCCTCTAGGAGATTGACCAAGAGACTCTAAAGACGCTTAGAACTTAGTAGCCTTGACTATTACACACACCATATATCACCACATACTATACCCCCTAAAATGACTAAGTTATTTTCAAAGCTGAAATTAACTAAGTTATTTTATATATCACCACAGCAGAATCTTTATCCCCCTTAAAATGACTAAGTTATTTTCAAAGCTGAAATTAACTAAGTTATCTTATATATCACCACAGCAGAACCTTTAATATCTCTAAATAAACTAAGTTATTTCCCCAATAGCCCAAGAAACTATCATAATCACAAGCCAACCAGTGGATATGACCAGGAAACTATTACAAAGCAGTCAAAAATAAACTAAGTTATTTCCCAATAGCCCAGGAAACTATTATAATCACAACCCAACCAGAATAGTTCTCAAAAATAAACTAAGTTATTTCCCAGTAGCCCAGGAAACTATTACAGACCAACCAAAAATTAACTTAGTTATTCCCCAGTAGCCCAGGAAACTATCACAATCATAGACCCAACCAGAATAATCCTCAAAAATAAACTAAGTTATTTCCCAATAGCCCAGGAAACTATTATAATCACAACGCAACCAGTGGATATGACCAGGAGCTTATCATAATCACAATCATAGACCAGAATAGACCTCAAATAATCTAAGTTATTCCCCAATAGCCCAGGGAACTATCATAATCACAGGCCAAACCAGAATAGTCCCCAAAAATTAACTAAGTTATTCCCCAGTAGCCCAGGAAACTATCACAATCATAGACCCAACCAGAATAATCCTCAAAAATAAACTAAGTTATTTCCCAATAGCCCAGGAAACTATCACAATTATAGGCCCAACCAGAGTTTCCCCTAAAATAAACTAAGTTATTCACAGCTAGTCACTCAAGCCTACCAGGATAGCCATCTATGGGCCAATTTTTTAGCCTGAAAAATTCTAAGTTCTTTTCAGGCTTAAAAAGAAATTGGCCCATAGTGGCATCCATTACTACTCAGGATACCAATGGGAAAATAACAAAGTAAGTAAGGGTGCAAAGATCAGGAATCGATATCAAACACGCGAGAGCCAAGAGGTCAACCATTTCCCAGCAGGTGACAACAAGGCATCAATAACCAGACACGCACGACAGCATAACAAACACAAGCCAGAAATGACATGAATGATCCACAAAAGAAGTGCCACCTTGGAACGGTCAGTAAATATATTTTACTAGAGGGCTTAAACCAATTTCACGGCATAGCAGATCAATATTGTTTTGTTAAAAATGATTTTCAAACATTAATACATTTTACGTTAATCAAACGTTTTATCAAAACGCATTTGTAATAAACTATTAAGAACTTAGTTATATTTTTGAATAAATTAGATGCAATTATCAAAAACTAAAAATGCAGTACAGATTCAAAAAGCCAAAACAAGTCTAATGCATGTAGTTTGATATAGGTTTGTTAACATTGCTCTTAAAAGTTATTACATTGTGTGTGCTTTAGTGTGTTAAAACCAATTGCTAATTGTTATAATGTATACTTTCCACCAAACGCAAGTGCAATCTGTCAAAAGCCTTTCATTTAAGATTATTCTATAATTATGACATATTGCGTTTTATCAAACAACGTCTCATACAATATGTAATAAATTACCAAAACACAGTTTTTAAATGACGCAGTGCTTTTACAAGGTGTTATACTTACCGAACTCTTTGGTCTTATATTAATCGATTTAGTCATTTTATCAAAATTCAATTTGGTCTACAAAGGTATTGAAGTCATTAACTTACCCAATATATTTCAATATAAATATGTTTCCTGTTCTTAAAATAAGGAATCGCCTTTAGGTTGTTAAATACTATAAACCTATTCATCATATTATATTAAACTATAACATATTAGTATCTAAATATGGTATTGGAACTACTATTCTGATTCTTTTGAGATAGTAAGGACTCTCACAGTTGCTATCACTGAGGATCTTAAAATATATCTTATTCAAGAATTCTGTCTAATATGAATTTGATAGGCGCTACCTATTTCCGTGCGTCCATTTATTCACATCAACATAGTTTTGTCTAGTTAGTTGTTAATTTGATTGCATTTTGGCGTTCTTCGCTCCATAGGCTGTCCACAGGACTAATTCAAACTGCAAATGTAGTTATTAAAGTGACTGTCATTTCATAATTGGCAAATGACCGGTTCAAGTGCTTAAAGGGGACGGCAACCTTGATGATTACTGTGTTTTACAAAGATCTTAATAAACCATGAATTTTGATACCAGTTTCATCTAAATCGGATTGAAAAATGTGGAAGTTTTGGGCGTTTGAATATTTGCAAATGGACTGTAATGGAAGCGGCCATAGTGTACGCTTAGTGACGTCACTGAGCCTAATTAAATTTGCGTAATCAAAATAAAAGACAAACTTATGGATTATTTTCATTTATCTTTAATGAAGCATTTTCCTTATGTATAATAGTAAATGAGTATGATCAGGAAATACCACAATCACAAACTGCAGACAACCTCGTGGCACCGTGAGGAAGAGCCGCATAACCACACGAGACACCAGGAAGACAAATTAAGCAAAGCAATCAGCTCTCTCTTCCCCATCAAGATGATTGCAATACTAAAATGGACATAAAATAACGTACAACAAAACATAGAACAATAACAGACTCCCACAATGGGAGTAACAATAAACAGAAAGTCAACAACAACAGAACCACCGCCTTAGAACGGACAGCAGCCTAAGCCACCGGGAGGCTTAAATGCATTTTACTGGTACCAAATCTTCGCCCTAGATTCTGCTGTTGTTGAAGTACAAAAAATGTTCAGCTCGCATGGAGGCCATCCAACTAATGCAATGTATCATCATGGAAAAACACTCTAATCAAATTACTACACCATGATGAAACAAAGAAAAGGGCTCATGACTCACAGATAGACAGAGCTAAAGAAAACCTCAAGTTGAGCCACGGTGGGTCCAGCTATAGATAAGCATCAGGCACCAACCCACCGATTAAAGCTTTACGTCAGAGCCGTCATAGAGTCTGAGGCCCGACCCACCGTCGTGCAATTAAGGAGGAAACTATAGCTATAAACCGTGATTGGGTTTACAACTAGGCATGCAGATTGTCGCATGATATCCAAGTTATATCCAACCCTTATATAACGTTTAACTATCTTTTTGAATCGATCACTAAAATTAGGTTTTCCAACAATTCGTTTGAATTTATAGACTAAATCACCATAAAATATAGGTTCTGATATGCCTTGTTGCAGAAGAGTTTTAACCCAATGTTGTATTTAACAATTAACTATGAGTGTCTGTGGTAGAATTTAGAAAATGCTTTTCGAATTTTATGATATCTATAACCTTGTTTTAATAATTTAGCAGTTAAAAATAAGTTTCTGTTGTTGAAGTCATCAACATTAGAACATACTCTAGCAAAACGAATAAGCTGAGAAATATATACACCATAGGAAGGAGAGCGAGGAACATCTCCATCAAGAAATGGGAAATTTACTATTTCAAAATTAAAATCATCCCGTTTATCATAAATTTTAGAAGAAACTATGCCATTTGTTATTGACAAGTTCAAGTCCAAAAACGGAGCTTCAGTATCAGAAGAATTCGCCTTATTTAACTGAAGTTCAGTGGGATATATCTGACCTACCATTTGTTCAAAATAAGGATTATCAATATTAAGTAAGTCATCTAAATATCTGGAGGTAGAGTTAAAAGCTTCAGTAACATCAGATTGATTATTGTCTGACAGAGATAACATAAAGTCTCTCTCATAACAAAACAAAAACAAATCTGCAACAAGAGGAGCACAATTAGTACCCATTGGAATACCGACAATTTGTCTATATAATTTTGAGCCAAATCTTATAAATATATTGTCCAAAAGATAATGGAGCGCATCACACATTTTCTGACATGACCACAATTTATATCGTTTAGGTTGTTCAGAAGTAAAAAAGGCATTTTTATCATTACAGGCCAAATAAAGTGAGCCCTCTCTGTTAAATGATTGTTCAATTAATTCTGTTAGTTTTTCTTTTATTAGATTATGAGGCAATGTAGTATATAAAGTATATAAAGCTGTATAACTGCTGAAACACAGACTATGTAATAGTAGTAATAACTAAAAAAATAAGCAGTTGAAAAAATTCTGAAAACTAATTAAATATTCAAAATTGCGGCTAAATGTTGACAACATTGCATTCTTAAAATGCCCATAACGTGCCCATTTTTTGACCGATTTTTAGACACTTGAATCAAAATTCATGAATCATTTAGGTCTTTCTGATAAAACATACTTGTCATTAGGGTTGCTGTCCCCTTTAAAGTAGTGGATAGTTGGGCCGTGTACATTAGCATCATCAGATTTAACATATTTGCAAAGTATGCCCATAGCATTACAAACTGCATTTCAGAACAGTTCAGATATATTCACGTAAATGGTAGCGCATGGACCTGCTTAGAATTTATGACTGGGCAGAATACATCTAACATGCGAATAAAGTCTCACAGAGAAAACATATTATATGAGACAATACGAAAATGAGGACAGAGGACCTATACTATCTGCGTTATGTTGTGAATTCTAATGCACTTGCAAATGTAACGCATCGCCTTAAATTTAATTTAAATTTACGACCCCAAACGAAATATTTGAATACAATATTCTCTAAATATTTCCATAGTTTCAAGGAAGTAAACCTCATATTCCTGATAGGCCGTATGCGCAGGCTGATTTGGACCTTGATTCACTCACGTGTCGGTTTAAATGTTGCGATATTTATTTGGAGGAGCGCGGGGATCGACAGAGAAAGCCAGGATCAAACTTTCTGTAAGCACCAAATATGTGCAGTCATATAGGAAAGCCGGAGGATAGAAGCTTAAGTAAAGGTTGACAATATGCACTCGGACTATTCATTCCCCTTTCAATCCGGCTACCTTGAGGTGCCGGGTCTCTTAAAGTCCTCGTTTAATGTGGTGAACACTCGGAGAGGGGTAACTACCTAAATATGACATAGTACACATGTGCCGTCTGAATAGCCCCCTTTTTCAGCGCTGTCAGGTATACGATAAACCCCTTTTTTCTAAGAAAAAGTACATGACTGACCCAGTTTTTCATCATTGATATATGAATGATCTCGTTTTGTGGCATCTCTGTTTGAAAATACTCATATTTTTGCTCAGATATTCAGCTCAGAAACCAAAATTGTAATATTTATTTGTAAACAGAGTTTACAGACAAGACAACAAATAGGGAATTAAAAATCAAAGAACAGTATATGAATATGTAAACATTTTGTACGATCAAGTATATGAATAGGTCATTTTTGTCGTACACCAAGTATATGATTGGGGTAGGTTTTAAAAAAAAGCGTACCAAAATAATACCCCCAAGTTACCACCCCCCCCCCCCTGAGGGTGAACCCTGCTCCTATTAGGTACGTTGTGCCTATCTATTCAAAGGCGCGACGATGCATTTGGCAGTTGGCGTTTGACATAAGACGTTATCACCTCGTGACGTAATGTTATAATATTTGTGACGTCACGTTAGACGTATTACGCAGGCGCTTGCGTGAAAGAGCCATTGTTAACTTTCAAGCTCTTGATAATCGAACAAATCCACGGGTGGGCATCAGCGGAACTACCGCGAAATCGCGTCAATTTGTTCCTTCGTCACATCCGGGACCTTTCGCGGTAGTCGCATCGTCACGGAAAAGCCACACAAAGGCAGGTACTCTCGCTTGTTTTGATTTTCATGTAAAAAATGAGCTAACTATGTAAAATTCCGGCAATGCTATTCCATGTAGATATGATTTACCTTGCTAAACAGGCCAAACGCGATGTTGAAAACGCTTTACTTTTAGATGAGAACCGTAACTAAATCGAACCAAGAACCGGATTTCTTCAGTTTTATGTCATAATGAAGAAAGTATGCAGATGTTTTGCCAGTTTTAGCTCAGAACAAGAGCATTTTACACTTGGCATGTACATGACAGCCCTTATTCGTCCGTCGCATGCAACAAAATCTAACCGATCATGTTCTATGAAGGAATAATGCCAAAGCTTTCAGGCGCAGTATCGCCTTCGCCATCGAGATAGTTGTAACGTCACGCTCTAGTTCCTAGAATTTGACAAAAGCACAAGAAAACATCACATACAAGAGAGTGAAAAGGTTAGCCCTGTCCCAGCAGATGACCACAAGGCTGCAATGAACAGACAAGACAGCACGACACACTCGAAACAAAAATGATAAAAGGGATCCACAAAAGAAGCATCACCTTGGATTTGCCAGTAAAATACTGGAGGGCCTAAACGAGTTTCATGGTATCAACGTCACCCTTATTTCTGATGTAGATCAAGACGAATAGATATTTGGTTCACATGAAAGATCAATGTATCATTTCTTATCTTTGCCTTCTTAATTACTTTGAACTGTTTACATTCGGTAATCTCAGGCACGTTTGTAATCTATATCAACGGGTTTTTCTTTTACCAAAACATATGAGCCGCGCCATGCGATAATGTGTCTTCGGGAGATTAATTACGTCATGAGATATGACGTCGTAAAGTCTGACGTAATTATTTCGCGCCGCGCATAATTAAAGAGAGCGTCATCAAAGATTATGACAATTTAGACAAGTCATGTTTAGAATAAAATGCGATTAAAATCAAGGAAATTTAGGCCGATTGTATTCTGTTGTAAATTAGTCATGGTCTGATCCAGCACGGGTTCCTGGTGAAAAATATAGTGTCCAAAAAGATGCGGCTTAGTAAACGCTAATTGGCCCTCAATTCTCAACATCTTTGCACTCCAGAGACACTCTAACAAAAAATAAAATAAAAAAAAATGAAATAAAAATGAAAAAATAAATAAACGCCGGATACATCCCAGCTTTCCTTAGTCCACCAACCAGTGTGTCTGAACCTTTCGTATTCACATCCGAGCCGCATGGACGGCAATTCTGAACGAACGCAGTTACACAAAGTAGCATTTACGATTGGGCAAAGGCTCCAATGAGACTGCTAGATGCTCAGACTTGTTGAGCCTTCGCTGAGTGACCGTGCGTGAAATAAACTAAAATCTCACGAGGTACCTCTCATGTATAAAAAAAGGAATACACAATTACACAGTTTCACACGAGAAACAATAGTTATTATTTGCCACTTTGTGACATCGCCGTTAAATCAATGTTTTTCCAGTTTTCTTGCAAAAATAGTTGTCGCAAAACTATTGAAGCTACTAGGATGAAAAAAGCACCAAATGAAAGCAAATCGATATACGCAATAAACATTTTTCTTGTAGTTTCCTTGTGTCTGTTGATTTTTATGGCAGTCAATTAAACACACAGACAAATTAAAAATGTCATTTTTCCGTGACGTTAACGTTGCGTCAATGAGAATCGTGATAAAAATCATTAACTTTAAAACGTTTTTCTACCTTTGAAGTGTAATTTATTATCATGTTTATTGAATAATGCCCATGTAGGCTGAGATTGTGAGCTCGAGCCATTGTCTGGTCAAACATTTCATCAAGATTATTATCCTCAATCATTGCCCTGGTTCAAGTAGGGTAGTTGTCAGTTACTGGCGAAATATGCATACACTATAAACTGATCGCCGTGATATTCCGACTGATAATGTTTTGAAATTATGTTAACCAATTTATATTAGCCTAGCGCCCTTTTTGTGTGACATGGGCAAACAGTGTAGAACCAGATCAGATGCCGCACTGTTTGCTTAGCGCATTGAGCGAAATTGTAAATTACTACCCAACAACCCTTGGATCAGAATGGATCCGTCTTTTTGGCAGTATTGTGAAATTCCATTGGGCATAAATGGGTTTAGCCTAAACAACAACAACAACAATAACAACAACAACAGTGAATAAAAGAATATACCCATCGCCGAATCTTTATCTAAACTAGTTATCAAGGTCGTAATACAACTTTGCAAGAACGCATTTTTGTGATTTTATTTTTCAGATCCAGTTTTGTGTTGAATTTTTAATTACCAAGTCAACATTTTTGCATCATGTCGGACTGGAATATTCGCTGCTGCATTGGGGTTGGACTTTAGCGTGATGGTAGAAAAAAGATACCCTAAAACTGAGGAAATACGCTCGCGAACGCTTGTAATATTTTTGGTCAGTGCATCGATTCCTGATCTTTGCCCTCTTTCTTATTTTTGAAAACGTCAGTGCTCCTCATAAATGTGGCTAACTGACCCTAGGGCATGTGTAACTGCAGGACATTTCATTTTGTAGAAACAAATAGACGGTTTTGCCTACATAATACAGGCCACCAAATAACAACGTACCAAGAGTTTAGGAACTGATTTTCTACTACACTTAACAACACTTATAAGTGTGCACATATAAATGGGCTCATATCTCCATTAATACTGGTCAGATCATTTTCAAACTTTCAACAAATATAAACGACATGTATGTTATAAAATTGCATTTATTTTATTTCGAATAAAATCAAAAGTTGAAAAATGCGAAAGCAAAATTCAAAATTATGGTAAAATCAAAGTTCACAGTTTTCCAATACTTTAGAAGAGACCAAACTTGATCGAATATATCACAAAACAAAGTAAATATCACAATATTCTTAAGTCAAATGCCTCTGTAAACGTAGTAGCGGGTCCATGTCCCTGTAAACTTAGTAGCGGGTATGTCCCCCCGCACTGTTCACTAAGGCAAGACAATGGCGTCTCATTAACGTCACATAACGCTGAACGTAATTCTGTCGTAGAGAATTTTTGCTCTCATTTGATTCAGTGTGGTCGGAATAGCCCCTGTTCTCGTTACACGGCGTTTTAGTCCATCCCAAAACCATGAGCACATTTTATCCGTAGGAATTCCCACGGGATATCCCTTGGAACCGAGTTTAAACTTACCCCACCTAATTTTATTCAAAAATGCTCAACTATAAAATGATATAATGCATATATGAAATGTCATAGAATGATATATTCTAAAACGAAGAAAACTGTGAACTTTCATTTTACGATATATTTGAGTTTTGATTTCGCATTTTAAAAGTTAAAATTTTATGAAAATTAAATTTTATGGAATATCATTTCATGAATGGCATCTATATCTGTTGAAAATTTCGAAATGATCTGACTTTTATTTATGAAGATATGGGTCCATTTATATGTGCACACTTATAAGTGTTGTTAAGTGTAGTGCAACATTTTGAGCATCGGTTGAACAAATGAGAAATCATTGCGAAAATCCTCGATATGTAGTGTCAAACTCCGTTGGCCAATAACTTTATTTTATTCTTTTTCTTAATTACTTCAATTGTTTATGTACTCATCTAAATCGTCATTCGCGGCATTTTCAAAGAGCCGAAAGGCAACCACTTCTTTGAGAAGAAAATGCCATCTGTTTTTAAGTCGCAACCTATTTAATTTAATTTTGATCCACCTTTTCAATAGAACAGTTACCATGCCGATTCTGCAGTTTGTTTGTTTGATTCTTTACGTCCCATCAACAATATGTCAGTTATGTGGGGACGGGTCGTCCTGGGTTGAACCAGTACTAGGCTAAGATTAATGTGTTTCGCAGTATGGTGAAGCTCGAACCCGTGGCCATTTCCGTCTCGAGTCAAGCTCTGTACCTCTGAGCCACTCCGCTCCCCCGATCTGCTATTACAACGCGAAGCACAGGCCCTGCCAAATGCCCGAGAGGGCGTACATAGTATAAAAAGTATCAAAACGTGCTTCAGGTCCCGAAGTTATAGCATCTTTTAGTGCTCATCTCAACTGAGCATGGAATTTATACTGTTCATAAATGTAAAGAAATGTTGGCGTTTAAACAGTAAATTTAAAATCAGAGAGGTTTCTCCATGTACTCAAGAAAACATTTACGTTCAAGTTAACAATTTAGTTTTCAATGGCAGTTGAACATATAATGTCGCGGCCAGGTTTTTCCGAATTTCAAAAGTAAATGTGCAAATTTTTGCCCGATTTTATACGAAGATGTGTTCGTGGTGATCCATAATTGTGCTGGCAAAATATTGGTGCAGGAAAATATCCCACCAGTCGACGGCTACGCCCATTTAGTGCACATTTTCAAACGAAGGCTGACATGACATGGCACATCAAGGAATTATGGTAATCATTTATATCAAAATTGAAGAATACGCAAGAAATGAAGTACTTTTGACTTACGATTAAATTCAATAATTTTGCTTTACCAGCATCAGGAGGGGTAGGCTACGTCGCGACCCAGTTTCATGTTAGTCACAGTGATGGTCGGATGTCTAAAGGCGTAAAAACTTCGCAACGTTGTGAATGACTCATCGTGACGTCACACAACGTTAGTTCTAAAATCAACCTCTAGCCGTACAAAGTTCAAATTCAAATATCTTTTCTAATAATTTGAATATTTCGATCAAACTAAAACTAGTTTACTCTTCATATAATGACCTGTCTAAAAATTACAGAATCTTAAAATGGCCAAATTTACCCCGAAGACACATTTTCCCATGGCGCAGCTCATATGGTTTTAGTTCTCAAACCAGCAACAGCAACATTGATTATACAATTGATGACCGAGTTGGATGTTTCTAATAACTAAATACCGGAACGGCAATACCAAACCGTCTAGAAAGCACAGCAATGCCTTAAGGTTTTTGACTAAAAATCGCATGTCACAATGCACATATTTTGAAAGTAGCTTAAAAATGTTCTTAAAAGGGTCTCCTTTGGAAGCAAAGACTGCACCAAAGAACTGAAACTAGAGTGTGCATATTTGCTGGACCAGACTAGCTAGTTTCTGCCATTTAGGCTTCACAAGTGACCCTCTAATAGTTTCAAAGTTCCACAATGAAACCATGATCCCAAAGTACAAGAAAATAGAATCTACACTATACCCTGCGTTGTATTTTTGTCAAGCACACTTTATGCTCTCAGTATTGAAACCAAAATAAGTTTTGTAAACCAGAATAAAGTGAACACTAGAACAGTCGGACTATGACTAAGGGCCCCGCATAATGGCCTATGGTGAAAAGGGCACATCAGTTTTGGCGATGACCTTAATTATAATTATCGTCCAAAACCCATATTCAGACATGAACAATAGCTTTATAGTGCTGCAGCAAAGCAGTAAAAAGTGAGCTAGTTTTCATGATGGTGGTCCTACAGGGTAACGAGCAGCAACATACATCAAATTAAAGCTATGAGTCTCCGAAATTAAAAAAATGCATGATGCCACCTCGGTTTGCCGGGGCGTAAAGTTTCACGAGTCATTAAAAAAAGGGCACTCATACAAATAAATAACTTTACTGGTAAAACATATATTAAACCAGAGATCAAGAACATTGTCATAGTTTGTATAATATTAACACTAAATGATACAAAAGGGTGCTAGAAATACTTTGCATCATACATGAGATGCAAACAAGTCTAAATACACTGACAGTGAAAGGTCATTAGATAGATTAGTCACGAAAACCCATTATTATCTAGAATCCTTTTTGACAAATGATCCTCCTTAGGTATAAATGTATTAAAAGAAGTTTAAATATTATCAATGACATCTCGGAATTTAAAAGCGCATAATGTCACTAACATTTATTGGGATGAAAAAGTTTATGGCCCACCAAAAATGGGTATTCATACAAGTAATAACTTAACTGATAGAAATAAATTTAAACCAATGATCCAAAGCATTGCTGAAGTTGGCATAATGTGAACACTTAATGCTACATGATGTTGCTGAAATATTATTAATCATATGTAAGGTTCATGTAAGTCCAAATACACCAATGGCAAAGGTCATTAAGTACATTAGTCACGAAAATCCATTTATTTTGTAGAATATTTTCTTGCAAATGATCTCTTTTGGCATTAATGTATCGAATACAAGTTAAAATGTTAACAACCAAAATCTTGTAAGCAAAATGTGCATGATGCCTCTTCCATATGTAGGGTCAAAAGTTTACGACCTTTCAAAGAAGGGTAGCCATAAAATTAAATAATGTACTTTACTGATAAAATCCATTTAAACCAATGATCAAAACTGTGGTTCAAGTTTGTATAATATGAGTGCTAAATGCTAAATTAGGGTGCTAAAATACTTTTAAATTATATAAGGTGCTAATTAATCCAAATACACTGATAGCGAAAGGTTATAAAGTACATTTTGTCACGAAAACCCATGATTTTGTAGACTTCTTTTGGTAAAATGATCTCTTTAAGTACATATGTATTGAAAACAAGTTAAAATGCTTGGACAAAAGATAAAGTTGATTTTAGGGCACTAGAAAATCTCATCAAGCTATTATAGATATTTAGGCTATCATGACGTTACTTGCGTTATTACGTCGGATATAATAACGTACGCTACGTTAGTTGCTAGGAGATGTAGAGCAGCCATTAAGGATTGAGCGCAGAAGAAGTAAATATCGTTTATACTCATTTTCGGAGTTTGTGTATTAATTTACGTATCTTCCATTATCGGGAAGTATCGCACGAACATTCTGGTAGCAGAGCGAGGTTTAATCATCAACGTATCGAGTGAAACCTAGAAGTTTACAATGTCAAATAGAGAAAATGCTGATTGTCGCGCCAGCCCTTTCGACGTTGCTATGCTGGAAGCTGAATTTAGAAAGGACAAAGCTAAAGGGAAGTCGAACTTTACTCGGTCACTAAATAAGTTGTTATTGATAGCATGCTCTAAAAACTTGCCAAGCCGCAGTGAAGTATGTGATGCCTGTCTTAGCATGGATTTATGCATGGAAATCGTAATGGAATGTCTATCAAATCTCACGAGTTTTTATATAAAAAATAAAGAGCTACAAAAGGCTTACGTTGTGGTCAGCGAGATGGAAAAAAATAGAGACCGATTTTTCTGCAGCATATAAGATTGCGTGGGCGTATCTAGACTCACTGGAATGTGATCTTTTGATCGACTCTGAGAGACGGAGCATTATTACCGAGGATGCAGAAATGGAAACTTATAAGAAGAAGTTTGAGATCCCATCAAATCAGACACTTAACAAGACTCGCAATTCACTAAAAACGCAGATCAATAGCGGCAAAACCCTAGGAGAGAGATCGGCCAACCCCGTGACAGCAAGCCACTGTCATGAAGCTGGACTTTATAAACTGCAAAAGAGTGTAAACCCGGAGAAACCGGATCGAAATACTGAGACATTCGCACGGACAGACGGATTTGTGGCCCCTAACATTGGATATGATATGAGGACGCAGCTAAAACCTGTACAGATCCCTACATTTTCTGGTAACAAAAGGTCTTATCCTAGCTGGAAGGCCGCATTTATGGCTTGTGTCGATCGTGCACCAGTTACGCCAGAATATAAAATGTTACAGCTGCGACAGTACGTATCTGGAGAAGCGCTGATTGCTATAGAAAATTTAGGATTCTCTCCAGCTGCATACGAGACTGCCAAAGACCGTTTGGAAAGGAAGTATGGAGGCATGCGCCGCCAGAAAGCCAGTTTTATGGAAGACTTGGAGCAGTTCCAGCAGATACCGTCCGGTAACGCTAAGGAGCTGGAACGTTTCGCAGACTTGTTGGATATAACAATAATAAATCTCAAGGAAGTAGGCGATCATCAAGACCTTGGAGATGGTTCCTTGTATATTCAACTGCAAAAGAAACTTCCACAGGTTCTGCTAGCGAGATACCACCGCTGGCTTTTCGAAAATAATATAACGGAATCGGTAGTTGCACTTCAGACATGGGTACTTCAAGAGTCCCACTTCCAGACAATAGCTTCAGAGACAATTAATGGATTAACTGGTCATACATCTAATACGCACTTGACGCAATCGACACCGAATAATGTAAGAGAGAGAACATTCTTCATTAGAGCAGGAGCCAGTGATCCTCAACAAATACAGCCATGCCAGGTATGTAGACAAAAACACAGAATTTGGCAGTGTAAGGTGTTTAAGCAGGAAGGTGTATCAGAGCGCTGGAATATCGCAAAAAGATTCCAGCTCTGCTATCGCTGCTTAGCAGAAGGGCACCACGGAAAATCATGCCAAAGAACTCGACAATGTGGAAAAAATGGCTGTCATAAAGTGCACCATAGACTGCTCCATCTACATCAAGACACCAGTAGGTCGGCAGTGTTTGAAGCAAAATCAAATACCAGGCCATGCAGCACCGACCTACAACATGAACACCAGATATCTGAAGCTCCCTCCTCAGCTCACGTCTTTTCGGTACGGAGGGGAAGAGGTACACAGAACAACGTACGAATTCGAATTTTATGGGCACACACTTAAATAGCGGTAAAATGAAAGTTGAGAACACGAATACACGTTTGAATCTAAGAGAGCTGCAGGCAGCTATAGACGTTTCGACAGGAAACAAAAAGTCAGTCGATACAAACGATGGACAAACACTATTGTCAAAAGTAGAAGAACCGATAAGCTGTGAAGCACTGAATCCGTATGGGACAGGTTTACCACGAAAAAGCACGTTTTTACGGAGGGGAACCAGTCACACCGTCTCACCAGAGAGACTAGAATGCGGTTATATCACGGATGTGAGGAAAACGACGAAGCTCAAACGATCACCAATTCCACATCAACATGTCGTGAAATTCCCGAACATGGCGCACATGTTGGAACATCGATTATCTCGAGATCGTACTGGTATTTCTGTGGAAACAAGCTTCCAAGGAGGACTCTCTAGAAATTTCAAGAAACAGATGGACACCGTTGGGCGACAAGTGCAAGTGGGATAGTGTGTTTTGTGTTGAGTATTTTTAACTATTCAGAGTGACCTTCAGTTTTCAGTTTTATCGATTCTTAAAGCAGAAAATCATTGCATTTCACTGACAACTCGTTTTTTGGAAGAATCACCGTTTTCATTATTGATACAATTTTGGCTTTTCAAATACTAGGAAATCAAAATATTATTTTGAGGAGGGGAAAATGGACAAAAGATAAAGTTGATTTTAGGGCACTAGAAAATCTCATCAAGCTATTATAGATATTTAGGCTATCATGACGTTACTTGCGTTATTACGTCGGATATAATAACGTACGCTACGTTAGTTGCTAGGAGATGTAGAGCAGCCATTAAGGATTGAGCGCAGAAGAAGTAAATATCGTTTATACTCATTTTCGGAGTTTGGGTTTTAATTTACGCATCTTCCATAATCGGGAAGTATCGCACAAACAATGCTATCAAATACCATTTGGGAAGCTCCTACTCAAAATAAAATCATCCCAAATGAATAGATGATACATTCATTTAGCAAAACCCTTACATGTATCAGATCTTATTAATGTTATATGTGGGAAGAATTTTTGTCAAGAACATGTACAGAAACGTTCCAACTTTTGCATAAAGTAAATCAACGTGTGTCAGGCAATTTTAATCTATTTCTTTTTTGTTAAGAGATATCATATTTCATTGACCATGAAAGTTCATCAAGACCACCATTCACGAAAACATATTGCATATATGTATATTATACTTTATGAATGTCAGACGTTTGCCAACAATTCACAGTGACATACTCAGTTATTATATATGACATTTAAATGACAAGTTCTAACAAAATGAGCCAAAGTTTATGCGTCATGGCGTAACACACTCACTGATTTATCTGATTCAGCATCTGATTTGGCAAAATCTTTACAAGATTTGTGGGTATGTATGTTGGATTTGATTCTTTGCGTCCCAGTCAACAATCTTTCAGTTACGCTGGAACGGTCTTCCTGGGTTGAACCAGTACTAAGCTAGGATTAATGTGTCTTGCTCAAAGGCACAACGCAGTGACGCGGGTGAGGCTCAAACCGGTGGCCTCATCTTGACAAGAGGAAATATTTAGACAATTTTCCTTACCATTGAAATGCTATATTGCACACACACACAAGGTTGTACACAGGTGTTCATTACAGAAAGGAAAGCATACTCACAATGGAAAATTTACACAATAAATCATCCAACAACTTGTGTGATGAAGCGGACGTGCTCATAATTGAGGGCCTAGATGCCATTCTGCCATGTGCTTCCTCATTCCTGTTCGGTGGTAGCGTTTTGGTGGTACTTTCTTCATCGCTACCTCACACCTGATTTCATTAAGTTTTACCAAACAGAAACTCTACAAATTTAGCGCAGGCAAGTTGCACACATAGTTGTTGAAATATTTGGCAATCTGTACATCACTTTATATGCTAACTTTTTACCTGTTCCATAAAAGGCATTGCAAGTGTCAAAACCAATCAAACGATAGAAAAACATCAATAAATTCTGTTGCTCTGTGGTCTTTTGAAAGAGCTCATGCACAGAAATAAACCGTTTCAAATCGACCTATGTTCCTGTTCATCGTAAGAACGAATATCTAACTCGCAAAAATATTTGGCCTGTGATGCAACAGGAAAACCAAAAGGTAAGTGAGTAAGACCAGGAAATGCCACAACCACATACGACAGACCAACCCATGGCACGAACAGGAAGATCCAAAGAACACTAGCAACAAATATTTAGAACGTACCAAAGCACCAAGCTCTCTCTACCCCAGCGAGATGATTGCAAAGCTAGAAAGGACAAAAAGCTACTGCAAAACAAAACAGGTATCTAACAATAAACCCCCACACACAATGGGAGCAACAACAAACAATGAATAAACAAAAGCAGAATAACTGCCTTAGAACAGACTATAGACGAATCCTTTGGGGGACTTAAATAAATTTTACTGACCAAATCTTCAACCTAGATTCTGCTGTTTAAAAAACACCAAGCTCACATAGATGCTTCCTAACTTATGCAATGTATCATCAAAAGGAAACAACCAAGTCAAATAACAAATGGACTGTTTGGAATGATCTTACTGGCACCATTTTTAATACAATCGCTGCATGGAGGATCATTAATTTTGTGTGCCTGATTCTTCCCAGTTCGATTGCAGGAGTAGATATTCTGTGTTGATCTTTGGAATGGCAAAGGCCTTTTATTTCAGTCCGCCACTGAGGTTTGCGGTTTCCCTTCATTCAGTACTTCCTCAGCATTTTCTATATCACATGTATATACATGTAGGATGCTATAAATCGCTTTGTTTTCTTCCCTTGCTTAAATTCATCATTTTTTTTTGGTATAGTGAAAATCGGCTTGGATGTAAATTTTATGCGATGCATTTGTATCGCCGATTTCTTCTGGTCTGAAGTTTGAGGCTGTCCTCTTTGTACTTTAAATATGAGTAAAAAATGATGCAGACTGTAATGAAGCAATGTCGTTCTTTTCACATCATTATCAAACCTCTTCCACATTGCATATTTCTAAATTATAAATGCTTACTCTTTTTGGTGTCTTTTTTCTGGCATCTAAACACTTTAGAATGAAATGTCAAAGAGTACTTGGCTGTAACAGGTCTTTGAAGAGACCACCTTGCTTAGGCGTTTCACTTCAGCACCAGTCCTTTTATTCAGCGTTCTTGTAATTTTGAAACAAACAAATAATTGTGTAATCACTGATTGAAGTCATTTGTTGTTTCATTGTTGCTATATTTAAAGTCAGGCCATATTTTGAAATATAACCAGTTTGTAGCAAACATCAGTGAGATATTCGTGCATTTTAGCAACAACGCCAAAGCCTGTTTGAATGGGAGTAAAATTAGGTTGAGGAAATCGTCCCAACAACTGGACTGCTGCAGAGGTAGATCTTTCGTCTTGTAATGTCTTGCAACAGAATATTAGGATAGTTTAGCATTTTTATCACTCCACTATTTGAACTGGACAAGACATTTCATGCTTTGTCTACAAGCTTGAAAGCTAGAAACACCCTGTCAGTCTTTTCCTGATAGAATATGCTGTGCATTGCCTGATATTAATGTTAACATTGTATTCATAGTTATACAAAGCTCTAGCAGAATGTTTGTTTCATTAAGAAAACCAACATGTTTTGAAAGTGGTGAATTCAATTACTGGGTTGTAGATCATTTAATTTAATAATAATTGTGGGTCGACATTGTAAATTTAGAAAAACTCAATACAGAAAAAAACAATATAAACTGTCAGAAAATTCCAATAGCAAAACAAAATCGATCAATGAATTAATGAATCAATCAATCAATCAATCAATCGATTGATCAACCAATCAGTCAAAAATCAATCATATTTTCCTTCTATAATATTTATTGACTCATTTGTACAGAATCAGTGTTATTTTTATGGAAAAGTTGCTTAAAATTTGTTGATTTTTCACAACTAAGTTTCCATATTTTTATTTCTAGTGCAGTGTTAAAGTGAACTGTAACCTACACTTACGATTATTTACAAGCCTATTGGATAAAATGTTATGTTGAATGGCCAGTTTTTATTTACGGCATGTATTAAGGTTAACAAATCAACAGAATCATCAATATTTTACAATGTCATATGTGTTCGTGACTTTTGCACTTGTTGACCTTTTTCGTGATTGTAGACAGGAAACGTTTACATGGAACTGATGTTTTATTAATTAATATAATAATTTCTGTTTATTGTTGTATTGAATTGTCCATTATCACGAATATACTGCAGCACACTTTATGCTTTTATCAGTATGGGCTTTAGACTAGGGTATTAGGGATACCCTCTGTTGAAGGGCCGTAAAAACATTCGCCCTCAGCCCTGACAGTGGCATCATAAAATTTTGAACTCCCAAGACTCTGAGCTTTAATTTGATATATGTTGCTGCTTGTTACCTTGTGGGGACTGGTTTGTGTCACAATATGGCGGGTCTGCTGCAGCACTATTATGAAGGCAGTCAATATTATAAAATTTGGAAGAAATCAGTGTTAAATGACTCAGTTAGAGTCTCCACAAATGCAAACTGATCATAGACGTCCATTTTGGCGGCCAGCTTTGTTATCGTTTATCGGACAATACCCATATTCGAAAGTTGACCAGTGTATGATAAAACTA
Organism: Loripinus fragilis; assembly: GCA_964019695.1. Lineage (NCBI taxonomy): Eukaryota > Metazoa > Mollusca > Bivalvia > Lucinida > Lucinidae > Loripinus > Loripinus fragilis. Next base: position 27,601,602 of record OZ026518.1, read on the forward strand.
AGAAGTTTGAAATTTGGAACTTGAGAAATCGAGTGATAAATAAATAAGTTATAGAATCCACAAGTGCAAACCGATAGGTTGCGGCCATTTTGGAGGCCATCTTGGTTAGCTGACAAAACCCATATTCAAACTTGGGTAAGAGTTTGATAAAGGTAATCCATATTTGAAATTTGGAAGCAATCGGGTAATAAATGACTAAAGTAGGGTGTCCACGAGTGTAAACTGGTAGGCGATGGCCATTTGTCGACCATCCTGGTTATTGTTGGTCGGGCAAAACTCATATGCAAACTTGAACCAGAGTTTTATGGAAGCAATCCATATATGAAAATTGGAAGAAATCAGAATAAAAACGACTAAGTTAGGCGGCGGACTTATTGTCACCCATCTTGGGTATAGTTTGTCCGACAAAATCATATTCGAACTTGAGCCAGGGTTTGATAGAAGGAAACCATATATGAAATTTGGAAGAAATCCAACCAAAAATGACTAAGTTAGAGCGACCACGATAGCGCATGGATGCAAACTAATAGGGGGCGGCCATTTGTCAGCCATCTTGGTTATCGTTTGTTGGACAAAACATACATTCGAACTTGAACCAGGGTTTGATGGAAGCAAACCATATATGAAATTTGGAAGAAATCCGATCAAAAATGACTAAGTTAGAGTGACCACAACAGAGGACGGACGCAAATTGGTAGGCGGCGGCCATTTTGTCGGCCATCTTGATTATCGTTCGTCGGAAAAAAAACATATTTAAGCTTGAACCAGAGTTTGATGTAAGCAATCCATATATGAATTTGGAAAAAATCCGATTAAAAATGATTAAAGTAGAGTGACCACAACAGAGGACGGACAGACGGACAGACAGACGGACGGACAGACGTACAGACCAATAGACCAATTCGTCGGCGGGGCCATAATAACTCTTATAATCTTACCATAGGGCAGACGGTAAGTTAGCTATGAGTTGACGTTCTGGTTCATTTCAATTGAAAACGGTGTCAAACAAAAAAAGTAAAAATACCTTGAGAGTAGAAATCAATCACTTTTGTGATAGTTAACGCGAAACCATGAGAAGTTCTTATGCCATCTTGAAAAGTAGGGGTAATGTTATTAGGAATAATTTTCTTGAATACAGAACTAAGCAAGCCACACTTTTTGCGCGACGAAATGATTTTAAAGACCTAAATACATTTTAATAAAATTAAGTTGGCGCCAAATCGTTAATTTGTCAAACCATGATCGTAAATAAGGTCCGTAATTTTCCTTCGTTTTTTACAAATATTTTGCTCAAAATTTCAGCCAGAGCATAAACCGTACTCTTTTTTTTATTTATTTTATTTTGGTACTGACATTTTCACAAAAGTATCATAGGATTGTCAGTAAATTAATTTGACATAACATAAAGTTTCTACGTCGATTCTATTACCTAAACAATTGCATGCACGTCAATGTAAATTATATAATAGAAATACAACTTAAGCCTAAGTGAAACAGATGTACACCCTGTCTCCTAGCTCATTTTTATGCCACCAACCCATCTCTTAAGTAGCATAAAAGCAATGTTGCTTCGTCAAGAGGAGGGACCTGTCCCCGGGAACAAGATTGACCAAAAATTCAATTATAATCGTTGTTCTCCATAAACAGGAAACAAAGTCCAACCCCATTTGTATAATCAATAAAGGAGCTGTATCGGTGGGTGCGACCACATTCAAACATCGTATGCAGTGTTGTCACGCTTCATAAACTCTGAGGAGCTGGATGGATGTCTGAAATCGTTAATAGCTTAAAACTTTGACTACTTAATCGCTTACGACAAAAACACCCGCCCGCCAAAATTTTAACCTATAGCATAAGCAATATAATATATGGCCATAAATCGCTTAGCAGGTCCTCAACTCTGAACCGACGCTGTCCCGAAGTGGATTGGCAGCTTTGTCTGTCTTTCGGACAACTAACCACAGTATGTAAACTGAAATAAACATCCTGTACCAGTTCCTCCAAGCTCACCCATTTAAACATGAATTTCAGCGTTCGTGCGTAACCAGTAGTCGGTAATCGTGCCGATCCGAGGTTTTATGCCGACTTTTTTGCACCAGTTATCAGGATTTAGCCACTGTATCATCTGTGGGGTAAGTTAATTGTGTATCCTCTTGTTTTTATCCCCATTTAACCTTGCATAACGAAAACCTCCTTGCTATGTTTTGAAATTGCATTCAACCTAGCTTATTAAATCACGCGTTATTGTCAAAGAAAACGCAGGCTGATGTCGATCCTTTACATCAAGAGCCTGTACATGAATACTTTTCTCCTCCGTCCAAAGGAATTTTACGAGATCTTTACAAATTCTGTTTGAACCTGTTTAAAATGGTACCCACTGACGATTCACACAACTGCGCTCGTAGTGCACTCCTAACTTGGATGCATGATGAAGTTACTGTACCCCTAACTGGATGAAGCTAAATCTGACTTCATGCTCATGCAGTTATACATTCAATCCTTATAATCTCAAGACGCATTCCAGTGTTTTCATTGATTTATGTAATACAATAACAGGGCCTTGTACTCCAGTTAGCTCTTACAAACCAGTTAAAAGCCTTCACCAATTATAAATTCAAGAGAGATTATAACTTTCATGCGTGCAAGTAGCGATGATTGAGATGAGCCTCCCATTCCCACAGACTCACTAGTGATATTTATCTTATACACTCACAAGGAAAGTTTGTTTTGAGCTTAAGGTATCAGTCAAAAAATCAGTCATGGCTGAATGATTTCCTGTCTTCATACATCACACACAAGAGAGACAAGAGATCAGCCCTCTCCCAGCAGGTGACCACAAGGCTACAAGGAACACACAAGACAACACGACAAATACGGAACACAAATAACAAAAATGATCAACAAAAGAAGCACCGCCTTGGAACAGCCAGTAAAAAATCCTTTACTGGCGGGCTTAAACTAGTTTCACAGCGCTAACCTCACCCTTAATTCAGATGTTGATCAAGACACATAGATGGTTGGCTTGCATTAAATATCCCTGTCTTATCTATGAATTATCTCGTAGGACATAAATTATAAATCAAGATATAAAGGGAGTTAAAGCAGATAGAGACTCAACAGTACTTAAATATAAATACCTGGAGCAAAAGAAACCAAACAGGTAAACTATGGCGCGCCTGAAAACAGCCCAAGTATCAGGCCTCAACCATGTCATCTATAGATAAGTCTTTAAGTTGGAACCGTCAAAGAGTCTGAATTTGGATCTACCTGCGTACAATTAAAGAGGAAAGCAAAGTTGACAAACGTTATTGGGTTCAACTTGAACACCGAGCATGCAGTCTGTTGCAAAACATTAATTCTATAGCCACTCTTTTTATAATGAGAAACTATTTTAATAAACTGGGCTGAAAAATCATTAGAGCCAACAATCTTCTAATAAACCAAGTCACCATCATAGAACTGATGTTGCGAAAGCCCTTGGCCCAAGAGAAATTAAAGTCCAACAAAGAATTTAGATATCACGTCATAGTATCGGCGATAAAATTTAGGAAAGGTTTTGGGAAGTTTATGATAGCGATAGCTTTGTTTAAGAAGTGTTGAGTAAACTGTTGAAGTTAGCAACATGGCTAGATGCTCTGGGAAATAAGAAGAGTTGAGATATATAGACCCCATAGGACGTAGACCAAGAATAATCATTATCTAAAAGCGGGAAACTGACAATTTCAAAATCAAAACCCTCACATTTATCATAAATTTTGGTCAAAACAATATCATTATATTTTTTTATTATTTCGTTTTAAACTATTGTTTGTTGCTGTGTTCCTTGGCTATAACCTGTTCTGGCTTCCATGCGAGCTAAACAATATTTTGTCTGTTTTTATAACAACAGAATCAAGGGCGAAAATTTCGCGCCAGTAAAATGCATACCTGCCCCCAATCCCTGGTGGCTTACGTTACTGTCCATTCTAAGGCGGTGGTTCTGTTATCGTTGAAGCATAGTTTTATGAATTTAACATTGTGAAGGTTCTGTGTTGGTCTTTGCTTTCTTATGCATTTTGTGTCTTTTCTAGTTTTGCAATCATCTTGACGAGGAAGAGAGAGATGGTTGCTTTGCTTTAATTGTCTTTCTGATGTATTGTGGCTGTTCTGTGACTCTTCCTTGCGGTGCTGTGGGTTGGTCTGAAGTGTGTGATTGTGGTATTTCCTGATGATGCTAACTTACTTTTTGAAATTTTAAAAAGTCTTAACCAGATAACGTATGTCATCACAATGACTTGAAAATGAAGGACGCAGATGTGTAAAGCCAAACAGTATTCCTGTTGGTAACAGAAAATAAAGAACATGTAGCGTAATTGAAGATAAATTATATTGTGTTATTGAGCTTTCATTGAAATCAGAAATGATGTATTCCAAACTTTTATTAGAAAAAATTGAGCACTTTTAAATTCATATAATATCAATTATTTTAAAATGTATATTTTTAGATCGATATGTCATGTACAGTGTCACATGTGAAGGAAGTTCAGCTACACTCAGTTGTCCTGGAACAAGGCTGCACATTGAGTATGCCAACTATGGCCGAATAACGTCTGGAGAAAAACTCTGTCCAAATCCTGCCATACATGATCTCAATTGCAGGAGTGCAAATTCGTTTTCTATAGTTACTACCATCTGCGAGAGTTCGGGATCATGTACGCTGACTGCATCAGACAGTGTCTTTGGAAACCCTTGTCCTGGCACATACAAGTACCTAGAAGTCTATTATTCATGTGAGTGATGGCCCTACGAAAATAGTGGAGAAGCGCAGTGGCTCAGTTGTAGAGTAGTGTGTCCCCAAGCGAGACACTATATACTCTGCTTAATACTGAATGAGTTTGAAAACTCAAAAATGTTGACTGGGAGGCAAATCAAACCCAAACAAACGGAAACAGTTCAAAGATTAGACAGCAATCCTTAAATTATTAAGCCGTAACAAACTACATTAGTGACTGGAAGAATATCGAGGACTCCACTAAATACACTAGTCGACAAAATAAAGTACATGCTCCTATAAGCGCACACTCGGTACTTTATGGTTTGTTTAAGTTTCTGATTTTCAGTCAATACAGTTGTGAGATTGCATTAATCAAAATGGCTTCATGGTGTGGATGAAAAGATTATTCATCCTGATTGGCTGTTTTTGAGAAGCTGGGGGATCTTGATCAACTTTGTTTTACAAACAATTTTTTATAATTTTTAAAAATATTATGCACATATTGCAGTTTTTAAGATAATTCGAATGCGCGCATGCTTTAGAAAATTGGAAATAAACATTAGTTAGAATCGTGGAAATACGAGGGTCATTCAATAAGTAACCAGCCGCTCTACTTTTGAGATAGGTCGCTTTTTTCTTTTATAAAATTAATCTCTACCAAGATACTCTTCGACCTAATGTTTGAAAAAAATAGAATATGATAATTTAACAAAAATATAGCTGCCATTGAGAGTGTGCTAAACTGTATTACATGTGAGCAGTGAAGACGCGGATTAACCTGTACAATCATCCAATCGCACCTGAGTCTTTGCTGCTTACATTTCCAGAAAGAAATGTCATTAAGATACAAGATATGATTTGAGTGTATGATCAAGCTCCACTTAGTAGATCCACACGTGTCTTCCAGACTCATCTCTAGATAATGCACAACCAGATGACGAAATATAATTGTAACAGCACAACATATATTGGTACTAATTGCAGTGTCAAGCATCGGAGGACGCACAGGCTCAGCAGAGCCTTCTCTGCTCGCGCACAAAAAATATGGATTTAGATACAGAGTGAATATATAAACTAATGAAAAGCATGAAAAATGATGTTAAAGTATTTTGCAATCATCTTGATGGGGAAGAGGGAGCCGGTTGCTTTACTGATGTCTTGAGACAATCAGTGTTATGTGGCGCTTCCTCATGGTGCCGTGGGTTGGTCTGCAGTGCGTGGTTGTGGTATTTCTTGATCCTCATCACTTGCCGTTTTGCTACATTTCAAAGAAACAAGAAAAATGGCTTTAAGGTAGTGCGGGACCCATGTCAAAAGATAACCTTACTTTTACTTAAAAGTAAGAGTGTAAGAGTTATCGTTCCTGAATCTTGTTTTTAAAAGAGAATACTTATTTTCTAAGACGGTAGATATTATTCTCCCCTGACAACTCTTTGATGCTTGAAACGTAATTATGTAAGTATTTTGCTTTCACAAAAAGAAGGAATGCAAGTATTAGCTTTAAAAACATCACCCAGAGTATGAAGTCATTCAGTATTTTGATGGCTAAAAGTTGTGGACCGTATAAATATACATACTATATACATGTCTCGGTTGCTATTTCTGCATGCTGCCACTAACCTAAGACCCACCCCACCCCAAAAGGGGGGGGGGTTGTAGACGTGCACATGCCTTGTATGTGTCATTCTCATGTTTTAGGTCCCATGGAGGTACATGGTCACTAATGTTTTATGGAGAAATGACGTAACTATTTCAACTACCTTATCACACCGGAAAGGCAGCAATAAAAACAGTCTAAACAATCGATGAATGCTGATAACAAATTGCTAGAAACAGTGTTTGTGATTGCCATTTGTTGCCTATCGGACTACAAACGACAATCCAAAATTCTGTTACTTACAATATTTAACTACGTTCGTCGATAGCATTAACGTTTTCGATTGCCGCCTATCTAGTGTGTTTTTGATATACTTAAGACGTAGCCAAAACAATCTGATATAAGGGCTAGGAGTTATTTAATGTTGCTGTTGAAAAAATTATTTTGTTTCGTTGCATGTTTCATGATGATAAAATGGACATTTCTGCATACATTTTAATAAAATTAATTGTAACTGCATGTGCCTGAAAGGAAGATATATGACAATATAACATTCTTTTCTGTATATTAACGGTTGGCAAGCATGGTACAGAGGCGCGGATCCAGGAATTTTCATCAGGGGGGGGGGGAAGGGTCCAGGTCAGTCTGACAAAAAAGCTCTGACAATGACTTTTTTAGTCCTCAGCTTATTTTACAGAAGTCAAATGGTCAATTTCAAAGAAATCTATCGTTTTTCAAGGCTCCAGATGGGGTCCAATTTTTTCCAGGGGGCCAACTTTTTCCAGGAGGTGTCCAATTGCTTATTCCCTATAGAAACCCATTTAATTTGTGATTTTCCAGAGGGGGTCCGGACCCCCTACCCCCCCCCCCTCTGGATCCGCACTTGGTGCAGCCATCACAGCTTCATGGTTAAGGCTACTATACATTATCTCATTTGGGCTTGGCAAACGTTAATAGACAGAAGAATGTATCATCCTTTTATTGTTATATACCTTATAATAAGTGTTTACTATAGAAACTTGAGGTGTTTCAATCGCTGACAATTGTATATTTTATTTAATAATCGGATAGGCGACAATCGAGAAGGCTCTGAACAATCGATGAACGTGGATCGCAAATCGCTAGAATTTTCCATTTGTCGCCAGTCAGGCAAGCAAACTGCAATCCAAAAAGTCTGTTTCTGACGGTATTTGATCTACGTTCGTCGATAGCATCAACGTTTTCGATTGCCACCTATCCGGTATGCGTATTGATACAATGAATACATAACCAAAACAATCTGAAACAAGAGCTAGGAGTTATCTACATTTTTCAGTCATGTTTCTGTTGAAAAAAAAAAGTTTGTTTCCACACCGGATAGTGAGCAATCGAAAACACTGTTAACCATTGACGAACGCGGATCAAAACTCGCTAGAAACAGTATTTTGATTGCAAAGTGTCGCCTGTTCGATGAGTGATGGTAATAAAAAAAACTATGATTCTAACTATTTTTGGTCTATAATCGTCGATAGTATTGATGTTTTCGATTGCGCCTATAAGGTGTGGTTTTGTTGTATGCTTCACGATGTTACAGTGTACATTTTTTTTGGAAATGCTTTTGCTTGAAAGGAAAGTATTCTAGAACTTTTTGGATACTGTAAAGGCGGCACCTCATGACTGCCTTATTAGTCTACTTTAGACATAGGTAAAATCTGAAAATGAGGCGTTATAACTACATTCGAAAGTGTTTGTTTATTGTTTAACATTAGTATAGAGGCAAACAATGTGGACCCAGATCAGACTGCTCTAGGTTTTGTTTGTTTGTTTGTTTTGTTGCTTTACGTCCCAAGTCAACAGCTATGGTCATTGCGGGACGGTCAGTTCACCTAACCACACTTTTTCCTGGGCAGGCTTGAACAAGCGGTTAACCAGTAATTCGTGCACATACTTTCGCTTGTAACTGACAACAACCCTTCTTGAATGAATCAGCGGAAGGGAGGAGAATGATCGTAGAAATCATTTCATGATCAATCTCCACGAAAGTATGAGACCGGACGAGCAGTCTGCTCTAGATCTACACTGTTTGTTTAAGAGGCTTCATAATATTTCAATAGACGATAAAAACAAACGATTGTGTTAAGGGTTAATAAATGTGGGTTCAGTGCATTAACGGACAGGACTTTCATGAAATGCACGCAGACCTGCGCGGCTCAAGCAACGTTTAAACGCTTAACCAATGGATAGAACCTGATTTCCATTCTTGAGCAGTTGAAATAACCGAACCACGCCCAGATATGAAAATTAAAGTTGCCACCTTTACAGTACCCAAAAAGTCCTATAATATATTACAATGACAATATAACATTCCTTTCTGTATATTAACGTTTGTCAAGCCCTTGTGCGATAATGTGTTGCAGGCCTCATCGCTGTGTGGTTCTGGTTGCAACACATCACATTCAGGCTTGCCAAACATTAATACAAGGAAAAGAATGTTTTATCCTCTTATTGCATATTTGTAAGTTTATTCTTTAAATGACATTTAGATCTATGCATCAGGAATAAAGCTATAATTTTTAGCTTTTATCTACATAAATCCTACGTGTAAGAAAGCATCAAAGTCTCAAGACATGCTATAGCCATGCTTTAATGAGAATCATAATGTAATGTGCTGGGTAACATATGCTAGGTCAAAATCTTTTTTGTCACTTTCTACGCCCATTTGTCAGTGCTTAATCAATAATAGCTATGTCTCCGCCCAGTGATATACAATAGGGCGTAGACAAACAAAAAAATTGGGTGAAAGGGGAGACAACACTTATTATAGTCTTTATTTTTTTCAGGATTTTTCAGAAAAGTCACCAAAACAAAAAAACGAGCACGGTGACACATATTTTTTATTCAATCATTAGATTCTTCATGAAAATATCTTTCTAAAAATATGTTTTTTGTTGTTCCAGTTACATTCTCCGATATGTTTATTTTGAATATCAATGTTTTTTTTTGGCATTTATTCGTTTGACTTAATTAGGATTTTGCTTAATAAATTGTGTAAATACATGTTATTTCACTATTTTTTGTTTTTATTTGTATCTCTGGTGTGAGTAGTATTTGTTCTGAAAAAACTGTATTGCGTTTCTTGTTAATTTGTTAACAAAATCTGTGTTTGTTTATTTCAAAAACCTGCGATTTTGCAGTTTTTGACATCAAATAACTTTTTAAAAAGAACGGTGAGGTATTGTTTTTTTTGTCTTAGATTATAAGTATAAGTCTATATTATAATATATTAAAAGATAAAACACTTTTGGACATATGCCGGTGAGTCCTCTACTACCTTAAGTGACTATTGCACATTTGCTCCTACAGGTATATGTACACGACCTCCCAAAGCTAAAAATATATCATTTGGAACATTTATATTCTTTTTTCCCAAAATAGCAAAGTAATGATATTAAATGAACTTACAGTTATTCCATTCATGTAACCGACTATTGTTTTTCTTTTATGTTTACAGGTTTGTGATGGTGTTAATGGTGCTGATGATAGTGATAAAGACGGACCACATATGTGCTCATTTTGAGTGTTTCAAACAATATCTACAAAATATATCTTCAATCAAACATTCCACAAATAAATAGGATACATAAAAAAATGAACGGTTTTCTTTTCTTTTTGTATACACATTATTACTGACAGCTCTAGCTATCTGAATACGCATTTACTTCCAGTATATTGAATAAAAGTAATCAAAGTGAGAACAGAATCAGGGTTTTGCAAACATTTTAATTTGCATTTTTGTTTAGGACAACTTTTCCTATGTAATATACAAGAAGTGGAACAAAATCGTAGGATAGGAAATTATCTTTTTTGTATGGTTTAAAGGCACCTATCTGCTTGTTCAAATATACTGAGTGTATATGCTATATTTTACTCATGGAAATTGATTTTCTTAGTTCTGATGTCAATTAAGTTTAATCACTGGTCAGGAATTTCGTTCTAACACAGTTGATATTAATAAAGTGTTTCTTGGTTGATATAATATTATGGTACTAGTATGAAATGAGGCCCCAAGGCGGGTCTGTGCTCCCTTGATCCCTGAAAATAATGCATTAATCTCTCAAATTCCCAAAAGAATATTCCTCAGCTCCCTGAAAGTATTTTCCTTTGCTCCCAAAATCCTTAAAATTAATTCAGTTTCTTCCAAAATCCCCAAAATTATAGCTTAATTCATCCTAAAATGTATTTTTTCGAATGAATAAATTCACATACATAAAAAAAAACTATGAACATGACTATGAACATGAAGCTGTACACGAGCGGATAACTTGATATTTACTTAATCTTTTACGTTATACATGTAAGGATAGGGCTTAGCCACGAAATACATGATATATAATTGTTTAAATGATATGCATGATCTATAGCTCAAAGTATGAGGTCTTTTTAAATCTATGGCGGTACCTGGTTGAGTAGGTATGGAGGAATGCTCTCTAGATTTGATTTTTGTGATTAGGGGCAGCTACACTATTTGGTTTCTGGTGGGGGAGGGACTGTTTTTTTTCTATAGATGAAACTAGATTTTCTTTGGCAAAGTGAAAGCATTTATTTTTTAACCATAGAAAGTCTTTTTATAATTGCTATTGGGCCCTATACACACATGAGAGTTTATCTTCAGTTTCAACAAGTAAGTACAAATCTGATCAGCATTTATCATTTTTTAAATCATCTAATTAAAGCATACCAGGTGCGTAGGTAGCCCTGTTATGGTGTGTATTCACACTTATGCTAGGAGTGTCCGTGGGAAGGCTCTCTTGCAAAAAAAAAATGAAAAAGGGTGCAATTTGGTGCAGTCTGAGTTTTCCAAGTATGTTAGTATCAACTTAAAAATCAAAGAAATTTAGGATAATCAACAACCCAAATTTTGTGCCACACTTTTCTCCAAGATCAATCCGGATGCGTTTGTTAGTACAAAAATAAATACATTCACATTTTACAAGGTTGTCTGGGGGCAATTATAAAGCCCCCAGAAGCCAAAGACATTTAAAAAAAATGGAGGCTTTTCTTTTTTTATATATATCAAATAGTACATACCAGGCGTGTAGGTAGCCCTGTAATGATGTGGATTCAGAATCGTGCTAGGGGGTCCAATGGCATGCTCCTCCGCATTTTTTTTTTATTAAAACGGTGCAATCTGACGCATTCTGAGTGGTCGAAAATAAGTCACTATCAACCTAAAAATCAACCATTTTAAGGATAATAAATCCACAATAGTAAAAATTATTTGCCATATATTTCGCCAATACCAATCCAGATTAGCATGTTAGCATGAAAGTAAATAATATAAATTTCCCAAGGGGGTCTTGGGGGTTTTCCCCCATAAGCGGAAGAATTTTCTTTAATAGATCAACCAAAATGAAGGGTTTTTCTTTAAGGTCAGATTTTTTTAAAATTTATATTTTACTTTGTTGCAGGGCTTCCTAAATCCCCAAAACTATGAGCTTGCTCCCCAAATCCTTAAAAATAATCAACAGTAATCCCCAGCTCCGTGAAAATATATAACTTTTCTCCACAGATCCACAAAAAAACTGGGGAGCCCCTAAAATGTATAGCTTAAATAAAGCTACGACTCTTCCAAACTTCTATAAAATAAATTCTTGGGAGTATTTCCGCCAAACTGTCACATGCTCTTTTAAGAGCAGTAAAGCTTCTATTAACACAGATAAGCGTCGGTAGCAACAGACAGCGAAACAAATTAAAATATGCGGTTTATAATTGAATAAAAGTGGAATATGTGATTAGTAGTAAAAGACGGGGCAGATTGAAACTTATGTAGAACCACTTTATGCACCAGCATTTTCTCCAAAATTTCAAAATGTATGGAAATGTTTAGCAGTTAAGTAACTGATTATTCTGTGTTTACATACGGATTCGTGACGTCAAAATATCGCAAACTCCTCCCGAAGACAAAACCTATTGAGAACGTGAGTATATTGAGAACACAACACACGACAATATATGATGGTGGAATTATGACTCATTCTATATTGATGTTTTTGCTGTATTTAGTCGATTTATTTAAAATTATAGGTTTAAGTTAGAGCAGAATAAAGATACATTCCCATGGTCCGTCAAATGTGTTATAGTAACATATATTACCCCATGACATATAATAAGGTTCTATTTCTGTCCAAAATATTTCATAAGACAATTCATAATAAAATTGAGCCTGGATTGTTAATATTCATGTATGGTGAATCTAGATCAATCAAAATATTTATTTGAATAAAACTATGATTACCCCAATCAGGTATTCAAAAGCACCCAAATATTTTTGTATACCCAGTTAATTGTTGTTCACTTTATACAAGCATAGACAAGAATGTAGAATTGAAGGTTTACTTACGATAAAAATAATAATAAAACCTAAACATTGTGTGGGAAGTGATAAGTTATATTTAGAGAATACTTTGTACAAGTATTTTTTATAAAACTGACGAGGGGCGGAGCTCCAAGTAAGTTTATAAAAATTACGAGTTAAAGCATTTTCTAAATGTTTTGTATCATTGTCCAACCATATTTAAGTATTTAAACAGTGATCCACTTTTATCCACCAAGCCTGACAGATCTATTACAGCCAACTTCCTGCTGAAGGTTTAGCCCTTTAAACACTGTCAAAATATTCACCTGAAAATGTCATCTGTTTATGTGGTCTGTTGCATATATGACTGATGTAAGTAAAAGCAAAGGGTGTGGACTCAGTCAGACTGCTTCTGATCTGGATCCACTCTGTTTGCCTTCCATACATTCATAATTCAATAATTTCAATATTTGCAGTTTAAAGGGCTTGAGTCAGATAATAATTTAGCACTAAGGTTTTAATTATTGTCTGATCCAGTAACATTTCCTTAATTTATTTAATTCTTAAAGCGTTTATCATTTTATCATCTGAAGAAATGTTTAACATCCACTAGCTCAAACAGTGAAGACACAGAATAGACTTCTGCTGATCTGGATCAACACTGTTTGCATCTACAATTGCATAAGTCAATACTGTTAGCAAATATAAAACACCAGAAGAACATATGGCATTTTAGATGCATTGTGATTTCGTTTAACAGATTTATATTGTTCACTTGATGACACCGTGCGCTAACAAAAACTTTGATTAGTTAGAGTATAACCTACTTTAAGACTCAATACAACTGAATGGATTTTTAAGCTCCGCCTATTCCACTAGGAAAGGTAGGTTACTTGAAAGCCATTGTTTATTTAAAGAAACTACACTGTGTACCAGAACATCAAAGAAAAAATGCTTAACCATGATACAAGCAGATATAATACAGCATCTATGTATAAGTGATAGAATAAATATATTATATATAAGTTACATTAAATTATACAATATAAGTGTCTGTTATCAATTACTGTTTAAAGAGAATGTTTCCAGACCAAATTTTATATTGGCATATATGCATATGCAGAAAGTGACGCATTACTTTATTTAACTTTTTAAATTGATTTTAGTTTATCTTAAGCATATACTTAACTGATTAAATAATGAAACTGTTGATCAAATCAACTTTAGTACTTCTGACAATTTAGTTAAGCGATGTAACTCTCATAAGTTAACGGTTTCTTTAGAACAAACATTTCCGTGAAAATGGGCGAAAACATCTTTCATTACTTTTCATTAGTTCTCCTGAACAGACTCCATAAAACTGAGTCTGCTGTTTTCTTCTAAAGTAGGTTCTCTCTATTTCTGAAGGATTTGTATTTCTAAACTATTTAGAGGTCACAACAGCTGTCATTGTGCCTCGTGGAGAAGTTACGCTTCTCCCTGTACACGGATATAGTGTTGATATTTTTTCATATTCTGGTCCTTCAGGAATATTGGCTTCAAACGGAATGCTGATACCACTTAAGCCAGTTTGTTTGTTTGTTTTGTTGCTTTACGTCCAAAGTCAACAGCTATGGTCATGGCGGGACGGTCAGTTCACCTAATGACACTTTTTCCTGGGCAAGCTTGAACAACCAGTAATTCGTGCACATACTTTCGCTTCTAACTGACAACAACCCTTCTTGAATAATTCAGCGGAAGGGATACACTTAAGCCAGTGCTATGGGGCTTGAACCTACTGTGACCACACCATATGTATTAATACTGCAGATCTGTCTGATCATAGCTCTGTTGTTGCACTGCAAGCCCTACAGCTTCGTCTTGGTCAATGGCCAAGTTTCACTGGCATGGTACACTTGGCCTCAAGTCTTGTAAGGGAAGTGTCGGGATCAATCTGGAAAGTCCGGCACAAATCAAGCCCCGGGAGTACCGTAGTACTATGTAAGAAAAAGCTCCTTTTCGTTAGACGGAACTGGCATAAAGAAAATTAGTTCTGTATAATGTGGGTACAGCCCTATATAAATCCATTTTTCTGATTACCTGAAAAGTTTAATCAGCAGATTAAATGAAGTTTATGTATTTTTCAATAAAATATCGCTATAGCGATATTTTATTGAAAAACAACAACATTATCGTCATTTATATCCGTTTGTTTTGCTGGAATCACACTTGTTATTGTGCTTGCATGATTTCTGTGACGTCATCGTCACCTTATGTTATTCAGCGTCACGTTATCAAAGTAGATCCTTGATATAGATCCGTGGTCTGATTCCACGGAATTTCAAGGAATTGGCCAGAATTTGAATCGAAACAGAACAGAATTGGCCGAGGCAGTTACGATTGGTGGCGGGATATGAGAACTAGTATTAGCTCCCTTAACTTCTTCCGGTCTGATATTTTCTGAGTGATGATAAACGGTGATGCTGAGGGACATTTTTTCAATCAGCCCCATATCCATATAATTCATTACTTTTCATTTTCAAGAGGAACGCATATTAACTTGCAATTTTGTTTAACTTTCGAAATTATATGCAAACCTATACGAAAAGCGTTGGGAACGATCGGATGTTTAACTAACCAGCAGAAAAATATCCACGAATATCGTATTTCTCAAACACGTAAGCTTTAAGAACCTCATTCAAAGCAAGCTCTAATATTTTATTCGTGTTTAACGGAGCGTGGTAGGGTCTAAGTTTAATTTTGGGTGATTACCTTTATATATCAATAGTTATCTGAACTGTATATGTCATGTTCAGAATCTTTTTGAGCCAATAAATCTATATTTATCTCAAGCAGAAGTACAAAGTAAGAAAGACGGCAAAGATCAGGAAACGATACGATCAAGCACCACACCTGACCCAGTACAAGTTTGCTTGGGTGTTCTAAAGGAAAAGAAGCATCTGTTAGCAAACAATGCTTGAACTGTTTGCACTCGCTCATCTCAGGCAGGTTTGTGGTATATATCAACGGGGTGGTTACTTGACATTATAAGAATCTATCATGAGTGCGAGGGATGGATAGAAAAATCCGCCGCGAGGATCACCGATTGGCATCCCGAGGCTTGCATAACAGATCAGGTTACAACCATTAACCAGGGCAGTTATTTTTTATAGATCACTTGCAGTGTTTCATTTCAAGACATATCTTGATAAAAATCAATATTTTGGAGTTTCAAAAAGTCTTTAGCAGATTACGTTTGTCATCACATCGATTTTAAATTGAAATAGGCAGATGGCCAAGGCTAAAGAGTATTTCCCATTGATGACATAAATGTAAAACATGTAGCGTAATCGAGGATGAATTCCATTTTGTTATTGAGTGTTCATTGTTCAACGTATTCAATAGTAGATTTATTGCAAAATTTTAATAGCAATTCATATATTAAATTTTTTTTAAAAAATGTGTTTTTGTTTTTATAGATAAATTATACATAAAGAAGCATGTCATCTGTGAAGGAGATACAGCTACACTCAACTGTTCAACTGGAACTAGGCTGCAAATTCATGATGCCAGATATGGCCGCTTTCTACCTGGAGAACAACTCTGTCCTAATCCTGCCATACATGATTTCAACTGCAGGGCTGCAAATTCGTATTCTATAGTAGCTGCCACATGCCATTTTGTGAATTCGTGTACGTTGACCGCATCCAGCAGTGTCTTCGGAGAACCTTGTCCTGGCACATACAAGTACCTAGAACTCCAATATTCATGTACGTGATGGCCCTACATAAATTATGGACACGTGCAGTGGATCAGTGGTAGAGTAGTATGTCCTTGAGCGAGAAACTTTATCCTCTGCTTAATATTGGTTTAGCCCAGGAAGGCAACATGTTTGAAAACTTAAAAGTGTTGACTGGGACGTAAAGAAAACACAAACAAACGAAAACAGGTCCATGGTCAAACAAAATCCTTGAACTACTAGGGTGATTAAATAAGTAACCAGCCTATTTCCAACTAATCAACACAGTCAATATTTGCACACTGTGTTTGGACACCATATTTAGGCATATGTACAGAATTTAAGCATTGTTGATTCATTATTAGGCTGGGGCCCAGGGTGAAAAAAAATCAGAAATGGTTACCTGGAAAGAAGCAAGGTTTGTTATAGTATAAATTTGAAGAAGTATATATGGTGCAAACGAAACCACTGTATAGCAAATTTCTCGGAATTGCATAACGCCACTAGAGCTAATAAAGTATGGTAGCCCATGTGCGTCATATACATGCATGCGTTTAATACAAACGCTATTATCTCAGCAATGCGTTATCAAATTAAATTCAAACAACCATTTAGGTATGACAATGTGTTTGTTTTAAAAGTTTTGAGTATTAGTTTCAATTTCAAAGAATTGTTGCTTTAGCATTACGCATGCAGTGTTGTGTACCATATGTAACAAGAGAAAACGTAATGTTTCGTTTTCTCCCATCTGTATCTGCCACGACTCAATTCGATTGTTTTCACGCAAGCACATCATAACTGTCCAAAGATTACATTGCTGCCTGTTTGTGTGAGATTTGATATCCAATATGGCTACCGTCGCCATAAGGTATGAAAACGTATTTTTGGGGATCATTCTTTATCCTACTAACGGGTCACGTTTAAAATGCTTGCGTATGTAGTGGGACGTCCGTGTGCCTATTTCACAATACAAAATTTATTATCACGTAAGAATGGACACTTTAAGATGGCCTTGAATATGAGCACATAGGCTGTAAAATAGATTCGCTTTATTCAAAGTATTGTTTTGGCGAACCAGAAGGGTAGATATGCAAAAGCACATCGCAATGTTTGTTTGTTTGTTTGTTTGATTTGATTCTTTACGTCCACTCAACAATCTTTCAGTTATGCGGGACGGTTCTTCCTGGGTTTAACCAGTACTAAGCTAGGATAAATGTGTCTTGCTCAAGGACCACAACGCAGTGACGCTGGTGAGGCTCGAACCCACTACCCTTTGGTCTCGATTGAAGCACTCTACCACTGAGCCACTGCGCTCCGGCCTACATCGCAATGTAAAGTACATCTCGAACGGTTACAAACCTTTTTCTAAGTGTGCGATAATAGCTTATATCCCTTTTCCACACAGGCCACGAATCGCCTGAATCGCCACGAATTGATTTTTTATTGATTCGGGGGGGGGGGGGGATTCGTGAGGTTTCAAAAAAAAAAATCTCCAATCCTGATGCTCTACGAGTCAGTCCCGATTAAGATACGATTTCGTTACGAATATTCGGGGGAATCGGCTCAATTTGGCTGGAATCGCGCAAGAATTCATTACGATTAGCAAAATAACATTAGATCATGCTGCACGAAAGTTAAGGAATCAATTACGAGTCAGTTAAGAATATGCCGAATGCAGCACGAACAGAAATCCGCGACGAATCTCCACGATTCGCGAGATTTTCTTTCAAAATAGTTATAAAAAAGGCCCATCTATGCTTCGGGGACATCAGTTTCAAAATGAATGTTCCTCGTAAAGCAGCAGTAGAATTGATCCTGCAACTTGAGTGTTGAAAACGGCTTCTTATATAGCTAGAAGAAAACAACTACGTTAAAGTCGAAGGGCCCCGGCCCAGACTCTTTGACTGGGAAAAATATGGCAGTTCGCCACTGGCAAAATCACCAGCCAGGAGCTACTGACTTATCTTGATTGTTCTCCAGAATCTGCCAAATCTGTTTCAACTTCTAGGACTGGCTCACATGCGCGTGGCGGGGTAATTAATCTTAGGGAAAGTCCTTCTACTATCACTTCCTTGGTTTTATTGCTAGGCTTAATCTCCTGATTCCCCACGAATGAGCTAAGAGTAGCTACTATTGCCCCAAAACGCCCCCGAATCGATTACGTTTCAGTTACGATGTCCAAGAATGCCTTAGGAATTTGGTACGAATCACGCACGATTTTTCGAATCGGGGAATTCGACGCCAAAGTTTTGAACAGTTCAAAACTTTTGAACCGAATTCCCGATAGACCCACGAATTGCAAGAACTGACTACGAACTGTGCGAATCAGTTAAGATCTTCACGAACGGCGTACGATTCAGACACGAATTCAAATATTTGTCAATTCGTGGCAATTCGTGGGATTCGGGGCCTGTGTGGAATAGGGGTATTACATGTAAATAAAGTTGATATAGGATGGCACCATTGTGTTTCATTACATAGTTCTTGGGCGAAAAGAGTTATAATCGGCTCACCGACTTCAAAAATATACACACATGGAGGGCAGTGTTAGTGGCTTCCCTGTTGGTCCTCAGTCTGTCCTGTAACACTTTACATCAATTGAATTTTATATATACATGTAGTCTTTAATTTATTGTTAAGGATACACATGTACTAAATGTTATAATGAAGAATGTAAATGTATTAAGTGTATTATAAGTGTTTAACAATCACAATAAATTGTTCAATTATGTAAAATGTCACATTTTCTATAAATATAGAGGTTTGTGATCAATTTATTTATAAATTTTGTTATTTCCATTCTCTTGAAATTAGCATTAACTCTGCTTAAGGATGTATTTTGTGACATCAATTGTGTGAAATGTAAAAAGTGGATGGTATTATGCTTCATTTCAGTCAAATGACACATTAAAGTCCTCAAAGCGAATCTAAAGGCAAAAAATGAATGCTTATTTTCAAAGAAAGTAACGGTACAAAGATCAGGAATCGATACAATCAAGTACCATACCTGACCCAGGATACCAATGGAAAAGTGAAAAACTCACAGTTAGACACCATAAAACGCGAGCCAAGGGTTCAGCCCCTTCCCAGCAGGTGAACACCTAAACCTGGTCAGAAACTTTTACTCGTAATTATAGACGGTTGCCTAGCAACAAGACAAAATGGATTTATTTGCTATACCTGGTATTATAAAACAATCACCATGGCAACTAGACTTTCCATACTTGCATACTGTTATGGCACTACCTGAACGACATACTGATGTATCCATACATTGATTTATTGAAATTTCCTCCAATACAAAAGAGTATCAAAAAAATCATCATTTTATATTTAAAAAAATCAAAACAAGGGATAAACAGTTTGGTAAGTTTCAGAACTTCCACAACAGCATTTGGATGCACAATATTAACTTTTCACACATATCTTACTTAAATACTCTGCATACCTGAGTGTCTATAGTATAGTTTGAAGTACATATATTACTTGTTCACATCTAAAAAGTAATATCTGGCTCTCCAACACTCGAATTTTTGGGAGTTGGACTCATGAGAGATTTAATTAAATTTTCTTTTATGGAGTATGCAGTTTTGAAAGCTAGTAGCAAAAAAGAAAAAGAAAGAAAATAGAAAAAGAAAAAGACTAGACAAAAAATAGATAAAAACACAATTAAAAACTATTGTGGGGGTATAAAATGCAGCTGAAACTAGCGCCATGAAACGGGTTTAAGCCCTCCAGTAAAATAGTTTTACTGACCGTTCGAAGGCGGTACTTCTTTCGAGGATCATTTGTGTTATTTATGTCTTGTGTTTGTCATGCTTTTGCGTCTGTTCATTGATGCCTTGTGGTCACCTCCTGGGAAAGGACTGACTTCTTGGGTCTTGTTTGTGATGTTTAACTTTGTATTTGACACTTTCCAATGTGGTATCCTGTGCCATGTGTAGTACTTGATTGTATCGATTCCTTTCTCTTACTTTCATTCTTGCAGCTTACGACACCAGTAGTCCAAAGTTACGTATATTTATTATACCTTTAATTTCTGTTCTCTGTTCATGAAATCTTCCATGAGCAGATGACTCATGGACAATTGGAAAGAATTATTTTTTTTTTTGTAAAAATATACGAGTATAGTTAGCTGTGTTTATAACCTAAAAACACACACATTCTTTTCAGTGATTTGTGGTGTAAGTTTCTTTATTCCTGACATGTGCATCGTTTACGTCTGTTCAGTGCTTACTAGCAGCATAATCACCTCGTTAGAAAATGTTAGTTATATTGTTTCTTAACCATGTTTATTATACAAGTCATTTGGATATAGCTTCTTATCCTCTTGTCGCCTTGTATGGGATGATTGTCACGCTGTTGGTCTCCTCTGTTTCTTTTTTTTCCTTATTTTGTTGATGGGGTACCTATGTTTGTTTTTACCAAATGGATTAACTAACCAGTATATTGTTTCAATTATTATTTTTTAGTGTTGCAAACATATTTGCCTCTTGACCAATAACAATATTATTGTCATACTTCTTTTTGTCATGAAGATTACTTAACAAATCAAAACGAACAAACACAAACTTTGAATAGCATAGACAGTCTGTGTTTTCAAGCTAGATTTTAAACATAAGGCAAATCAAAATGTGTTCCCTTCTCCTCATAACATACAATAGTATATATGGGACAGAATAGATACCATTTACAATCCCATTTGCTATGATAACATATTTAACAACGCGTTTAAATCATTATTACGATTTTTAAAGGAAAACGGCTTCCCATACAAATGTCGCTTTTACGGGAATTCGCAATTCGCAACAAATTGCTATACAGTGGTTTTGTACTACCCAATGTTCAATAGTCTTTGTGCAAAAAATCAGCTTTGCTACTTTCGGGGTAAGCATCGATGACTTTTTTACGAGATACGCTGGTCTGGGCTACAGCCTATTAATAGATAATTTATCACGTATTTAAGTATGTTCAGTGAGTCAAATGATTTTCTTTCGTCGAATTTGGTTGTTATGCAAATTGTACTATATCATCAATATCTTTAGTATAAAAAAAATATGAATGTGTAATATATCAATGAAATGGAAAATTGGTCGCCTACATGATGATATAAAAATCGATAAGATTGCATAATTAAATAAATCATAACACTTACTTAAGTGACCCATGGTTAAGGAAACTGAAACTTAATAATTCTGACATGTTGAAACTACCAGAAAGCTCTTAACAACTATTTATGTAATATATAAATTTATACCCGAATATAATAATTAGATACATTTTAGTCAAAAAAGAAAAGAGTAAAATGTCTGAAATCTCAAATTTTCAAAAAATGAAATTACTATTTTTTTTTCAAGAGCAGTGAACCTTATTCTAATTCTAATACAAATATGTTCAAGAGTCATTTTCAAAGGGCAAATTGCAAGTATGTTTTACTTGGAACTTAGCTATATTTGCAGCCAATACTTGCATTTTTGCACATATATGTACCCAACCTCACAAAGTTAAAAAACATATCACTTAAAACATCTGTTTTTTAAATAGCAAAAGTAATGATATTTTTCATTGCTTTACATTAATGGGCCTCGACGCGAGAAAACATGCCTTCGGGGTTTGCGAACAACACAGGCGTAGACCAGCCTGCGCATCCGCACAATCTGATCAGCGCCTTTGTTATTCGCGTTTTGGAAAATACCATATCTAAGTTTGCTACAACCAAAATTTCATCTTTCTAGCTAATCTCTGTAGCTGAGCAGGCTGGTTTGAATCTCACTTTGTCAGAAACCCCGAAGACAGGTTTTGTCGCAACGAGGCTTATTTTATTCCATCTGTGTAACTCACATTATCACATGACGTCGCGGTCTGGGAGTGAAATAACGCCATGCAATAAAATCAATAAACCACTAGTGGCTTACAGAATTCGGGAAACGTAATGACGTCCATAACATCGATGCATATGTACTAATACAATTGAAACGTTTTTTCGGCAGAAATGAGATTCCAAAGTAATCTTAACGTCATATGATAAATAGAATCTAACGTTTGTGCTCTTGTATTATTGAATTTATTAAACTCGTTGCAAAAAGAGATAAAATGCTCGGCATGCCTCGAATTTTATCTCTTTTCCCCAACTCGTTTAATAAATGCAATAAAACATGAGCACTCATGTAAGATCCTCTATATTGTTTTCTCTTATATGTTTACAGGCATTGGTGCTGATGGTGTTGATGATAGTGATAAAGACGGCACATATTAGCCCCAGTGGCTTGAGCTGCTTTCCATTCTTCAGCGTTGGTTCTATTGTTGTCTGTTTGTTTTGATTGTTGTTGCCCCCATTGTGGGGGTTTTGTTGTTCATGCTTTGTTATGCAGTCCCATCCTTTGTATGGTCATTAGTTTTGCAATCATCTTGATGGTGAATATGGATCTAGTTGCTTTACTTTGTTTGTCTTCCCATTAGTGTTCTGTGGCTTTTCATCACGGTGCATGGGTTGGTCTGCATTGTTTGAGTGTGTTTTTTCCTGATCATACTCATTTACTCCTATAGTAATGAACGGGAAATGAGGTATCTTTAATTGGTTATAAATTAAAATGACAATAAGCATTTCAAAAATTCAAAACAAACTTAAGTGGGCGTGGCATAAATTTAAATTAATTTGCGCATTAACTATTTCCGTGCGTCCAAGTTAGTTAAATTCAATATGCATTTGGAAAGAAAAAAATTTATCAAATTCGTTACAGCTTTATTTGAAGAAAGTCATCCAATGACCATTTTTGCCAAGTTGTTTTGAATTCTGATGAGGAGTAATTTCAGAGGAGAAGATTTTAAAAAAAAAATCATGCCCCCCCCCCAAGGCGGCTTTACAGACGTGAGCAACACACACAATTTTGTATAGATCCAAGCAGGAGACCTTGCGGTGTTGATTTGCACGTCGTCATTGTTATTTGGGCTCAAAAGAAAAATTATACTGTGTTTTTATTGATTACGAAAAAGCATTCGATAAAGTAGATAGATCTTTTTTATTACAAAAACTTATACTTGAAAAAGTAAGTTCTAAACTGGTCAAGACACTAAATGCAATGTATTCAATGGTAAAATCGTGCGTACGGCATAGATCTGCCTATTCACGCTTTTTCCATTCGTACATTGGCCTAAAACAAGGGGATTCATGTTCACCAATACTTTTCATGTTGTTCATTAATGATATTGTACAAAGTATTAAGGCCGATTCCAATGATATATTCACTGTCGATGATATGCAATTATTTTACTATTGTACTGTGATGATGCTGTTGTCTTTGTCACCAGAAGTTTTACAATCTATGCTTTATGATATCGAAACATATTGTACACAATGGTGCTTGAAAATTAACATGAAGAAGACAAAAGCAATGATATTTGAAAGAGGGAGACATAGTCATTTCGATTTTTACCTCAATAATACAAAACTAGAACTTGTTACATCCTAAAAATATTTGGGAATTCATTTTTTCAAAAACGGTAACTGGTACAGAACTAAAAAATCTGTTAGCTCAACATGCATCTTTTGCTCTACATAGCCTGTTTTTACTATTTGGGGAACTTGAACTACCACTGTCTGAAAAATGTAAAATGTTCGATATACTCGTTGGTTCCATACTCGGATACGGTGCAGAGGTTTGGGGTATACATGAGGGAAATGACATCGAAATCTTGCACACGAAATTTTGCAGATGGGTACTTAATGTCAAAATATCTACAAATTTATCTGGCCTATATTGAGAACTGGGTAGGGTAACACTCTTAATCTACAGGAAAACCAGTATGATCCGATATTGGATAAAGCTTCTCATCTCTGGTGATAATTTCATACCAAAGAAAGTATATATTATGTTAAAGAATGATGCGCAGATAATAATATAACATATAATGGCTCAAACTGGGCGTATCAAATTAAATGCATTTTAGATAGTATCTGACTCAGCTATATTTTTGGAATGACCAGTTTCCTAGATTCAGTGCCATTCACGTTAATAAAATAAAGATTAATCGATATGTACCAGCAGACCTGGTACACATCTATAAATAATTCATCCAGACTAGAAACGTATGCACACTTTAAACACGAATTTTGTTATGAAAAATATTTAGACATTGTTACAGAAAATAAATATAGAAAGGCATTAACCCAGTTTAGGTTCTCATCACATGATTTGGCCATTGAACGAGGTCCATATCAAAACATAGATCGACAGGAAAGGATTTGCAATTTCTGTACGGGCAAACTTGTAGAAAGTGAGTATCACTTTCTTCTGGTTTGTCCGCTCTACACGGAACTACGACAGAAATATATGAAGTCATATTACTGCCGTTGGCCAACACTTAATAAATTTGACAGTTTGATGTCAGCAGATAACAAAAGAACAATTTTGAGTCTCGCAAAATATATATATATATATATATATATATATATATATATATATATATATATATATATATATATATATATATATATATATATATATATATATATATATATTATGCTTCTGAGCTAAGGAGAAATAGCCAAGTGACATGATTATCCCTGATGTTTACTAATTCTTCATCAAAATAGCATGGCGATGTCAGCAGCTAATAAGGGAAACGTCCTGCAGGAGTTTCTGAAATCATTTGTTACACCAGGCTGTTTTTCTATATAGCTCCTTGATAACTGTATGTATTGTCCTCACTACTCTATTATGTTATTGTAGGCTATAAGCATTTATATGTGTGCTTAATGCTGAAATAAAAGTATGGTATATATATAGTATAGTTATGGGGTATACTAAACTGTATCAAATCACAGCAAGTTTTAGCCAAAAAGAGAGAAAAAGTTTGGTGTTATGTGGGCTGGACGGCAGGTACTTCGGCAATGAGAAGATCTAAGGGTTATGTAAGCTGTGTTACTGGCAGGGCTTTTACAAGGATTTCTTAAAGAGATCTCATCAAGGTCTACAAGGTCCTTCCATGTCACGCTGTTCATTTGTCTACATTAAAGCGCGCCAACATGCAAACTGTGTTTGTTTTCTTTGTTAGAAGTTAAGAACAGACGTAATACTAATTTGTTCTTTTTTGTTTGGCTAAAATTTGCTGCGATATATCTCATAAGATGACCTACAAAATAGCTAAAACATATAGAACTTTAAACATCTTGTCAGAATTGAAAACATTGTTTCAATTCTGACGAGCTGTTTAAAGTCACCATGCACTCCTAAGGACCCTCCAGGAGTAGTACAATATTGTTCATTCGACCCCCATGATCAAGATATTAACACTCGATATCTTGGGTCCTACTTTGTATGGTTTTCAAGATGGCTGCCATGAAAAAAGAACAAAATGCCTAGTAGTGCAATATAAGCCCCCCAACAATCTGTTATGCTTACTTTTATGAGCAGAACATCTATATTTAAGACTCTCAGCTTCATTTCTGATGTTTAAAGCTTCACATATGGTCTTGACTTGGTATATTCAAGACGGCTGCCACTTTGAAGTACACTTTTTGCATATTTTCGTCAATATTCAGAGCATGTTTCAATGTTTTTTTAATACAATTTATAGTTACATGTTCCAACCATTAATAATTTTGGATATATATTTATTGTCAGCAATGATTTAGTCTTGTAGTATGGCATCAAAAATGGTTGTCATAAATGACAAATAAGTTCTAAATAGCCAAATGCTGTAGCTGTAATAAGTTCTCTAGCTAACTTTTGGACAATAACGATTTATTAAGATTATGATCAAATACTGGTATTGACACATCTAATTGGCAGCTGTTACTTTCACAATGTTATTTCATTCCTCATCACCAGAATCGTCAATTATTCACAAAGTCATCAGCTTTATAATACTGGATAGGCTGCATACAAGGTTACCCCACCCATTTTAGTAAGTAGACAACGTTTCCTTTTAAACAAACATATCATACTCCTCTGCATAAATCTAACTTTACACTGATATTAGAATGAATTGAAGGGAAGGGCAAATCAACCCGCAGGAATCAAGTAAATATCTTTCAGTCGTTTGTCTCTTCTTTCCAATACAAATAAGAAAATAAAGTGGAGCTGCAGTTTCATTAAAAAGTGAAAAATAAATGCTTCATATCACTTAATACTTGTTACTTCTAGGTTTAGACTAAATACGCATGTATAGTTGAAACGTTTAAATGTTGATAGGACTCTGAAATGATGTTGTGAGGAGAATGTATATACTTTTATTTTAAGCAACAGCCATATAATGTTGCATCTTATGTAAGTTACACATTTCACAATTAGGAAATAAAAAACATTTGAAAGGAATTTCAGATCATTTTATAAATGTGTTTTTGAGGCTATAAAAATAGGGTTTAGTATACGTAGAAGCAAATATTTTAACATAAAATCTTCCGACTGTTTCAACATACATGTATTTAATATTACTTATTTTGGGTAAGTACAGTTATACTTTTACATAAGAAATGCAAACACAACTTGATAAAGAAATAATTAATTTAGAATACTGTGTCTCTTTAAATTGTTTAAATCCGTGTAATCATTGAAAGAAAAAAGATTTTAGAAACCCTTCAGATGGATAAGAATCGCATACTGATAACAAAAGCTGTTGATTTAAAAATTTGTGTTGATATTATCTATGTCACTGATTGTTATTTGCACAAAGCTTGTATTGAGGCACGCCCTAGCTGATTGTGCTTATATGAAACTTCTCAACCCTGAAGAAGTTTCAAACATTTTTCATTTTTGTAATATTTTACAGCAGAATATTATGCTTTACTATATTGAAGTGGCCTTTCTAATATGCAGTTATGCAGAAGTGGAACCAAGTTCAATAACTGGCATATTATATAAAATAGAATAATCCTAGCAGTTTTTGATAAACTAATAAATTTTCTATCAGTTAAATACTTAGTATTGACACCATTTGGAAATATTGAATCGAAAGTTCTAAAAGGCTATTTTGGACTTAGACGCCTGTTTTGGTGGGTCTAATGTAAACATGTAACGTATGTTACACCCTGAAACGACCTGATAAACTTTCGTTGACGAATGCTGGAATAAGTCATGAATCTGTTTAGAGCCAAATGAACTTCATTCTAATATCAGTGTCAAGTTAGATGTATGTAGAGGAGTACAATATGTTTGTCTAAAAGGAAAAGTTGTCTACTTACTTAAATGGGTGGGGTAACCTTGTATGCAGCCTGTCCAGTATTATAAAGATTATGAGTTGTGATTAATTGACGATTCTGGTGATGAGGAATGAAATGATATTGTGAATGTAACAGCTACCATTTTGATGTGTCAAAACCAGTATTTGATCATAATCTTATTAAAATGTTATTGTCCAAAAGTTAGCAAGAGAACTTATTACAGCCATTTGGCTATTTTGAACTTATTTGTCATTTATGACAACCATCTTTGTTGTCATACTACACGACTTGAATAATAGCTGACAGTAAATATATCTCCAAAATTAATAATGTCTCAAACATGTTACTATAAATTGTATTATCGAAACATCATTTAAACTTTTTCTGAATATTGACGAAAATACGCAAACATTTGTAGTTTAAATGGCGGCCATCTTGAATATACTGTGTTAAGATCATACGTTAGGATTTTATTATCAGAAATGAATTTGAGAGTCTTAAATATAGATGTTCTGCTCATAAAAGTAAGCATAACAGATGGCAGAAGGCTGATATTACACTATATAGGCATGCTGTCCTTTTTTTCACGACGACCATTTTTAAAACCATCCAAAATGACGGGTAGGACCCAAGATATCGAGTGTTAACATCTAGGTTTTTTTGTATCAGGGGGGTATAATGAACAATATAATACTACTCCTGGAGGGTCCTTAGGGGGTGCATGGTGACCCTCCGGGCCCATGGACTAACACAAAATATTTCCAGACAAAAGCTTATGCCTGGGCATTCCTTTATACCGAATATGTGTCTGTTTGTAACGCCTGCCACTCCAACTCCTTCATCGCATATACCAAGTTGGTGAAACTTCCTGTTTCCTGTGAGAGAAAAATTAGAAATCGACGAATGCTATTCGTTGAGACGCTCATTGAATGTTTGGACACATATATCGTTTTTTAAAGGCAGATTAAAATGTTTTGTAACTAGAACAGTCAGACTCCGACAACGGGTCCCGCATAATGCCCTCCGTGAAAAGGGGATATCAGTTGGCGACAATATATACTGGTCAACAAAAGTTTTGCACGGATAAATAAAAAATGATTTTTAATTGAGCGAATCATTTTGAGTTACGAAATATCTGCTTAAATGATGGTTTGATATGTGATAATGTTGAGGAAAGCAATTGGCATACTTTAATTGGATTTCTACTGCGTCTTGCATTGCTTTAAGGACATATGCTACTAAATACTTCCCACATTGAAATATTTTTAATACTTTGCATACAGTTTGTTTTATGCATGGGCTATCCATTTTTGAATTAAAAAGGATATGTCACCGTGCTTATTTTTTCAGAATCACATATTGAAGTTTACAGCATTTGACCAATTTTCAAGAAATATATAATAATAACACTAGTCCTAATTATCGAGCTAAAACGGTTGTAATCTTCAGCCAGCTTCTTTCTTTTAACTTAAATTACTGCCCATGACCTCAAACTTTTAAGAAAATGTGCATGTTTACTTGTTATCCCATGCTGTGACAAGATACTGCATGATGTATTTTGGCAATTCGTCGAAAAAATGGAATTTGTTTTTAGAATAAATCATGTATCAAAAAATCTGACATTGAAAATCTTGAAAATTTATTTTTAATTCATGGACTATTATAATACCTTTCAGAAAAAAGAATAAAAATCTGGGGTCACCGAACTAATTCTCTTTCTAGAGGGCCAAATTTAACCCCACCCCCATAGGTTCATGCGTAATTCAATATAAAAAGTTCAGGGATGACCATTTCGGTCGTTTTGATGATGCCATTATACTAGTATATGAAGTAATTTAGCATTAAAATGTTAAAAAAGAAAGAAAAAACACACTGAAAATATTTGCGCATCCGGGAATCGATCCTGGTCCTCTGGCTTTGTAGCCAGACACACTAACCACTAGGCCACGAGGTCAGGTCGTGCGCCGCTCGAAATAACCATACAAATAGTATAGACTCGGCCACTATCGTATTCGTAACCAGAGTTATTGTGTACATCGTTTGATTTCGACTGAGCTACATTTATCTGTCTTTAGTGCTGAGACGATCAGTTCTGAAAAGATGTCAGTAGATATTTCGAACACACTTTAATTAGTTATTTTGTGAAGAAAATGTCGGAACACGGATATGACATAAGAATATCGGAAGTTGTGTTGATCCGAATCCGTTAAGGGTCGAAAGACAGGACCCAGACAACTTTCCCCGTTTGCAGACGCGGAAAAGGTGCGCATTGGAAATAGCCGCATATGTCTTTAAACAAGACGTGTTTCAACTGCATCATTGACAATACAAAAATTGATACAGCATCGGTTTATAAAGTCTTTTGTTTTCCTGGTTTGTCGAATCAGTCATTCTTAAAAAATAAAGATCGTCTCCATTGAGCATTTGAAGCAAACGTTGAGTCTTTAAAACAACTAAAGTCGTTGTTATAATGACGTTAACAAGTCAAACACAGTACTATTTTCGCTGTGTAGACATGCTTAATTGAAAGGATTTTTGTGTTAAAAAGGATGCCAAAAGAGATATAATTAAGGGTAAGGAAAGTTTATAAAATTTTGTCCCTGGATATTTAATTCATAAAAACGTGACGTTAATCTGAAGTTGAGGCTAAATGTAGGCGCTAACGTTATCTAAAGAAGACGTTTTCAAAAGGTCAACTAACATAAAAGTTCTCGGTGCTTGTGCCACTCTATCATCAAAATGATTACTTGACCTCTTGATTCAGTTCGCTGAAGAGTCAAGAGGTTGGATAGTGCCGTTTTGACGTCATAATGGAACAGTAAAACGTGGCGTAAACGGGTATCAAACTTTGATGTTTTTCATCATTAAGAACTTTTTGCTTTACGTTGAATCAAAAGTTTAAATTTCCGATGTAGACGTGCATCATTTACATAGGCATGACATCAAATGTAACGTCAATCCACTAACGCATAGCCAGATTACCTTTTGTCTATCGGACACGAAAAAAAACGCAAATTTCAAGATCCCCATACATGATGATTACATCAAATAAAATGTTTCATCTTCATTCAAAGTGGGGCATCATATTAAAATCTGTGCTAAACTTTTGTTGAGCAGTATACAATTATTGCTTTCAATTTCGGTAGACATAAGGATTTATCTACCTGAAAAAGAGATAATTCACTGAGGCCATGACTTTTCAACTAAGAATGAAAATTCAACTTTCACTTTTTTTTGTTGAAGTCATGTTCAACCTTCAACCTAAGGACTTTCTCACAAGTTTTATCAACTGTTATTAACTTAGTTTAGTATAGTATTTTGCTTTTTGAAATGTATATTAATTCTCTGAATGTGGAATGTAAAACATAATCATAAAACTTTTTTTACATTTTGTTTATTCATTCAAAGATAAATGAACAAACAAAACAAAATAAAACAGTTGTTTAAATTCAAGTAAGTCTTTTGTTTACCTGTTGGGCAAATAATGTCAATTTCATGTTGCACATGATAGTTTTATACTCATCATGCTATTTGTTAGCTCTCCAGAGGGTGATATTAAAAAAGTGTAAAAAATATTAACTTCTGGAAACTAGTTTGAGCTGCTTTCGTGCATTATTAACTTGTAGGCCAGTTTAGACGGGATTTCAGGTAGACATAATGATTTATAAAGACAAATTGAGCCAATCAGGAAACAGGATTATCTCCAGTCATATAACAAACTTAATTATCGTTCATTGGACAAACCCATATTAAAATATACACAATATTTTGATGATAGTAGTCCATTTATATATGAAATTTGGAAGAAATTGGGTAATAGATGACCAGGTTAGAGTGTCCACACATGCAAACAGACAGGCGGTGACCATTTGAGCAGCCATCTTGGTTATAATTCATCGGACAATACCCACAGTTACTCTTGGGAAAGAGTTTGATGAATGTAATCTATATATGTAATTTGAAAGAAATCGGGTGATAAATAAATTAATTAGAGTGTACACAAGTGCAAACCGACAGCAGGCAGCCATTTTGGCTGCAATCTTGTTATCTTTCATCGGACAAAACATATACTTAGACTTGGCGAGAGTTTGATAAAGTAATTCGTGAATGAAATTTGGGAGAAATCTGGTGATAATTGACTAAGAGTGCAAACTGACCATAGGCAGCCATTTTGGCGGCCATCTTGTTTATCGTTCATCAAACAAAACCCATTTCAGGTATATACGTATTCCATACCTGGAGTTTTTGCGCAGGGCGCAAAACATCCATTATTGGATTATTTGAGCTTTTTATAATAATCATTTTTTTGATTTTTTGCTCATATCCGCAAATCCTTAGTAGAGACGTGGAAGATTTTTGCGTACATGCGCAGAAATTCCTAATAATGATTTCGGACTACAAAGTCTTCCAACACTGGATTATTTGCGCATATACGCAAACCCTTAATAGAGACGTGGAAGATTTTTGCGTACATGTGCAGATATTCCTAATAATGATTTTGGATAACAAAGTCTTCCAACACTGGATTATTTGCGCATATACGCAAATCATTAATAGAGGCGTGGAAGTTTTTTTGCGTACGTGCGCAGAGATTGCTTATAGTGATTTTGGATAACAAAGTCTCCCAACGCTGGATTATATGCGCATATATGCAAATTCTTAATAGAGACAGAATACACCCATGCGCCTATCTGCTTGTACAAATAATCCAGCATTGGAAGACAAATGATTATTAGGAATATCTGCGTACGTACGCAGAATACATCCATGTGTCTATGTTCTTGGTCATATGCGCAAAAATCCAGCATTTGAAGACAAATAATTATTAGGAATATCTGCGTACGTGCACAGAATACATCCATGTGTCGGAGGTACTTGGTCATATGCTCAAATAATCCAGCATTGGACAATACATACATGTCTCTATGAGGTACTTGCTCATATGCGCAGATAATCTAGCGTTGGACGATCAAAATCATTATTACGAATATCTGCCTACGTACGCAGAATACACCCATGCGCCTATTTGCTTGCGCAAATAATCCAGCATCGGAAGACAAATGATTTTTAGGAATATCTGCGTACGTACGCAGAATACATCCATGTTCTTGGTCATATGCGCAAAAAATCCAGCGTTTGAAGACCAAATTCATAATGGGGAATATCTGCGTACGAACATGATCAACTTATCATTTGTTTTAATCAGTGGTAATTATATCTCTAAATGCGCAAATAATCCAGCAGGGAAGACTGATAATTTTCATTTTAAGATCAAGATTTCGAATGGACGAAAAAACTCCAGCTTTGCGTGCGCAGAAATATCCAAATAGCTAATAGCCTTCTGCGTATCTACGCACAAACTCCAATCCTGTACAAATGGAGTTTTTGCGCTGTTAGTAGATAATCCACGAAAGCAAGCTTTTCAGTTCACACATAAGCAAAAATTCCACTACAGGATGTTTTGCGCCCTGCGCAGAAACTCCAAATTTGGATCAATACATACCTCCCCATTTTCGAACTTGGGCGAGAGTTTGACAACAGTAATACGTATATAAAATTTGGAAAAAAATTGTGTGATAAATGACTAATCGAACTTTAACCAAAGATTAATAGAAGCAATCTATATATGAAATTTGAAAGAAATTCGATTAAAAATTGCTAAGTTAGAGTGACCACAACAGCAGGCGTACAGACTGTCGGACGTTTTTACATTTGAATTCTTGTTGTTGGTAGCCTTCCACTAAATATTCATGAGGTGTGGCCACGCCCTTTTTGGGGAGAAAGTGGTCACCCGAATACAACTCCTGTGGATCATTCCATTGGTCATATTCCTTTTACTTTATTAGGAGGTGATAAGAAGCCAGATAAAATAAATCAAAATCCAGAATATTTGAACATTTTATGCCCTAAACAGGAGAATAATGTTTATATTTCTAGAGTACCCCCTCTGATAAAAATCATCTATGTATTTGCTGTGGGACTAGGGTGTTTCTCAACTTATTTACACATGACTAATTTTTGAGATGGGAAACATCCATCAACATAAATCAAATAAGTAGTATAAAAGACTTTTGTGAAAATTGTATGTGTGATTTGATTTTGAGAATGGATTATTTTACTGCGATTTTGCACTGTCGGCAATGGAATAATATTAAGTGGAAAGCCTCCTTAAGGCAAAAAATCAGAGATTTCCATTTCAACAGAAGACCTTCGGAGAAATAGATTTTCAGATATGCACTTGTAGGAAGGAGGTAGATTTATTTCAAATGGATGCCTTTTGGGGGTAACTGTGTGAAATTGTCGCAAAACAGGCCATTTTTAATCAGGATCAGCATGCATATTAGTCCAGCAGAATTTGGGCGAATTTTAGGAGGACCTGGAACTTGATTTTAAACTTTTTTCTTGATGGATTCTGGTAGTGCATATATTGTCCATGAAAAATCCGAGTGATGCCACTCTGGCATCATTGAGCATTTCGATATATTCAAGATGGCGTCCAAGATGGAGGACAATTATAAGTTAAAAAATTGTGTGATATGGAAAAATGTCTCAAACCTATTTTTTCCTTGAATTGTTAGCTATGACGTTGGAAACAAGTTGAAGACACTTAGCTAATAACTAAAATTTAAAAATAAAATAAGAATTTAGGCAAAATGGCCGCCAAAATGGCAGTTTATTACAAATATATAAGAAAATTTTCCCTGGGCCGACAAACTCCAGGGATTTGCATGCAAAATGCTGCTTTTACTGATTCTTCAGTTGCAGACATCATCCTTGTAGCATCCCATGATGCAGCTAATGCATCACTCAGAATTTGATATATTCAAGATGGCATCCAGAATGGTAGCTGATAAGTTTTACAAACTGGTGAGAGGCGCTTCTAACCTGTAGACATGTCTGGTGGATTTGTAACATACCAGAATTCCCACCTGATAGAGAAGCACTTTACAAACACGTGTATCTGAATAAGTGAACCCAGCATGCATGTCTGATAGAGTTGCACTGTACAAGCAGGCATATCTGAGATTGGCACCAGATCGGCAAACATGTCTGATGTAATGACACCTCTGTAAGAGTAGCACCAGACTTGTAGCCATCCCTCTTCCGTCTGTACTCAACTAGTCAAAATGTCGATTGAAGTGTAAAATGGACCAGCAGGCAGGGCCTATAGTGAGGTACCACGCCAACAGGCATGGCCTATAGTGAGGCACCACACCAGAAGACATGACCTACAGTGAGGCACCACACCAGAAGCAATGACCAATAGTGAGGCACCACACCAACAAGC
Source organism: Loripinus fragilis (assembly GCA_964019695.1). NCBI lineage: Eukaryota > Metazoa > Mollusca > Bivalvia > Lucinida > Lucinidae > Loripinus > Loripinus fragilis. Next base: position 27,636,453 of record OZ026518.1, read on the forward strand.
ATGGGTGATAGTGATGTACCAAACCAAAATGCATGACCTATAATGATTCACCACACCAGCAGGCATGGCTGATAGTGAGACACTATACCAGCAGACACGGCTGATATTGAGACACCATACCAGCAGGTATAGCAGATAGAGAAGCACAACGCCAGTAGACATGCAATATTAAGTAACAAAAGGTCAGCAGGCATGGTGATTGAGTGGCCACAGTCCAGCAAGCATCCATCTTGCAGTAGTACTAAACCAGTAGTCATATTTGAACAGCAGCCACGTTTGTAACAGTAACACTAGACCAGCTGGCATATATGTTGCAGCTGCAGTGACATAACAACCTATTACACGGCATGTATGCTGTATTGACAATGTAGCAATCTTGGCTTATAAAGTTTCACAGTGTTAGTTGGCATGTCTGATGGAGGGGAATCAATCAAGTAGCTTTTCTCTTTGATTTCCAATGGACCAGGAGGCATGTTTGAGTGAATAGTACCAAGTCCGCAGGCATATCTGTTGAAGTTTCACTAAACAGCGACCATGTAATGTCACCAGCTCATCATATCCGACATCTTTAACATCACACGTGTTGATTAATGTGGTACTGACCCAGCACACAGACTCCGGGCCAGAAGTCATGCATGTTAGTTACATTGCACCAGCAATAATGTATGTAACAATTTAACCCAACTAACAGGAATCCTGGGTACTGTTGCACTGGATCAGCGGGCATGTCTGTTCAAGTAAATCCGGCCAGTGTGTATGTCTGTTCTACTTTCTCCCTACCAGCTGCCCAGGCATCATTTCTACAGGGTCAGCAGACATATTTACCATTGCACATGTTTGATTATCAGGCACTGGACCAGCATACATGTCTGAAACCAGAAACAGTTATGTTTGTAACAGCTTCACGAGACTAGCAGGCATGTTGCAGTACCCATGTTTTAGACATTGCTGTGAACCAACAGGCATGTAGTTGCAGTTGCACCCGCCCACCGGGCACGTCGGTTACAATTAAACTTGACCAGCATGCATGTCTGTTAGAGTTGCATCTACCAGTAGATATGTTTGAATCAATTGCAACTGACTTAAAAAGGACATCTGTAGTTGTGTGGCTGAACCAGCAGATATATATGTTACACTTGCCTCAGCACACAGTTATGTCCCTATGCTCGTACCCAACTAACAGGCTGGTAAGCACAATTGCACCAGACCATCATGCATGTATTTTACAGTTGCACCTGACTAGCAGCCATGTTTTTATAAGTTGCATACTATCAGCCTGCATGTCTGTTACAGTTTCATCTTATCAGGATCCATATATATTACATTCGCACCCGACCATCAGCCATGTCTGTAACAATTGCATCTGGCCATTTCCCATGTCTTTAACAGTTGCATCTAACTAACAGTCATATCTGTAAACATGTGCATACAAGCATGCATGTCTAGTACACTTGCTCCGGACCTGCATTCATATTTGTTATAGCAATATCCAACCATCTGTACTGTCTGTTGCACTTGCAACAGACCAGAGAAGTAGTAATGGTTGTTACAATTGCACCGGGCAAGCAAGCCCATACCAACCAGCAGTCAAGATGGTAACGAACATCTGCAGCATGCAGATAACTTACTCAGGGGTTATTTTTTGTGTTGATACAATACACTCCATAAGTATTTTTGTAAGTTTTATCCATCCATTCAGCTGACTTTTTTCCGTAAATTACTTAAAAAAAAGGTTTGTACTTTGATCAAACACAAAGTTTGCAATGATATCGTCCGTTCAGTATACCCTGTCATTTATCACTTCATTTTTTGAAGAAATGTTTTCCCAAAGTAGGCTTTTATATGAGAATAATATGATATTATGGTATTATCAGATCCGCAAAAACGTGAACTGGAAAGTGCATGGTGCATGGATTGATGGATAAGATTCTCAGAACAAAGACAAAAACATTATAATTACGGAAAAAAAGAGTCTGTAATTTTTTTTCTTGCAGTGTATAATAGCAAAACCATGTGATTCCCCACCGTGTTATTGGTGCCATCTTGGTCGTCATCTTAAATATTTTACAAAGCTGAAAATCAACTAATGCTAGTCAAATTTTCCAAATACAACTGAAAACTATCAGAAAATAGTTACTAACTGCGAATTTGATTCCAGGTATAATTTTGCTTTAAATGGCGGCCATCTTGGACACCATCTTCAATATTTCAACCTTGTGAATCAAACCTGTGAATGTTTCATTTTAATCGTTTGTATTATTAGGCCTCTATACATCGATAGAAAGTCAAAATTGAAGTGCTTTATATCGAGTTTTTTTAGTCAGATAGGTCTTAGGAACCTAACTGACGGCCATCTTTGGTGCCATCTTTAAATTTCAAACTTCTGAATCAAAACCATGTTCTTATTTGATCATTTGTATCATTTAGCCTCTAAACATCCATAAAAAAGTCACATTTAAAGTGTTTTTATCGAGTATGTCGGTCATATAGGTCTTAGAAGCCTAACTGACGGCCATCTTTGACGCCATCTTTAATATTTCAACCTTCTGAAACAAAATAATGTTCCAATTTAATTGTTTGTTACGTTTAGCCTCTGAAACATCCATGAAAAGTCAAAAATAAAACGCTTTTGATCGAGTATGTAGGTCATATGGGTCTTATGAGCCTAACTGACGGCCATCTAGGACGCCATCTTGAATATTTCAAAACGCTCAATGATGCCAGAGTGACATCAGTTGGATTCATCAAGTACAATGCCTCAACAACAAGAATCAACAAAGAAAAAAACTTTAAAATCAAGTTCCAGGTCATTCTGGTTTTCTACCGGACTATATTTGTCATTTATAGATCGATGTCCAACTTATGTGACATATAGAAAACCGGACTGTCACTCGGTCTCATTGTTCAATTAGTTATGTTGAAACAGCCCAAAGTTTCTATTTATCATTAAATCAGAATTTAACAAATATTATGCCTCATGTGGATGCTTCTTGGAGAAACCTAGAAGTTTCTTACTTGTTGGCCTATAGCCCATCTGGCCCAGATCGAGCTTATGAAACATTTTTGATGCTCAACTCAACAGAGAATGAGATTGGAACTGCTCTTAAAACTAAATTGCTGACCAGTAAAGACTTTTTCCTGCTTTCAAACTCTAAGATGTCGTATTTATCATACCCATAAATGTTAAAATGCCAATAAATATTGACAGTTTACCTTTTTGAGCATGACAAATTTCATGCTCAGTTGAGTTGAACATGAACAAGTTTTTAAATACAGGGGCCTATATCGTATATTGTAGCGACACACACACACAAGCATATCGGGGAATAGAGCAATTGCATCTGACATCATCGACCATCATTGTTAAAGGCTAAATGCTGTCAAATAGTTTCTGGAATGTTTATTTATTCTGAGTCCATCACTGGTGTAATTAAGGTCCTGATGAAAATTTTCCAGCTGTACAGGTAGCAAACTTTTTTTTTACTTTTTGATATTTCACTCTTTAACGGTGCTTTGTGTACAATTTCAAAATGCCGGGCTGCCTGTCCTAAAATTGCTCAGGGACTGCTTTCTGTTTATTTTGTTCATTAAGGTTTTGTTCTTGATTTATGGCTCTAGAAGCCTTTGCTCTTAAATACATGTAAATTGGAGAGCCAAACCCTTAGACAATTCAGCAGGACAGTGGATTGAGTTATGAACTATACCATGTGGTCTGCTGGTGAAATTTCTCAAACAAGTTAAGGATTTTGGCATGAATCTTTTCAATGAAGAATTGGTTACACCCTCCAATTTCGGCACTTTTGTGTTAATTTGGGCTTCTTCAGTGATCGTGAAGATCCGTTAAGGATTTATACATTTGCGTATCAAGTTGTGGAAGCGCTCTGCAAGATCAATTGAAAAAATGTGCCGCATTTTCTGTTTCTCGTTTGAAACTGTCCAAGACTGTGAACTAGCTGTGAGGTCTCTCATGTTTAAGATATTTTTTTAAGATTATAAGAAACATGATGTGTGTGAAGAAAAGGCTGCATGGGGCTCAACATTAGTTTCACTGTTGGCATAAATGCTCGTTGCGGCCTTTACAATGAAAATACAATCTGTGTCAGAAGTATTTCTTTTAGCCCAGCACTTGCCCATTCAAAACATGTCTTTTTGACCCATCTGGTGTATAACCAATATTGTTAGTGGCTAGTCTTATCAATATTGGTAAAGCTCTCCCCAGACTGCTGGCATTCAATGGCTGAAAAGTGCTTTTGCTTTGAACAGAGCTTCGATTAAGTCCATATGGTGCTCTTAGCTGGTTTCATTTTGTGTATCACAACATAAGGCTTTAGCACTATGCTGTAATGGATAAGCCTAAACATTGACTGACTTGTATAAATGTCTCTAAAATATGTTTTCTAAATGTTTAATAGTACCACTGTCATAATATAATTTCAGCTGTTGCTTTTTGTCGTTTTTTTTCAATTAAAATGTATGAGTCAATCTTTTTGTAGAGTTTTTGCAAAGTTATTACTTGTTATTGTTGTTCTCATTTGGAAATAGGGTTTGCTCTCCTTAAATCATCTCATTTGATCTATCTCCAAAGGTATACTTAACTACTAAAGAAACCTGACACATACTGTGTGTCAATTTTTGGTAGTAAATGAATACGATGAACACTTATCTTTCCATTGAGTAAAGTTGAGCAAAGATAGACTAAGATGCACTGAGATTATTTGAAAATATGAACTAATTTCAGACGTCAGCTATCAAAACGTCACGTAACCCCGAAAATCAATTTTCACAAGAACACAGAAATCACGCAAAATTCACCATAAACCGCTTTAGTGTGATTCTTTGTTATTTCATTGACATATTCTGGGCATTGAAATGAAACATACGTGCATTGTTAAACCCAAAAGCCTATTTTCATTTTCTTAATGTCAATTTACGTTATCAGCGTTTTATAAGCTTTCAAACAGCACTGCCACTTTATCAACTTTTTTTTTCATTTTGTATGATGGAATGCATTTTGATAATGTTTCAGTGTTTTTGAATTCTGTAGTTGCTGCCTACGTCCATTTAGCGACGTCAAGCGTTAAGATTACATGCTGATATGTGTATACTGCAAAATTTGAAATTCATACACGATTTAAGTAAAGTGTAGGCACTTGGCACCATAATAAAGTAGATAGCACACACTAAACGGCGACAAACGTTGACAAAGAAAAACGGTTGCTATCTATAGTTTACGTTAATTCTTAATTGACGTTAAATTCGGTTTATTCCGCTTTTACCCTTTAATGTGATGCGAAACACACGTTCTGATTTTTGGAAATGCATTCTCTTACAATGATTGGTTAACTCCAAGTCATTTCAGTTTCTAAAAATTGCTAAAATAAAGGAAAAAAACACTTCCGTTTAAATAACGTCAAAAGCACAAATTAAAACCTCCATATCATACGTCACAGCCAGAAATTGCAAATTTTTAAAATGCACTTCTGTCTGTACTGGTATTGGCCTTGCATACATGAAAAAAAGTTTTCAAAAAAATATCTAGACATACGCTACCGAGGCAAAAATGATAAAAACGGTATTTTTGACGTCGTGACGTCATGATCTATAGTTGATAAATATATTTTTTCGAAGAATACTTTCTAATATTTTCGAGTTTGGAGCAAGTGAAAAGTGTAAGGTTTCTTTAGTAGTTCAGTATATATTGATGCCATGATTGCAGCATTTTTCATCTAGATCTACTTGTTCGAGTCATTGTGTGTTAAAAAAGTGAATACTTTTGGAAAGCCGCAATGGAGCTGCGATCCTTGATTTTCCTGGAATTGCATATTACATTTGCGAGATGCTCCATTTCTCATCACCTGACTCCAATAATTTGTTCAATCTACAAATATGCAAGATATTTTAGGTTTTGATATAACTACAAGGAAAAGGGAAGTAAATCATATTGTAGAACTAAATGGTATCAAACATATTTACCTCCCTGTCTTTTTAACTGATACCGGGGACCCGTCTATTAAATATAAAGAAATAGTAAGTGAGTATGATCAGGAAATACCACAATCACAAACTGCAGACAACCCTGTGGCACCGCGAGGAAGAGCCGCTCAACCATCACAAGACACCAGGAAGACAAATTAGGCAAAGCAACCAGCTCTCTCTTTCCCATCAAGATGACAGCAATACTAGAATGGACATAAAGTAACGTACAACAAAACACAGAACAATTACAGACTCCCACAATGGGAGTATCAATAAACAAAAAGTCAACAACAACAGAACCACCGTCTTAGAACGGACAGCAGCCTAAGCCACTAGGGGGCTTAAATGCATTTTAATGTACCAAATCTTCGCCCTAGATTCTACTGTTATTTAAGTACAAGAAATGTTCAGCTCGCATGGAGGCCATCTAACTCATGCAATGTATCATCATGGAGAAACACTCTAATATAATTAATGCACCATGATGAAACAAAGAAAAGGGCTCATGACTCACAGATAGTCAGAGCTAAAGAAAACCTCAAGTTGAGCCACGGTGTGTCCAGCTACAGATAAGCATCAGGCACCAACCCACCGATTAAAGCTTTACGTCAGAGCCGTCATAGAGTCTGAGGCCTGACCCACCGTTGTGCAATTAAAGAGGAACCTTAGCTATAAACCGTGATTGGGTTTAAAACTAGGCATGCAGACTGTCACATGATATCCAAGTTATATCCAACCCTTATATAACGTTTTACTATCTTTTTGAATTGATCACTAAAATTAGGTTTTCCAACAATTCGTTTGAATTTATAAACTAAATCACCATAAAATATAGGTTCTGATATGCCTTGTTGCAGAAGAGTTTTTAATCCAATGTTGTATTTAACAATTAACTCTGAGTGCCTGTTGTAGGATTCAGACAATGCTTTTCGAATTTTATGATATCTATAACCTTGTTTTAATAACTTAGCAGTTAAAAATAAGTTTCTATTGATGAAGTCATCAACATTAGAACACACTCTAGCAAAACGAATAAGCTGAGAAATATATACACCATAGGAAGGAGAGCGAGGGACATCTCCATCAAGAACGGGGAAATTTACTATTTCAAAATTAAAATCATCCCGTTTATCATAAATTTTAGAAGAAACTATGTCATTTGTTATTGACAAGTTCAATTCCAAAACGGAGCTTCAGTATTAGAAGAATTTGCCTTATTTAACTGAAGTTCAGCAGGATATATCTGACCTACCATTTGTTCAAAATAAGGATTATCAATATTAAGTTAGTTATCTTAATATCTGGAGGTGGAGTTCCAAGCTTCAATAATATCAGTTTGATTATTGTCTGACAGAGACAACATAAAGTCTCTCTCATAACAAAACAAAAACAAATCTGCAACAAGAGGAGCACAATTAGTACCCATTGGAATACCTACAATTTGTCTATATAATTTTGAGCCAAATCTTATAAATATATTGTCCAAAAGATAATGGAGTTCCATTTTCAGAATTATTCCCCTATGTTTATTGTGTTTTTATGACAAGAGACCTCACATTTATTGAATCAAATGACAAGAAAATTCCTTTAGTGTTAGCAGTTGGAGTGCTGCAAGGTGATCACCTGGTACAAAATTTCTAATATACATTCTACGGCCTCCGGCTACAGGAATGGGGGTGTAATTGGTGTTGAGGTAGACATTTACAAATTCCTAGGCCAAATATAAAATCTAATGCTAGGTTCTTGTTAGTGAGACAGAACCACATGATATAAAGGTAAAGTAAGATGAATTGGAGAAAAAAAGAAATTTAGTATAGGTAGCATTCCACTAAATATTCATGAGGTGTGGCCACGCCCTTTTTGTGGAGGAAGTGGTCATCAGAATAAAACTCCTGTGGATCATTCCATTGGTATTATTTCTTTTACTTCATTAGGAGGTGACAAGAAGCCAGATAAAATAAATCAAAATCCAGAGAGTTTGAACATTTTATGCCCTAAGCAGGAGAATAATGTTTATATTTTTAGAGTACCCCCTCTGATAAAAATCATCCATTTATTTGCTGTGGGACTAGGGTGTTTCTCAACTCATTTACACATGACTATTTTTGTGGCCGTGTTCCTTGGCTGTACCAGTACTGGGCGGGTGGGTTTATGCTTTTTGTGGTTCTATGTCCAGGAACTCCCGAAGGCTCAACCGGCAGTTGTTCTGGTTTTAAAGCGTCTCAGAAGACGGGGCAACGGCTTAAAGTCTCATCCGACAGACTGGGAAAAGCCGGGAATCGAACCTGCGACTTATTTACACATGACTAATTTTTGAGATGGAAAACATCCATGTTTGTCAACATAAATCAAATAAGTAATGGCAGGTTATTCAAATAAAATACTTTTGTGAAAATTGTATGTGTGAATTGATTTTTAGAATGGAGTATTTTATTGCGATTTTGCACTGTCGGCAATGGAGAAATATTTAGTGGAAAGCCTCCTGTTAGAAAACGTAGCCAAGAAAGCGTAAGTAACCAACAAATCCCAGAGAATTATAATAAACGGAATAAACCTCATTTTTAGTTCATTAGCTCCCTTTATATACAAATAAAGTTTATCCCGTAAATGATTTTTAAAAACTCTAAATTTCGGAAATTTTAAGCAGCCAACAAGGGTCCATTCGTGAGTACGGACAGACGGACGGACGGACAAGCCGAAAACAATAGAGCTCCGCCAACATTCGTGGGCAGGGCTCTAATGAAGAAATAAGGCATTAGCTGAAACACACATTACATAATCAGTTCTTGGGATCCACATTTATGGTATGTCAAAAGAAAAAAATAATGCTATCGAATGGTATTCTCGAATTCTAAATTTTAATATTTACAAGAAAAATACGATTGTTTTGAATTTAGGGACTATCTCAATCATAGGAAACTGATCCATGTTCTTCACATCGGGTAGGCGGCAATCGAAAAACGCCAATATAATCGACGAACGTAGATCAAAAATCGTTGGAAACAGAGTTTTCGATTGCCATTTGTCGCCCGACTGATTTAAAACGTTTTCGATTGCCGCCTACCCAGTGTGTTCTTGTTCTCATCCTGTGTTTTTTGTTTTCTAATTCCAAGAACAGAACAAGTATGCTCACCTGCTCCGCTCGTCTGCACGGGAAACCCTGTTTTATGGGTTTCCGACAAAGCGATACTCAGACAAGTCTAATCAGCTAAAGAAACCTATAGCTAGAAATTTGAAATTTCGCTTATGGCAAGCTTAGATATGGTACTTTCCAAAACGCGAATAACAAAGGCGCTGATCAGACAGCGCGGGTGCGCAGGCTGGTCTGCGCCTTTGTTGTTCGACACTTCGAAGACAGGTTTTCTCGCGTCGAAGCCCAAATAGTTTAATTGTTCTTTGGTAGCTGCTATTTGCAAACATATGCACCAAGATCAGACAGCTCCTGAGAGGGTAGTCTGGCCAGGGTTCGTAGTGTTTGCTTCCATGATAAAATCTAGTCTAAAGTGGACATGAATACAAGCGGCAGACAGTATGCAGAAACAAAATGGTTATCTAGTTAATGCCTATAGTCCTATAAATGGACATGATAAAACAAAACAGCGTAGAACCATGCTAGATGTTGCCTTATGCGACATATTATCTTGGCCTGCACTATTTCCTATCTCGTCACTTCAGAAGAAAAAAAGAAATTTCGACCTGCAACATGCACTAGTGAATAATAGCCAGTTCCAAAGAAAAAGGTAGAATTAATTGAACATACATTAGTTAGACCTCATCTTTATAATTGAGGGAGCGCAGTGGCTCAGTGGTAGAGCGCTTGACTCGAGACCGAAGGGCCGCGGGTTCGAGCCTCACCGGCGTCACTGCGTTGTGGTCCTTGAGCAAGACACATTTATCCTAGCTTAGTACTGGTTCAACCCAGGACGACCCGTCCTTATATAACTGAAAGATTGTTGGTGGGACGTAAAGAATCAAATCAAACAAACAAAACTATAATTGAGCCGTGACGTATGATTTCCAACAATGTGGCATTTCGACATGAATATACTCAGACAAGCTTGTGCAGCATCTTTTTAAGCTTAGAAACTCCAAATGATGTTCGGTCAGTAGCTTAATATTCATAGAATGTTCAAGCGACTTGCAAAGGCTCTGATCAGACTGCGCATATGCGCAGGCTGGTCTGAGCCTTTGCTTATCGCACATACCACTTTGTTGGAAATCTCATGTCGAGGCTCATATGGCCCCGATCTTCTTGGATACAGCACAACAACAAGTTAGTAGCATTTACAAATATATAGTTATTTACATATTGTGATGACATATCAACAAATTAATGTCTTCAAAATGGAATATAATAGTAACCTCAAATTGATGCTTTCATTTTATTTTTGCAGACAAAAATCTAGCCTAATATATCCAAACACGTACGCGTATACAAGTAAGCAATGCCTTCTGTGCGTTACAGCAATCTCTGTTTGTTTCTATGCTTCCCCTTGACGGGTTTAAGGCTTCAGACTCTTACCTAAAGAATGCTGATAGGCAATCTCTGTTTCTATGTGTAGGCTTCAAACTCTGACCTAAAATGCCAATTGGCAGTGCATTATGTATGTTATAGGTTAGGTCACAATGTTCAATCGGTGGTGACTGTCCCTGGTCTTTGTTTTATCGCATTTAGTTAAAAAGGTTTGATTATATCCCTGTGATGATACATCAATAAATTAGGAAGCTTTCGTGCGAACCGGACACTTTACGTGATTTAACAACGGCAGAATCTAGGGCAAAGATTTGGCCTGTAGAATACATGTAAGCCCCCCTCCCCTACCCCCACCCCCCACACACACTTCAATGGATATGGCTACTGTCCATTTTCAGTAGGCGGTGATTCTGTTATATATAATTTAGCCGCGACATGAGATTTCCAACAATGTGGTATGTGCGACCATCAAAGCCTTCGACCAGCCTGCGCATACGCCCAGTCTGGTCAGAGCCTTTGCTAGTCGTTTGAATATTCTATGAGTGTTAAACTACTGAAAAAACATCATTTGGGGAGTTTAAGCTTTAAAGGAGGCAGCGCAGGCTCGTCTGAATCTACACTTGTCATAATGTCACATTGTTGGAAATCACATGTCGTGGCTCAATTGTTGGTTCATTGTTCACCTTTGCTCCCATTTGGTTCTATTTTTGCGAAATAGCTCCTTGTTTCCTTTATAGTTTTTCAATTATCTCCCCAAGGACCAGAGGGCTGATTGCTTAAGTTTCACTGCATCCTAAATTTGCATGTGTAATAGAGTATCTATGTACTAATGTCTATTCCTCATGGTACCATGGGTTAGTCTCTCATCTGTGTTTATGGCATTTACTGGTGATACTGACTTGAATCTTGAATGTTTCGAATGATCTTTCTGCAAGAAATAAAATCAAATCTAATTCAAAATCCACTATTCCATTTTGAGTATAAAACGCAGTTTGCCTTCTAGAATGAATAAACATATCTATTTCGTGAGAGTAAAATGTCATGAGGCCATTATGAACAAGTTGGCTGCTTTTAAAAAGCCGCCAATAGTTTAGGTTTGGCAAATAGGTTGTTTTTATGACAGCATTCCTTTACTTTTATTATTATTATAATAGGTCTTGTTTAACAAATCTTAGAGTCAGCAGAATCTCGGACCCAATTATACTGGGTCCGAGGCAGAATAGGTGTTTGAAAAGATTATTTGTACAGCTTGTATTATCGAGCATGAGCTCTTGCGAACGAACCTTCGCTACTACATGTAGAAAATGTCTGACCAAAATCTAGACCTTTAAGCCGCTGGGTAGGTTTTATAGGGTTTAACCAAACAATAAAGTATCAAAAATTTGTGTGCTCCCTTAAAATATTGATGTTTTTGTTTTCAATAAACCACACATCAATTTTCCATGTTTTGATTTTACCGAACGGTACAGAGGTCCAGATAAGCTTTCAGTTCAATTGGGTATTTACCCCACACGATTTTTATGAATTGCTTTTTTCCAAAAACAATTGCTTAAAATATTTTTTTACCCAACATAGATTTTTGAAATTGCTTATTTATAAGTTGTAATTAAAGTACCTAATAATCTTAGTTAATAATTTAAATAATAATCTTAGTTTTCGTAATGGATGAGACATACAGATTGAGTGACTTTAAGTACTTTGTGCAAATACTTTAGCCAGTAACTGACAAATGACTTGCTTAATGTATCAAACTTTAAAGGAGACTTAGTAACATCACAACAAAAGAAAGGCTTGAACTGGCTACCACACTAAGTGTGCTAACATTGGATATATTCATATTTAGATCAGTTTGTTTTTTCTTTTGCTTTTCCAAAATTTAATTGCTTTTCGCTACCCCTTCATTTATAAAACCATTGTTTTTTCCAAAATTTAATTCCTTTTTGTTACCCCTTCATTTGAAAACAATTGCTTTTTTCACAAATTTAATTGCTTAAAAAACCCCAAAAAGCGGCTTATCTGTTCCTCTGCGGTACATTTTGAGGTACAACATTAACATGCATTTAAAAGTAAAAAATAATCCAAATTTACATTTATTACCTAATGTATAAACATTGATGTGACATGGCTTTGAATTTTACCTATAGCGTTTCTTTTGTCAGTCAGTATATATTGATGACACTGATGATGAACAGACGCATAAAGGAAGTCCTAACCTAGGTAAGCTAAAAGAGGATAATCTTTTGTTTTAATATAACTTCAGAAAATATATTAGGATCCTCAAAATGCCTGTTACCAAAATTATACAAACTGTTCCATTCCACTGAACAAATTAGTCATTATAATTGTATCTGTTAGCACACTCAAAAGGTTGCAATTATTTAGTAAGAGTGCTTGATTGGAAAATTGGGATTTTTCTGTCTTGACTGGGGCCAGTCTAATACCTCCAACTAAAAATAAAAGATACTCTTATTTTTTCTGGTGTATCATTTTGTTTTCAGGACTGATGCCAGTCTAGACTAAAGTACCATTCAATACCATAAGTATGTCGAACAGTTTGGATTTGGATGACAACCAACATTTTGCTAGTCTGATTAGGGGCTGAAAGGTTAACAGTAGGACTAGCATGCAAAGGGCCCATATATTTCATCTGGTACATGACCTTAGAGATGTCAGACTTTATGCATTTATGCATTCGCAAATCATCTCTGGGTAAGGCATCACATAAAGAATCTACTTGACTATTTGCCTCTTCAAAATCCATGCATCAGTGTAACTTGTATAATTTCATGTTATCTGTGCTTTAATAAGCTCCCTTTTTACTTTGGATTTCTGACTGACCAACTGTCTTATTATTCTCTTCAGCAGAATAGTGGCTAAATGTCATACCAGGTCGGCCTAGGTCAATCTTTGAAGAACATGATGCAAACAGAATTTCAAGATAGACTGGGAAACCAGAAAATGACCAATCTATATTTACAAATGACATCAGTTTAATCTTAGACAGAGATCCCATGATACATTTGGTCACATGCTCCTCCATGGTACAGCTCTAATTCTCACCTTATATATTGTGTTTAGGTGCTCATGCACCTAAACAAAAATACCACTGACGTGCGTTCGTAATCGCAAAAGTTTAAGTTATTGGTGCTCGAAACAAGATAGACCTTTCGTAGACCCTAAAATCACCACTTATGGTCTTATGGTACTCGTGGCATCGGCGAGCAACGAAATCTCAGGTGAGCCTGCGCATACACGCAGTCTCGCCAGAGCCTTCGCTACTCACATGCACAAAGTATGGAGGTAGATGAAGGCTCATTGTAAGTTTAGACTTCTATCCACGCAAGATACTTCATCATGTGCGTTTAAAGTTGGCATGTGTGAGCATATGTGATAAATACCAAAATCTCAATGTGCTGGCCAAATGGATGAGGACTAAACTTAAAATGGATCTCTGCATGACGATTCCAAAAAATGACTGAAGCGCCAGCAAATATTCAGATCAGACTGGGTATCCGCACAGTCTGATCAATCCTTCACTGTCCGTTTATATGAAGCGTCTTTGGAAACCAATACAGCACGACTCTGATCAGACTGGACATATGGCAAGGCTCTGATACATGTACATATTTAACCCTAGCGTCCTTTTTGTGGGACATAGGCAAATGGTACAGACCCAGATCAAACGCCACAGATCATTCTGATCAGGGTCTCTACTTTTTGTTAACAGAATGTTCCCTTAAAATTTCAATGAAAATGAAAAATACCACCTAACAACCCTTAAAACGGAAATGGTTTGGTCCAATTGATAAAGGTGTAAAATGTTTTAATTGAATTGTTGTGCCATCATGCTGTCACATTAAATATGTCTATACATGCTGAATAGAACAGTCCATTCTTTTTCGCGGGTTCGATCGTTTTGGAATGGCCTATTATCCACCATAGGGGGTATGGGTCAACATTTCAAATTATGTTTTGTTACTGATGTTGCTAGTTTGAAAGCAAACATTGCAAAGCCAGCTCATCTGGGTCTTCGTTGTTTGCTGTTTTATAATTTTCGAGAAGCTACTGTGAATGGGAAAAACATTGTTTGTCCCCAAAATGAGTTCACACCTGGTCGGATGCCTAAATGAACAATTGCAAATTAATGCCCAAACAACGCTTTTAAAATTGTTCTTGCGAGATGAGATATTAACCCCTGCTCTTTTGTCTGCTTATGTTCTTCAGTAGCCTATGGTGAAAACAATATGACCCCACATCTAACTGCTCCCAAGCGAGCAGTTTGATTAGGGTTCATTGTGCTTGTTAAGCCAGAAGTGCACTTTTAAAAATATATATAGCAGCCGAAAAATACGGTCGACAAATTCAGGACAAAAACTTATTGGCGGAATGAGGGAGCAATCCATAACGATACCATAGTACAAAATAGCCCGTCTATTCAGTGTGAAGATGCTGCTGCAGTTGTGATTTGGTTTATAACTGAACACTTTTCCCGCCAGTCAACACTTGTCGTCTGCTCTCTTGCCTGCTTTTGTAAGATAGCCTATATTGCAAACAATATGAACCCATGATAAAAAGTCAGAATTGCACTTGAATAATTCACAATGGATGCAGCAGACGTTTTACCCTTAAAACGTCAATCGCAACAAAAGTCGTCTGCTTTTCTCGTCTGCTGAAATGTTTAAGAAGCCTCTATGACAAACAGTGTGGACCCAGATCAGACTGCTCCTATAGGAGCAGTTTGATCTAGGTCCACCCTGTCTGCTTCTATACTTAAATTCGTCAGTATTGTTAGGAAATTATTTGCAGCAGACGACTTCAGCAGACGTCATTTTCAGATGCATTATTTCTTTGCGCTTTAAGGGTTAACGCAAGCGACATTTCCAGGACAAAAATAATGGAGGGGGAATGGGGTGGTTAGATATGATTGTTAAAGAGGAACATTTTCATTAATCACTTGAAAAAATGTTCTGGCCTCTTTATTGATGAGTTTTGGCGTCAACATCTTCGGAGTCCTCGGTGTTTTAGGCGACTCATTTCGCGGCACGTCTTTGGGTATATCAATACAAAAATCATTAGGTAGGTGAAATACTGAGTCATCATTATCGCTGTTACTGTAGCGCGAGAGTAATATATCACGTGACGAATCGTCGTCTGCTTCCGTCGGCAGACGACCATAGAGTGCCACGTCTGATTCTTGTCTTTTACTCTCGTCAATCATTGGATTTTCCAACGTTTTAACAATTGGGTTCGCCTTTGAGGCAATGTCTGTCATTTTCTCCAGAATCTTTTCCCTTCGATTTTTCTTCCGTAACGCCGCCATGTCCTTTAAATACGCTCGGAGCTGACTATCCTGTTTGTTTTTCCGGATATGGGAGGCGATCATCATTACTATTGAGAGTCCGTATATAAGCACCACGGCGACGACGTAATAAAGCGCGCCGATGTTGTCATAGTTCGCCTGTCGATTATCTACGTAAGCCACAAGGGTCTCATTGTTGGCCGTTTCGATTCGAAACTGGAGGTTTGTGATATCCCGCATCCGATACTGAAAAGAAAAGGAAGGGTCATTGTTAAAAACGTTAAAGAAAATATCCACAGGCGACAAGAAAGCATGGAAAGTTAAGCAAATCAAGCTGCATGCACGGTGTTCATAAGAACACATGGAAAATTAAGCAAATTAAGTGGCTTGCACAGTGTTTTGAAGGATGGAAAATTAAGAAGCATGCACATTCTTAGAATGCATGAAAAAACAAACAAATTAAGCAGCATGAACAGTGTTTAAAAAGCATGGAAAATTAAGCACATTAAGCAGTATGCACAGTATTTAGAAAGTGTGATTAATTAGCACATTAAGCAGCAAGCACAGTGTTTAGAAAGCGTGAAAAATTAAGCACATTAAGCAGCAAGCACAGTATTTAGAAAGTGTGATTAATTAGCACATTAAGCAGCAAGCACAGTGTTTAGAATGTGTGATTAATTAGCACATTAAGCAGCAAGCACAGTGTTTAGAAAGTGTGATTAATTAGCACATTAAGCAGCAAGCACAGTATTTAGAAAGTGTGATTAATTAGCACATTAAGCAGCAAGCACAGTGTTTAGAATGTGTGATTAATTAGCACATTAAGCAGCAAGCACAGTATTTAGAAAGTGTGATTAATTAGCACATTAAGCAGCAAGCACAGTATTTAGAAAGTGTGATTAATTAGCACATTAAGCAGCAAGCACAGTGTTTAGAAAGCGTGAAAAATTAAGCACATTAAGCAGCAAGCACAGTATTTAGAAAGTGTGATTAATTAGCACATTAAGCAGCAAGCACAGTGTTTAGAAAGCGTGAAAAATTAAGCACATTAAGCAGCAAGCACAGTATTTAGAAAGTGTGATTAATTAGCACATTAAGCAGCAAGCACAGTGTTTAGAATGTGTGATTAATTAGCACATTAAGCAGCAAGCACAGTGTTTAGAATGTGTGATTAATTAGCACATTAAGCAGCAAGCACAGTATTTAGAAAGTGTGATTAATTAGCACATTAAGCAGCAAGCACAGTATTTAGAAAGTGTGATTAATTAGCACATTAAGCAGCAAGCACAGTGTTTAGAAAGCGTGAAAAATTAAGCACATTAAGCAGCAAGCACAGTATTTAGAAAGTGTGATTAATTAGCACATTAAGCAGCAAGCACAGTATTTAGAAAGTGTGATTAATTAGCACATTAAGCAGCAAGCACAGTATTTAGAAAGTGTGATTAATTAGCACATTAAGCAGCAAGCACAGTATTTAGAAAGTGTGATTAATTAGCACATTAAGCAGCAAGCACAGTGTTTAGAAAGTGTGATTAATTAGCACATTAAGCAGCAAGCACAGTGTTTAGAAAGTGTGATTAATTAGCACATTAAGCAGCAAGCACAGTATTTAGAAAGTGTGATTAATTAGCACATTAAGCAGCAAGCACAGTGTTTAGAAAGTGTGATTAATTAGCACATTAAGCAGCAAGCACAGTATTTAGAAAGTGTGATTAATTAGCACATTAAGCAGCAAGCACAGTATTTAGAAAGTGTGATTAATTAGCACATTAAGCAGCAAGCACAGTATTTAGAAAGTGTGATTAATTAGCACATTAAGCAGCAAGCACAGTATTTAGAAAGTGTGATTAATTAGCACATTAAGCAGCAAGCACAGTGTTTAGAAAGTGTGATTAATTAGCACATTAAGCAGCAAGCACAGTGTTTAGAATGTGTGATTAATTAGCACATTAAGCAGCAAGCACAGTGTTTAGAAAGCGTGAAAAATAAAGCACATAAAGCAGCATGTACAGTATTTAGAAAGTGTGATTAATTAACCCATTAAGCAGCAAGCACAGTGTTTAGAAAGCGTGAAAAAAAATTAAGCACATTAAGCAGCATGCACAGTGTTTAGAAAGCGTGAAAAAAATTAAGCACATTAAGCAGCATGTACAGTGTTTAGAAAGCGTGAAAAATAAAGCACATAAAGCAGCATGCACAGTGTACAGAAAGCGTGAAAAATAAAGCACATAAAGCAGCATGCACAGTGTTAAGAAAGCGTGAAAAATTAAGCACATTATGCAGCATGCACAGTGTTAAGAAAGCGTGAAAAATAAAGCACATAAAGCAGCATGCACAGTGTACAGAAAGCGTGAAAAATAAAGCACATAAAGCAGCATGCACAGTGTTAAGAAAGCGTGAAAAATTAAGCACATTATGCAGCATGCACAGTGTTTAGAAAGCGTGAAAAATTAAGCACATTATGCAGCATTCACAGTGTTAAGAAAGCGTGAAAAATTAAGCACATTATGCAGCATGCACAGTGTTAAGAAAGCGTGAAAAATAAAGCACATAAAGCAGCATGCACAGTGTACAGAAAGCGTGAAAAATTAAGCACATAAAGCAGCATGCACAGTGTTAAGAAAGCGTGAAAAATTAAGCACATTATGCAGCATGCACAGTGTTAAGAAAGCGTGAAAAATAAAGCACATAAAGCAGCATGCACAGTGTTAAGAAAGCGTGAAAAATTAAGCACATTAAGCAGCATGTACAGTGTTTAGAAAGCGTGAAAAATTAAGCACATTATGCAGCATGCACAGTGTTAAGAAAGCGTGAAAAATGAAGCACATTAAGCAGCATGTACAGTGTTTAGAAAGCGTGAAAAATTAAGCACATTAAGCAGCAAGCACAGTGTTTAGAAAGCGTGAAAAATTAAGCACATTATGATGCAAGCACAGTGTCAAGTAAGCATGGAAAATTAAACAAATTTAGCAGGATGCACAATGTTTAGAAAGCATGGAAAATTAAACACATTATGCAGCATGCACAGTGTTTAGAAAGCATGGAAATTAAGCACATTATGCCGCATGCACAGTTTTTAGAAAGCATGGAACATTAAACAAATTTAGCAGCATGCACAATGTTTAGAAAGCATGGAAAATTAAACAAATTTAGCAGCATGCACAATGTTTAGAAAGCATGGAAAATTAAACACATTATGCAGCATGCACAATGTTTAGAAAGCATTGAAAATTAAACACATTATGCAGCATGCACAATGTTTAGAAAGCATTGAAAATTAAACACATTTAGCAGCATGCACAATGTTTAGAAAGCATGGAAAATAAAACACATTTAGCAGCATGCACAGTGTGCATGCTGCTTAAATTGCTTTTTCATCCTATCTTGTCGCGTGTGGATTTTTTTCTTTAACGGTTTCAAAAAATAAAAAAACTTTTAGGAATACCATGAGATTGCAACACAGTTTGGATCTAGATGAAGTCCGACATCTAGTTGTTCCTGATCCAGATACACACTGTTTGCAGCGTTTTTTCAGCAAAAGTTTCTCTCAAATTATTTAGAACTCTGGTCAGCGTTTGCTTGTCCTAACCCCTTTTATTCAGTTTATATAATTCTGTATTATTGATCAACTAGTGACTATAGTAGCCTAAGCCTTTGTATTCGGGAAAACCCTAAACGAATACTTTTGCAAACAATGAAGACCAAGATGAAATGCAGCATAATACTGCATTTCGTCAGGGTCCACACTGTTTACAAAGGTAAAAACGATATTCAGACAAAATTATACAGTATTTCAGCTCACCTGAGCCATTGGCTCATGGTGAGCTATTGTGATCATTGGATGTCCCTCGTCCGCTGTGTGCCGTGTGTCGTCCGTCGTTTGTGTCAACAATTGCTTAAAAGGACGTCTTCTTCTTAACTACTTGCAGTATTTATACCAAGCTTGGCAGAAATGGTCCTTATATGGCCCTCTTTAATAACTGTTCAAATGTTATGTTCCATTGCGTATCTAGTTCACACACTGTCAGGCTAAAGATTTTCAAGATGAAAATTTTAAAAAGATTCTTGTCTGAAACCACAAGGCATAGAGCCTTGATATTTGGTATGTAGCATCATCTAGTAGACCTCTACCAAGTTTGTTCAAAGTATGCCCCTTGGGCCAAAATGGTTGCACCCTGGGGTTACATGTTCTACACAGGCTTATATAGGGAAAACATAAAAACATCTTCTTGTCTGAAACCACAAGGCCTAGAGCCTTGATATTAGGTACGTAGCATCACGTAGCAAACTTCTACCAAGTTTGTGCAAATTATGTTCCTGGGGCCAAGAACAGCCCTTCCCCGGTGGTCGAATGTTTTACATAGGCTTATATCGGGAAACATGAACATGAACTTCTTGTCTGAAACCAGAAAGACATAGAGCCTTGATATTTGGTATGTAGCATCACCTAGTAGACCTCTACTTAGTTTCTTCAAGTTATGCCCATGTGGCCAAAAATGGGCCCGTCCCTGGGGTCACATGTTTTACACAGACTTATATCGGGAAAACATAAAAAACTTCTTGTCTAAAACCACATGGCTAAGAGCCTTGCTATTCGTAAGAGGCATCTTTTGGTAAACCTCTACCAAGTTTGTTCAAATTATGCCCCTGGGGCCAAAAGGGGCCCAACCCGGGGGTCACATGTTTTACATAGGCTTATATTGGGAAACATGACAAATATTCCTTTCTAAAACCACAATTCATGGAGCCTTGATATTTGGTTTGTAGCATCACCTATTAGACATCTCCATTTTTTTAAATTATGGTCCTTCGGCTAAAAATGGGCCTGCCCCGGGTCACATGATTCACATAGACTTATATAGGGAAAACATGAAAAATCTTCTTGTCTGATACTGCAAGGTATAAAGCCTTGATATTTTGTATGTAGTATCACCTTGTAGACCTCTACCAAGTTTATTCAAATTATGTTTCTGGGGCAAAAAAATGGGCCCACCCAAGAGGTCACATGTTTACCTAGGCTTATATAGGGAAAATCGAAAAAATATCCTTGTATGAAACCACAAGGCCTAAAGCCTTGATATTTGGTATGTAGCATCACCTAGTGGACCTCTACCACGTTTCTTCAAAATATAGCCACTGGGGCAAACAATTACACTCCCCCAGAGAGTCACATGTTTTACATACCAGGTTTATAATAGGGAAATATTAAAAAATCTTCTTGTCTGAGGCGCAAGTACTAGCTATATGAGCGTTGATGTTCGGTATACAGCATCACCTAGTAGACCTCTTCCAAATTTGTTCAAATTATGCCCATGGGGCCAAAAATAGCATTGCCCTAGGGTCAAATTTTTTTGCAAAGGCCTCTATAGGGAAAACATGAAAAAAATCTTCTTGTCTGAAACCACGAGGCATATAGAGCATTGATATTTGGTATGTAGCATCGTCTTATGGACTTCTACCCAGTTTGTTTAAACTACGAGGACTGTTCAAATATGAATGCAATTAGCTTTATAACTTTCTTCACGTATATGCTACGGCAAAACGGTAAACGTTTCTATAAAGGACTATATGTCACCTTTAAACTGGCACCAGACCTAAAGACAAATTCTTATCGAGCTATAGCCCTTCGAATGAGGGTGACGTTAGTGTACTAACAAACTCAATGCTTCGAACATATACCAGTGATATAGACGATCGTATAATTATTCGATAAACAGTTGAAATTTCTTGAAAGTTTTAAAGAAGTATCCCCATATCTTTATATAATGATTCTGTGAAATTCGCGAAAATCTGAAATGATTTTGTTTAATTATAACGAATTGTTTTCACTTAAGTCTCCTTATGTTTGCAATTACATGGTAACAAAACACCACCTTTCAGTTTCCAGTTATACTTATCTCTAACAAAATGCACGAAGTAACATTTAAACTAGTTTAAACTCAAAGACAATATGTTGATCACTCATACTGAGTTGCTGCTACAAATTATTGATGGATAGTGGGTAATTTTTTAACGCTGAAAAGCATTTTTATTAAGTCAAAATGCCTTAAGTGAAGGGGTTATAGAATTTATAATCATATTTTTGTCATAACATTGCGGCTTTCTTCTAAATTTGAACATAAACTTACGTTTGACCACTATAGGCATTATTTACAATAAAATTACTCGTCTGTTCTTGAGGACTAGACAGATTGAACATATTTTAATTAATGTAAACACGTCATTAAGAAGCGGATAAATGCTTTAAAAATGATATAAATTGTGATTACTCTGTTAATAGAGGACGGTGCGTTATGATATATTTAGCATGTTTAGCAAAACGCAAAGAAAACGACACAGCGATGTTCATTATTACATCACCAGTAGATAATTCAAAATGACGTTTATCATAAAACTAATGACGTCACAAACGTGCCTGTTTACTCGAGATTGAAACAGGATTATGCAAGCAACTTGAGGATTTTTACTTAAACTTGCATCTAAAGTTTGGTGCAATTTAGTCTAACACTTACAAAGATATGACACTATATTCGCAAATGTACCAAAACGTGTATTGCAATTTGCTTCAGAAAACTTCAGTATACAGGAATGGCCTTTATATAAGGGTCTGTAACTCGAAAAATATAGTGAGTGTTTCTACACTGACCCAAAATGAAAACTTTACACTTTATTTCTTTGAATAAATGTTTTGTTAGAATACATGTCGTTGTAAGATTTACGCATGCTTATCGAGACGTCGTCGCAGATAACGATTATGCAATTTTTATTCAAATCCCAGGTCTATTCAAGTATCAACGCCTGAAAAACGTGTTTCGTACGCTGCACGTGCTGAGGAACAGGTGGTTCATTAACAGCTTTAAAACTGACAAGAAAACATTTGCAACTGAGTCCTGGTAATAAAAAATATTTTTTTGTTACAAAACGCTTCGATTCAGTGACGGCACGTCTTTCAAAAGATCAAAGAAACCACGTTATTGGCGGGCTCAAGGCGGGGTCTACGGTAAATGATATCGCGCATCGATTTGGGTGCTCTAGACCGACTATTCATTATCTTATGAACCGGTACAACAGATCTGGGTATGTCAGAGCTCGTGCAAAGACCTGGTCGCGCAAGTGTAACGACGTTACGTCCGTATCGCGTGAACACGTTAACTCACCCACGTAATCGTTTTAAACGGAAATCAGTATTGCTCGTCTTTACGGGGTTCATGCTCTAAAGATAATTAGTCACTTCGTGCAAAATAACGACCTGGCATTTTCCAGCATGAGAATGCAAGGCCTCACACAACACGTAAATAACCATACAATTCTATGCTACAAATTACGTCAACCCCTTGCCTTGACCTGCTTCATCCCTGGATATGAACCCCATAGAACATGTATATGATGAATTGGGTCAGAGGCTCAGGTCCAATCATCAAATGGATGCGTTAAATGACTCCACTATGCACCTTTGTTAGCATTTCATACGTATCCCTAACGTGCCCATACAACGTTGCGTAAATTCAATGAGGCGGCGTATTCTGCTAAGCATTCGTAAAAATGAAGGTCACACTGGTTACTGATGATCTTTTTAACATCACTTAAAGCACGCAGTCAGTAATTTCTTGTTTCAAAAATCTGTGTGACTGGTTTAATTGTTTTTAGAATTTTTCATTTTGACCCCTCTGAACTGAACTATTCATAAAAATGATGCAATTTATGTTTTTCATCCAATATTTTTTCAGAGACATCGATAAGGCATTGAAGATTCCATGACCGAAAAAAATAACCCCGAAACTTAATTTATCATCACAATATATACTTTTGAATACTATGTAAAGTTTTCATTTTGGGTCAGTGTATATGATTGGTGCCATTCTAAAGGCGACAAATAGTTCTTTACAGAAAAGCATGACACTCTGTCGTAGCATATATGTAACGAAAGTTATGAAGCTACTTGCATTCATATTTGAACAGACCTCGTATGGCACTGGGGCCAAACAGACCACCCCAGGTGTCACCAGGGAGGTGGCCAGCTTTCAACAGATAACCTATATATAGGCTTTAAACAAGACTCATGTAAGATCCTCTATGTCTCCGAGGCTAAGCTGAGGCAAAAATACGAAGACGGGAACCTTGCCCATTTTTAAAGCATAGCTCTTATGTATCCAAACTCTTTAACACTCTGATGGTTTTCCTGAATGAATTTTTGAAAAAAAAAATATTTTGAAAAATTAAGCAGATGACAAAAATCGTGAAAAAGTAGCCAGCTAATCTCATGTTCGTAAGACAAACTGTGCTACTTTAAATCTTGGGATTATCTGCCCCCTGGGACCATATTCTAGTTACGCTTTCTCTTTTATATGCCCTTATAAAATCTCAGTGTGAAGTAATTAAATTGTTTGTAAAATTTTAAATAAAAGAACTGAGGTACAGTAATTATTATACATGTATATATTATTGATAATACAGGTCACCAATTACTTTGTTCCACGCATTTCCTTCTGACACCGGATACTAATTAGAATACGTCTACCACGGGTCGTTCATATTACTGTCAGTTTGTTATCTTCAGGAGAGCATCAGGATTTCCACCTATCCTTTAAACACTTTATATGGAAAGGTTAAGCTTAGCTTTGCAGACGTTCCTATCGTGTGTGTCATTTATTAAGTCTATTTGAGGTAACTCGGTGTGTCTCGTCTGTGCTTTCGACGTTTTTGCCATCATTTTTATTTTCTTTATTTTAATGCTTGAAAAATATGGCGTTCTAAGCGAAGTTGCAGACGACAACACATTAGTTCTCACAGCTTAAATCCTAGACTAATGTAAAGTTTCTAATAGATCTGATCGCTCATTAATTAAAGTTGTGCTTGTTAACACTTTTAAAGCGCCAAGCACGACTGCAGCAGAAAACAAATTTTGCGACATCTTTCTTAATTTTCAAGAAAATAAGGTATGATATTTCATGAGAATTGTCTCTTGCAGACAATTCTCTTGAAATATCATTCCTTATTTGTTATTTTAGGAAAAGCAGCAAAATTTGAAATTATCATCTGCTGCAAATTATAAGTGGCGCTTTATGGGTTGAATGAATCCATATACAATAATTAGAAAGGCAATAAATTGAAATGAGTACACTCCTTTTTCCACATTAAATTACCTTGCTGGGCTATTATATGGGCTTTTGCAACTTATCGCATAGATTACCAGTGAAGGCTCAGACGAACCTGTGCATCTGTACAGGCCCGTCTGAGCCTTCGCTGTTCGTATATACAAAGTATGGAAGTAGAAAAAAGGACTCAAGTCCAACATTCAGACCTCTAGTAACACATTAGATAGATGTGGGATCTCGTTTAAAGGGTTATTTCATGCAAATACGATAAGTATTATTCAACTATTAGGCCACTGTTTCACCACGTGCTATGCAATGTCCCGGTCTCTTGTAAAGTTAACTCCCTTGTAAAATTAACCGAGAGAGAAACGAGTAGGGGCGTGGCTAGACAGTGACCATTATAGTTTATAGATTATAGTTGAATAATACCATTCGAACGAGTTGATCCAAAATTTAGGCTCTAGTATAGATTATTATATGACCACATTATACCTATATCAACCTGAGACACCCACCCATACATGTATCAGCCCTCGGGTCTGCCTAATAGAATCATATGAGCATGTTTAAGGAGGGCAAAAAACGACACCTGGATTTGTGATCGAGGCTCTTCTTCTTGTACAGTCAATGAATATGAATACATTTGTAATATTTGCATTGATGTGAACTTCATGGATTCCTAAACAAACGAAACAATAACTATACAGTGAAACCTGTCTAAAGCGGCCACTGAAAAATAGACAAAACAAAAGCCTTAAAACCATGTGGTAGCTCAATGCAGTTCAAAAGTACTGCAGAATGCTCCACTGGAGCATTCTGCATTGCTTTTGACGTGCTTTAAGTGTGTATTGGTCTTGAAACCCTTTTTTGGGGGGTCTTCTTTGAGTGGCCGCTTAAGACAGGTTTAAATGTACTTTTAAGTAAAAGCCACTTCCATTACCACACGAGGAGATGGAAACAAGAAATGAAACTGACAAAAATCGCGTAAAATGATTTTAAGCTATGATTCGAACTACTAAAATTTCAAATAAAATCTCTAGTCGGAGGCAAATACAGGAACCGATAAAATCAAGTACTACACCTGACCCAGAATGCCACATGGGAAAGTAACAAAAATACGATAAACATCACCAACAAGAGCCAAGAGGTCAGCCCTTTCCCAGCAGGTGACCACAAGACAGCAATGAACAGACCCAAAAGCATGCAATACACAAGACACATAAACGTAAATGGTCCACAAAAGAAGTACCCGCCTTGGAACGGTCAGTTAAACTATTTTACTGGAGGGCTTAAACCGGAACGGTCAGTTAAACTATTTTACTGGAGGGCTTAAACCGGTTTCACGGCGCGCCAACCTCACCTTTGGTTCAGATGTGGATCAAGACACCAACACAAAACATAAATAACACAAATGGTTCACAAAAGAAGTACCGCCTTGGAACGGTCAGTAAAAATACTTTACTGGTGGGCTTAAACCGGTTTCACGGCGCCAACCTCACCCTCCGTTCAGATGTGGATCAATGCACATAGGATGTTTGGTTTGCATGTAAGAACACCAGCTTATCAATGCATCAAATTATTAAGACTCGAATTTTTGAGGTTCTACCTTAGGTATTGATACATGTATCAGTGTACATGTACATTTGTTTTACATCTATAGTATCATACCTTTGACATTTCTGTAGAAAATGACGGTAAATGTCACCCTTGTGTTGAAGTCTATCTCTTCATTTGTTGGTGAAAGCGATGCCTTCCTATAGTCTCGTGTTTTTCCTGAAACGACAGACATACACATTATTAGAGTAAGGAAACGATGCACAGACCAGTATCAACCCTTAATGCGCCAATCGCAACAAAAGTGGTCTGCTTTCTCCTCTCCTGAAATGTTTAAGAAGCCTCTATCACAAACAGTGTGAACCCAGAACAGACTGCTCCTATGGAGCAGTCTGTTCTTGGTCCACGCTGTTTGCTTTTATACTTAATTCACTTAATTCATCAGTAATGTTAGCAATTATTTGCAGCAGACATTTTCAGATACATTTTTTCTTGGCGCTTTAAGGGTAAAGTATCAAGATGGATCAGGTGGTACTGCCACGGTTGTTGACCCATTTATGTCGGTGACCGCCCAATGTATGTTTCTTTTACATTTCTTTTATCTTTCTTCGTCTTAATTATCTGAATTACTCCTCCTCTTCTTCTTCTTCTTCTTCTTCTTCTTCTTCTTCTTCTTCTTCTTCTTCTTCTTCTTCTTCTTCTTCTTCTTCTTCTTCAATTCGCTAATGTAATTTGGTTTTTTCCTGTATTAAATTTTCTCACTTAATATTTCCACTTTGCACTTGTGTAAATCTAAATTATTATGTTTGGTAAATTGTACTCCGAGATAGAGTTATTGTTTGGGGAGATGAACACAATAAGCTGAATCCCAATTTGTATGCTTGCTTATTTTTGTCGGTAAACATGTATGTGTATTAAAAGTTCAAATACAATATATTCAAACCAACCCAGTATTCTGGTCGTTAGGCGAAATATTGTAAATCCACTAAATGTATTTACTTTCGCCTGATGTACTTAATTTTCGCTAATTAAATATATCTATTCGATCGGCGAGTGCTCAGCATAGCCTGTCTAAATGCGAGGTCTTGCTAGAACATTCCCAAGAAGCTATCCTGATCAGGTGTATATTTTCCCTAAATGGGACGTTAAGTTCATTTTGTTGAAATAAAGACTTAAGCCTCTGTATATATTCAACAAAGACCTATAGACCAGCCGCCCACGCACTCTAGTCCATATACTTAAAACGAAAATGTATTTCTGATTTTCTGTAATAATAACGCTGCTTTGTTTTGAATGATAATTCATTTTTATCATCAACTGTGCGTGCTATTTTAGTAACTGGTAGAGAAATTAACCGATAAACAAAGGCCTATTATACGACATATTTTATATGTTTATACAGTTGATGCCTAATAAAACACATTAAAGTTTGGTCGAGTAAATTCTGAGTGGCTTTGAAATGTTTTTGATGCGTAGTATGTTTATTGTAATGCATAACCATACCGCTCTTTAAAAAGGTAAAAAAAATACGGCAATTGAAAAGTTGGTGTCTTGATATCACTTGAATTAGGGTAAATGTACGCCTAATCAGTATCACTCGAACAACACGGTGACGTTTTGGCTTTTCCTCGTAGCTATGCGTTGATATATGATAATGGCATTTCCTGACCATAAGAACTCTTTATTCTTTCTTTTTTTCTTCTTTTTTTAAAGGGAGCACAGTGGCTAAGAGGTAGAGTGCTTGTCTCGAGACCGAAGGATTGCGGGTTCGAGCCTCGCCAGCGTCACTGCGTTGTGTCTTTGAGCAACACTCGTGAATCCTTGCTAAGGTTCATCCCAAGAAGACCCGTCCCGACATAGCCGAAAAACTGTTGACTATCAAACATACAACTCCTTTTTAAAATAATATGCGCTGCAAACGAAACTTAAAACGCGTGAGCGACATAGTTGATGGCTTTAGATCTTATCGGAATTTCCTCTCAAAATGCGTGGTATCAAATACTATGGCAACCGCAACGTGGGTTGTGTGCTGTGAGCTACTGTTCATGGCTGCTGCAACGTGACTGTTCCTATTTGCAAATCTAATCAGACCTCCAGATAAGAGTGCGAAATTTAACAATTGTTTTTCTTATTTCTCAACCAAAACATGTATTGTGTGTACTCAAAAGAACCGTCTCTATGAGACGATTCTTTTGAGCACCCAAAACACATGTTTTTATGGATAGCTAGGGAAAAATCAGAATTTTAATTTTACGCCCCTAAATTTGTGTATCTGGACCTATGAATTGTACCCTGTTTTTCTCTGTAATTGTCTTATTTTTCCTTCGCTATTTTTTTCATAGCTCTGCAGAAGTAGGTCTTCTGCAATTATTGCAATTGCTGAATCTTACAGACAGACATTACCGCCAGAAACCTAAGCAATTCCTTTTAATTAGAATTTCGTAATATGATGCTTAAAGTTGTGATATTCTAATTGCTTTTCTGTAAGATGTGGCCAAATTCTCAGATTTAACCTGTTTTTTATTCAGATGGGATGGGATTATCTGTTTTATCAAGGGGTCATAGGTTAGATTTTCTAAATTTTAATGAATTCTGGTTAACAATGTACACTTTTTGGCGAATTGATACAGAAAAGATGTGTATATTTATGGGTTATAGGTTAGACTTTCAAAATTTAATGAATTACTGTCCCTGAGGATTGTATAAATCCTAGCAAACAGTGAAAACCCTGATTAAATGCCGCATTATGCGGCATTTCAGCAGGGTCTTCACTGTATGTCAAAGTATCCGTTTTTGAGCTCCTAAATAGAACAAAATGGTAAAACATGTTCACTGTATCATTTTGTCAAAAGACAAAACAATTGATGACAAGAAGCTACGCATTGCCTGAAATTAAAATTGCTTCACCTAATGTTTTTTCTGCGTAAATTGATCCTTTTTTAAAAAAAAGCAAAAACGACTCAGCTCTAGCAAAGCTCGCGAAAATTATTATTTTGCTTAAAGTTCGACTAGGTGTACTTATTCGAAGCATCTCTTGTGGTGCACCCACAACTTATGTTTTTGAGTGATAGTATAGAATAGAAGTGAATGTGCCCTATGATCGGGTCTTTCATAATGTAAGGACGTTTTATAATTGCAAATAGTCAACATCTAACATAGCATGAGAGAAAGCATAATTTTGGTTAGAATCACTACTTTAGTCTTAAACATAATGCCATCCCCATGGGTCTGTGGAGTAGGGACGTGCAAATTGATGGAGGTTAACTTCAGAGTCTGTCTGCTTCACCACTAAAAATCTGAGAAGGGAGTCACAAATACCTATATGGAAAGTGGTATTTTTTTAAAAATCTAAAGAACAAAAATAAACAAACAAAAAATGCCTCTGTGAAAGAGAAAAAAGTTATAAAAATGAACTAAGAAGGCAAAAAATGAGCATATATAGATTGTCTATTTTCATCTAACAATTGTCTAAACAAGGATCTAAATCGTATCTAGTTATGGAAATGGGTCCTGGCTATCTATTGGCACGTCCCTACACGTTTTGATATTGAGTGGCCCATCCCCACCGGTTGATCAGTGATTTTCTTTAGCCCTTGCCGTCACCCTTTTCTTCGTCACGTCAATTTCAATTGAATGGCGGTCTGTGCACATGACCAGTGATATGATTGTGCAATGGGTTGGCATGTGACCAGTGACATCTTATGGTTAAATTGATCTGTGACCAAGAATCTCATTGTGCAATGAGTTGGTCTGTGACCAGTGATCTTATTGTGCAATGAGTTGGTCTGTGACCAGTGATCTCGTGATGAAATGGGTTGGTCTGTGACCAGTGATCTCATGGTGAAATGTGTTGGTCTGTGACCAGTGATCTCATGGTGAAATGTGTTGGTCTGTGACCAGTGATCTCAGGGCGAAATGGGTTGGTCTGTGACCAGTGATCTCAGGATGAAATGGATTGGTCTGTGACCAGTGATCTCATTGTGCAATGAGTTGGTCTGTGACCAGTGATCTTATTGTGCAATGAGTTGGTCTGTGACCAGTGATCTCATAGTGTAATGGGTTGGTCTGTGACCAGTGATCTCATTGTGCAATTAAATGGTCTGTGACCAGTGATCTCATGGTGAAATGGGTTGGTCTGTGACCAGTGATCTCATAGTGTAATGGGTTGGTCTGTGACCAGTGATCTCATTGTGCAATGAGTTGGTCTGTGACCAGTGATCTCATTGTGCAATGAGTTGGTCTGTGAACAGTGATCTCATGGTGAAATGGGTTGGTCTGTGTCCAGTGATACCATGGTACAATGTGCTGGTCAGTGACCAGTGATCTCATGGTACATTGTGCTTGTCAGCGACCAGTGATCTCATGGTACAATGTGCTGGTCAGTGACCAGTGATATCACAGTACAATATGCTGGTCAGTGACCAGTGATCTCATGGTACAATGTACTGGTCATTGACCAGTGATCTCATGGTATTACGTGCTGGTCAGTGACCAGTGATCTCAGGGTACAATGTGCTGATCAGTGACCAGTGATTTCAGGGTACAATGTGCTGGTCAACGACCAGTGATCTCATGGTATAATGTGCTGGTCAGTGACCAGTGATCTCATGGTACAATGTGCTGGTCAGTGACCAGTGATCTCATGGTGTAATGTGCTGGTCAGTGACCAGTGATCTCATGGTATAATGTGCTTTCAGGGTACAATGGACCAGTGATTTCGGGTACAATGTGCTGGTCAACGACCAGTGATCTCATGGTATTATGTGCTGGTCAGTGACCAGTGATCTCAGGTTACAATGTGCTGGTCAACGACCAATGATCTCATGGTATAATGTGCTGGTCAGTGACCAGTGATCTCATGGTACAATGTGCTGGTCAGTGACCAGTGATCTCAGGGTGTAAAAGGTTAGTCTGTGATTGTGGCATTTCCTTGTCATATACTTTTTTTATTTATTTCTGTAGCCCATGTACCAGTATTATTTGTATCACGAGATATCTGAAGTTTAACATTTTGACAATGGATTTTTCACGACCTGTGCCATGAACAGACTTGTCTTGTCCAAAGTTGTTTCTGTGTGGAGTTGGCAAAACTTCGCCCCGTGCATTGATACAGTGTTGATAATATCTCATATTCTGGTCCTTCAGGAATATTGGGTTCTGACTGAAAGCATGATACAGCTTAGGCTCATGCTAGGGGCTGTGAACAAACTCATAAAAAACGGAGTCTGTTGTTTTCTAATATTAAAGGTTCTCTCTATTTCTCAAGGATCCGTTTTTTTAAATTACTTTGAAAAGAATACATTGGAAAAAACTAAGTGTAATATTACACCAAATTTAGCGGAAGCTAAATTGCCACTCATTTTGGTTAACCTTTCAATTGTTATAAAAGCTATGTTCTGACCAACGGTATTGATCCGAGGCCTAGTAAAATAATAACAGGCAGAAATGTTTAACATAATTAACACGAGAATAAATATTGGCCTCAAGTTGTTTAAGTATGAAAGTAGGTGAAAGTTTATACCAAAAGAGACGGCAGCTCAGCTGCTGTCTCTTTTGGTGTTTACTTACACTTATTTAACAAGGTACCTACGGTTTAATAATAACAATAATAATAATAATGATAATAATAATAATAATAATAATAATAATAATAATAATAATAATAATAATAATAATAATAATAAAACTTATACTTATAATACTAATAATACTAATAATACTTATAATAATGATAATAATAATAATAATAATAATAATAATAATAATAATAATAATAATAATAATAATAATAATAATAATAATAATAATAAAACTTATACTTATAATACTAATAATACTAATAATACTTATAATAATGATAATTATAATAATAATAATAATAATAATAATAATAATAATAATAATAATAATAATAATGATAATAATAATAATATAATAATAATAATAATAATAATAATAATAATAAAACTTATACTTATAATACTAATAATACTTATACTTATACTACTACTACTACTACTACTACTACTACTACTACTACTACTACTACTACTACTAATACTACTACTACTACTACTACTACTTATAATAATAATAATAATAAATAATAATAATGATAATAATAATAATGAATAATAATAATAATAAATAATAATAATAATAATAATAATAATAATAATAATAATAATAATAATAATAATAATAATAATAATTGTAATAATAATATAGCAAATTAAAAGAAAGAAACAATAATACACGAAATCGAAGTTACCTTAATAGACATCTTCAATCAAATGAAGCTACCAGTCCACCACAAATTAAAGTATCATTATTCCACAATATACTCATCTCTGTCTTTTAGTCCAGCATTGTTTATCTGCAAAACAGCAAAATGAATCCTGACAATATAGTGCCAATAAATTCAGCCAGTATCAGATGACATATGCGTACTGAAAAGATTGATACCAGTCTGTGCATCTGTACAGTGTTAATCAGATGCTTAGTTTTCCTCCTGAAGAAACGTTTGACCCCTGACTACATGTACCCATAGAGCGCCAATTGAAGGCTCTGATCAGACTGCATGGTCTGAATGCTCAGGCTGATCAGAGTCTTCAATGGGCGCACATTGCAACTTATACCTTACGCTGGACATTGGCTCAATAATTATTCTGTTCCGCAACGTGAGAAAGCGGTCATTTTGCATACAGTAAAATCTGTGTAAAACGGCCACTATAAAAAAGGCAAAAATTGGTTTTCAATACCGATTATCGCTTAATGCAGGTCAAAAGTAGCTTTCTTCAATACTTTCGACCTTCATTAAGCTACCATTTGTCATTAAGACCTGTGTTTTGTCTATTTCTGAGTGGCCGTTTTACACATGTTTGGCTGTATGTTTGGTCTGCCTGCATATAAAAGCACAGGCTATTCTAGGCATAAATTGTCCGTAAATAAAATGCAGTCTTCTTTTTGATGATTCGACTAAACTGAAATGTGTCCCATATTTTAGCGTCCGATACAGACAAACAATGACTGAGGCTGTTTGATTTATTAAGTAACTATCGACTTTAAATTTCTTCTCAATTTGAAAAGCACAAAGGCACAAACGTCAATAAAAGTGTCGAATACATATGTTAGGTATCACCAAAGACATAAAACCACAAAAAACCTAAACCAAACCGCCTAAAAAAATTTAGTACTGTTTAGAACCAAGGAACAGCCACAAAAGTCTTTTTGACCATATGAATGTTACCAAGGCAATGCAATGTTGATAAATAATGATAAATGCAAATAGATGGCCAATGTAAAACTGTACTATATATGTTTTTTTTCTTCTTCGCATTTATGTTCTAAAATGATATTATGTACCGTAGTATACAATTTGAGTCAGCACCCGAGCTTTTGGTTCTTATCGCATTGATGGGCCAGGTTCCTTTCAATACTCTGCTTGAAATCTGAATAAGGATTCGAACACTTCTATACACTGCATTATTGTACCCGTCGCGAGAAACCCAGCTGACTGTTGTAGGTGAACAACAAAAACACAGACCAGCCTGCGCATCCACGCAGTCTGACCACCTCCTTTGTTATTCGCATGCATAGAATTATAGAAATTAATTTATTTCATTATGCGATTATGTGGTCTGACTGTGCATATGCACAGTCCTGTTGCTGGTCGCATACTGTAAATTCGAAAATTTTCGCGAGAATTTTATTTTCGCGAATATAGCGTTAAAAGACATAAATGCATTTGCCTTGTTGAAAATTCGCGACTAAAGGCATGATTTACATATAAATCAGTAAACGAAAGAGTGTTTTCGCCAATTCGCGTAAATTTCCGAGTTTACTGTAATTGATCAGTACCAATTTCACATGTGCTGTCTCAAAATCCTACATACTTTAAGTTGTTGTTTCTATTTGCGAATCAGTCATTTTGTTTCTATGGTCACCATATTTTCACCTCATATTTCGCCGACATAAGCCTGATATATGTGTGACAATATGATAGCTGTCAGTCACGGCGAAACTTACTGTTAAATTTCATTGATATCAGCTTTACCAACATCACGATTTTCTAACACACACACACACACACACACACACACACACACACATACACACACACACACACACACACGCGCGCGCGCGCGCACGTAACGCAAGTCGCATGTTTTTGCATATCAGTCAACATTTTAGTCGTGTTGGGATCAACCAGTAGTTAGGAATGAGCCAAGTGACACAAAACTGCGCCATTTGTTGGACTCGAACCCAAGACCTTTGGCCACTACCAAATGATCAATGGTGCTGCCATATTATGTTATACCCTTTCAGCATTTATATCAATGAAAGAAATACAAAAATGTTTTGGCTTTTGAAATACATTTGATAGGACACATGAAGCTATCTAAGACACAACAGTTAAAACTAGTGCATGTCGTATTGCTATGTAACACAGGAGTCCCCTACCGGGTTAAATGAAACTCTACTCCTCCCAACCCATCCACGGAATTGATGACCATGGTATGTGCATGACCAACCTTCCTGTTCATTAAGTATGCAATGTGATAACTATTAGGAGTAAAGATATGTTTTGGTCTTTAACCCCCACTCAGGGGTCTTAAGTGTGTAAGGGCAAAATATTTACTTACAGGATATCGATTGTTTCACTCCCTTTAATTTGATATGCAACATGACTACTTACAGAAAAAAACTGTGTTGACCTTTTGACACCACCCGAGGGGTCTAGGGTGCCTGTAAGGACAAAATTATTGCTTGCGTTTTTGTTGAATGTGCCATTCTCTTTAATTTCATATGCGACATGACCATTTTCAGAAAGAAACCACTCAGAAGTCAAGGGTACGTGTAAGAGCAAACAATTCCATTCCCTTTATTTTGATATGCAACATGACCATATTCTGAAGAAATTGCATTTTAACCAGGTCAGAGGTCAAGGCCAAGGTCAAAGTGACCATAAAATGGCACATGAAACTCCGCCATCTCTTGATATATCCACACACCAAAGGGATTCCTATCTCAATCAAAATGGGAGATATATTCTGGCCATGATTATTTTAGACGGTTATTTTGAGTACCCATAACATATATTTTAGTTTCGAAATAAGAAAAATATTTTTTGGTACGCACTCTTAACTAACATGACTAAAGTGCTGCCGGGCTGAGGTAATTAAACGCAATCGATTGACAATATGAAGCAGTGTGTAAATAAACATATTAATTTATCTTCTGACCATCTCGATAATAGGCTTTTATTTGCAGAGTTAGCTAGTATTCAATGGCATGGTGCTATCAGTGAAATGCAAATACATTGTAATGATTGTAATGTTTGTAATTCCATAATCATGAACATGTAGTGGATCCCAGGTCAGAAAGCGTGTTTAATATTATAGTGGGCTTACTGATGAGAACACATCAGCGTAAAATCATACACTGACGGAAGTTTTAAGTGGCCACCTATACCTGTTAACATGAAGGCAGCCCCTATCAGTTGCAGAATCAAACAGTTTTTAGCTTTATCCATGCAAGTTGCATATCAACTTTGCATTGCTCTGTACGCTTTATTATCCGTGGCACGGCATTGAAATTTTCAGCAATTGTTTATTATGTAAAGGCTTCACTGTTTTATCTTAAAAAATCAAAAATATCTTTGGCATATGCCATTTAAATGACTTGCACGTTTAAGCTAAAACCGGAAGTGGACACCAGTGAAAGAATGACTTTTAAAAATGGGCTGGTCAAGCTGTATATTGTTCTTGGTTTAACACGCTTATATAAAATAAAACGCAACAATGATTTTAGTCCGTGAAGTTGATTATTCTCGAAAAAATCGGAAAATTTAGAAAACGAGCATTTTTTTAAAAAAAAAAAAATCATAAAAAATTGTTTACAAGTAAACATTTAGAAGTTTGATGTTTTTCAAGTCGGCTAGACGGGTTTGAAATACCCTGTACTTCAATTCTTAAAAAAATGCACTCAAAACCCTTATATTCATCAGAATTTTGTGTTTTGCATTTTTGAACCCCAAAATTGTAAAGTGATAGAAAACTCTACTCGTGAACGCACCACTTAACTTTAGTCCATTGAATTACACATAATTTGACAATTTGACAATTTCATTAGCGCTAAGTCAGAAAAAATGAAATTGAAAAGTGGCCACTTAGACCTTCGTTTCAGTGTATATTGTACTTTGAATGCTGTATTCTAGAGAGTGAATAAAATATGATTAAACCAATGAAAGAAAATAAATAGATGTAACCCCTTTCCCGCCAATATTTTTGCCCTAAAAAGGTCGCATGCTATTTACGTCTGCTGCATAATATATTCAAGTGCACTTCAGACTAGATTTTATCACGGAAGCTTAATCATGAAACATGATTCTCAGCTGAGCAGACTGTTCTGTGTACATATTGTTTTCATTATAGGCTACGTAAGTCAATTAGCAGACGAAAGAGCAGAAATGGCGGAAAATGGTTCAAAACATCGGATATCTCAATATTACACCGGATAGGCGGCAATCGAAAACCTTAATACTATCGACGAACGTAAATCAACAATCGTTAGAAACCAGAGTTTTTGTTTGCCATTTGTCGCCCGACTGGCGGCAAATGGCAATCGGAATCACTATTTCTAGCTATTTTTGATCCTCGTCAGTCGATTGTTCAGAGCGTTTTCGATTGCTGCCTATAGTGTGAATATAGTACTGAAAATAATACGTTTCGAGCATATTGATATATATTGCCCAAGGACAACAAATGGATTACAGGATACGCCCCATGATGATTCTTTTAAAACTAATGCTTGCTTTTATCGGGCTTCCGCAGTAATCATTCAATAAACAATTAATGAGCCAGTGCATGAGATTTTACACAATGTGGTATGTACGAACAGCAAAGCCTCAGATCAGCCTGCGCATTCGCGCAGTCTGATCAGAGCCTTTGCTGGTCGCTTGAGTGTTCTATGATTGTTAAGCTACTGACTGAACACCATTTGGAGTTGCCAAGCTTGAAAGGAGGCTGCAGAGGCTCATCTGAGTCTACACATGTCAAAATGCCACATTGTTGGAAATCTCATGCACTGGCTCATTAATTACAGAGTAATACATCAGATCTTATGCATTGTCCTGCACTCATTCCACACCCACATCTATATAACCATGATTGGAAACCGCGTCTTTTTTCTGTCCACAATAGATAAAACAAATTTCCTGAAATTAGCTCGTCAAAAAGAGACAATAGCAAGAGGGCACAGAGGACCCCAAAGCCGCTCGCTGGCCTCTTTAAAGACTACAACAAAAAGTTACACACCAATGCTCATAGCTCAATGTGTAATTGGAATCAAGAAGATGCTTTAATGTTTTCTCTAAATAAACCTATAAAATACACGTGAATCCCTCTGTGGGACAATTATTGGATCGAGGGTCATAATATAAAAAAACTCCGTAACGCTCCACAAGATGATGCCTAGCCATACCAAATATCTAGGCTCTAGGCTTGGTGGATTCTGACTCTTTTCTCTATATAAGTCCTCGTAAAATATGGACTCCCAGGCGGAGCCATTTATGGCCATAGGAGCCTAATTTGAACTAACTTGGTAGAAGTCTACTAGAGGATGCCTCATACAATATATCAAGGCTCTAGGCCATGTGGTTACAGACAAGAATATCGTTTAATATTTCGCTATAAAATCCCATGTAAAACATGTGACCCCCAGGGTGGAGCCGAATACTGCCCCAGGGGCATACTTTGACTAAACTTGGCAGAGGTCCACTAATTGATGCTACGTACCAAATATCAAGGCTCAATGTCATGTGGTTTCAGACCTGAAGATATTTTCATGTTTTCGCTGTATAATAAATCAAGTGAGTGTGATCCGGAAATAGTAGGAAGATTTTTTCATGTTTTACCTGAATATAAAAAAGCAAGTAAGTATGATCGGGAAATACCAAGAAACTATTTTATGTGATCCTTATATAAGCCTTAAGTTTGTAAAACACGGGACCCCTGGAGCGGGGCAGCAAATTTTGAACAAACTTAGTAGATGGCTACTAGATGGTGCTACATACAAATATCAAGGCTCTAGGTATTATGGTTTCAGACGTGATTATTATTTTGTTTTTTGGTTTACCCTATATAATCCTATGTAAAGCATGTGACCACTAGGGCGGGCCGATTTGTTTTGGCACCAGGGACATAATTTGTACATTTTAGTTAAACTAGATGATGCTACATGTACATACACAATATCAAGGTTCTAGGCCTTGTAGTTGCAGACAAGAAGATTTGTTCACGTTTCCCAATATAAAATAGTAAATGAGTATGCTCAGTAAATACTACAATCACAAGAGGAATAGCCACACATGATACGGGCCCACCAGATGATGCTACATACTAAATATCAAGGCTCTGTGCTCTGTAGTTTTGGACAAGTAGATTTTAAAAGTTTTTTCTCCATTGGTTACCATGACAATCAGAATTCTGCATGGAATTCAAATATTTGAACTTTGAAAGGGGACCATCCAAGGACCATTCCTATGAAGTTTGGTAAAATTTCACTTAATAGTTTAGGAAGAGATGTTGTTTAAAGCAAATTGAGGACGGACGGACGGACGACGACATCTGAGGATCACAAAATCTTTCATTGAGCCCTTGGCTAAGTGGGCTAAAAGAATGAATAAAAAGAATCGGATTTTAATCAGATTGACTCTACCCGCATGTGGCACCTCATTCGGGTAATCACACTTTAGTTTATCTAGGGTTATCCTATGGTATGTAAAATAAACACTAGATGGTCTGAGCCTGGCCATTTATGGACATATTTTCGTTAAACATTTATAACCAAAGAATTTTTCGACAAAGTACCCTTACGCTTATGTATCTTTTCGACTTATCACTGTACAATAAATGACTTATACCAAAATTTGGTGGCAGCTGAATTGCCACTTTTCTTGGTGTAACCTATCAAATGTTTTAAAATATATGTTCTGTTCGATTAATAAATACAACAACAGGTAGAAATGTTTTATATTTATCACTGGAGAAAATTTACCTAAAGTTGTTTACGTAGGAAGTAGGTGTAAGTTTTCACCAAAAGAGGTGGCAGCTTAGCTGCCGCCTCTTTTGGTGTTAACTTACACGTTTTGCAGTGTAGTTACCATTTGAAATAACGTTAATTCCACGAAGCGTAATTCTACGAAATGCCTATGCAGCGACATAATGTGATATCCTTTAAGTCTAAAGCACTTATGTTGGAAATACGATTTCTTAGGATTTTCCTCAATACAGACCCTTGATTCGTTTCTCTTTTAAAGTATCACAGTTCCATTTAGAACTAATTAGAAGCATCAGAAACCTTTTACTGTTTTCGTGTAATGACAAATTTTGTTAATTGAGCCGAATCCTGCAAAAAGGAGGATATTTGGAAGTGCTTTCGCCAATTTTACCATTACTTAATAAATTACACCTTGTGACCTACCAACTGTTACATTGGCAACTCTGATGGGAAAACAATGTTTGGATTATTTCTCTTGGTCAGAACATCCTTATTAAATCAATGAACATACATGTACAACAGGGAGCTAGTCTAAGTGGTACATTGTAGAGTGATTTAACTTAG
This sequence comes from Loripinus fragilis, assembly GCA_964019695.1. Classification (NCBI taxonomy): domain Eukaryota; kingdom Metazoa; phylum Mollusca; class Bivalvia; order Lucinida; family Lucinidae; genus Loripinus; species Loripinus fragilis. Next base: position 27,676,477 of record OZ026518.1, read on the forward strand.
ATCGAGAGTGGCAAGTTCGAGGCTCGCGCGAGGCACTGTGTCGTGTCTTTCAGCAGGACACTGTATCACTGCTTAGTACCCAGAAAGACAGGAACTTGTCCCGACATGGCTAAAATCTTGTTGGCTGGGACGTAAGGCATGAACACAAACAAACAAACATTCACATGCGTAAAAAATAAAGTTTTCCTTTTGAATTATTGTGGTTTGAATTAAATTCTGTTTAGAATAGAAAGATTTCAGAGATATACACTCTAATATCCATAACTTACTTCGACGTATACAGTTACTTCGAGTTATTGTGATTTGAGCATTTTAAGTGATGAATTAAATTAGATTCTGAACTTATGCACTATTTCAAACATTTGTTGTCGCCTGCTGACAATTTTTCATAATAACAATGAACTTTTTCAAAAAGTTCTCTCTGGAACTCTATCAGAATGTCAAACGGTTTGGATCCAGAGCATGGACGACGTTCTGATCTGGGTCCAAAACTGTTTGCAAAGATAATCAGCAGACGACAAAGTCGCGGGTTGGCTTGCAAACAGACTCATAATTAGCAACACAGGACGAGTCTTTTTGGTTACTCTTTGGTTTAGAGGTGTTTTTGTGAATATGGAATCACAAACCTTCACTTGAAACCAAAAGATCAGGTTTTCACTGCTACCATAAAAGGATATATCCGTATTCTACAGGACAAGGGTAAAATGTCGTCTGTTGCGCTATTTTAAATGAGGCTTTAACTCTTTACCTGCCAGTGACATTTTTGCCGTCTGCTGATATCCTTTGCAAGAAGTTTGGACACAGATCAGGCCTAAAAAACGTCAAGCCTGATCTGGGTCCAAACTACCTTTGTTTGACACTATTATGGAATTCCTGAAATAATGTTTTGAAAAAGTTGATTTTGCAAAAATATCGGCAGACGACAAAAATTGTGGAAAAATACCCAGCACGCCAAGAGTTAAGAGTTTAGCTTCAAGACATTATTAGGATGGTGAAAATTGACAAATGAGTTTAATTCAGAAATGTAGGTTGTTTTACATGTCATCTTCAAGTTCAAATTAACCGTTTTCCTGTCGAGTCTACCCATTGCATGCCATCGTAATCATAAAATAACAGTGGCGGATCCATAGGGGATCAGGGGGTTCGCTCGAACCCTCCTCCCCGCCCCTGTTTTTAAATATCCTATGAAAATGAAAAAGTTTGGTCTCAGCGAGACCAAATTATTTTATTTTCATGGGATATTGATAAAATCAGCAAAGCGAACCCCCATACCTTTATACAAATGAACCCCCTTTCCAGGAGTCCTGGATCCGTCCCTGTAATAATGACCTGCAACTATCTTAGAAATATGGTATTTGCAATGTTGGACCAAGATGTGTAAATGGTTTGCCCTAAACTTCCATTACAGCTTTAACTCTGACTTTGCATGCCGCGAAAATGTCCATACAGTAAAACCTGTGTAAAACGGTCACTCAAAAAATAGACAAAACAATATATCTAGATAACAACTGCTAGCTAAATGAAGGTCAAAAGTATTGCAGAATGCGCTCCCCATGGAGCATTCTGCTACTCTTTTGACCTGCATTATGTGATAATTGGTCTTGAAAACCAATTTTCGGTCTTTTTGAGAGTAGCCGTTTTACACAGGTTTTACTGTATTTTTATCAGCTGCGGATTTTTTTAAAAATCAGAACTATTTTAGGAATACCACCATAGTGTCATAGAGTTTGCATCCACATCAGGCCAAACGTTTTGTAGGCTCTGGGTCCAAACTATTTGCAAAGGTTATCAACAGACGACACCAAAAGACAAAGAGTTACTTTAAAAGTAAGTAGGGCTTTTCACAGCTCTAAAAGCTGGGCTCCGTCTTAAAACTTATATTCTAGATGTCCTATTAAAACTAAGATATATGAATGATACTGGTTGCAGAGGCGGATGCCATCTGAAACATTAAAAGTAATCATATTTCATCAAAAAGTAATTTAGTAAAACAATATTCAGTAAAGCAACCACTTTGAGTTAAAAGGGTTTTAAATCTCTTAAAGATGTTTCATTGATTCTCGAATATAAGCCTTTTTGCAAGAAAACTTGGCTGAAATTGTTGCGTGCGAAAAACAAAGTCGCAGATCAGACTGCGCATGAGCGTAGTCTGATCAGCGTCTTTGCTATTCACTCTCTGGGAAGTATAATAGCTGAATGTGCTACCACAGGACTTGAAGTTCGGTCCTGACATTACTTATATAGCCTCAAAACCCAAAGCTCACTATGTGATTACGTTGTGGTTCCATAAAACAGCGTAATGCCATTTTGAGCGTTTGGTTTTGAGGCCATAGAAGTGATATAAGGACTGAACTTTTTAAGCTCTTGTGGTGCTACATTCCAATTTTCCATATCCTTGCTACATGCAGTCTATGTCGCTGAGAAGGCTGAATTGATCTTGACCTCATCGCAAACCTCGAAGAAAAGATTTTCTCACGACGAGGGTCAATAATAATGGGCCATCTATTCGCTTTTCAATGGCGTAGCCAGGTCGCTTGGGAAAATCGCACATCGAAGGGAGACTACTGGATCAAGCAGTGCTTCTCTTCAATTGCGTTTCTTTTCAAAATGGGAACTTCTCTTAAAGGAAAGAATTTGCTCCCAGAGGGAGCCAATTCTTTCCTTTATGAGCAGTTTCTTGTAGTATGGAAAATACTTTTACCACATTAGGTGACCTCCCTTGAACGTTACTATGATTTTATTACGCACGTGCGTAACTGCGTAATGGGAGCTACGCCAATGCTATTTAATTAAGTTGGATACCGGATGGATATATCTCCCAAGAATGGGCTTACCATGGTCTGTGGACCAATTTACTTGTTGGACATTTAAATACCTGATAGCAAGTTGAACATTTTCTTGTAACTTAAGGCTCTTCGAACGCTGACTCGACCGTTGGTTTGATCTTGTTTGCTATGGGCGGATCCAGAGGGGTTACAGGGGTGGAAAAACTATAGGTTTGCAAAACAAGAATAAGAATAAACAACTGGACCCCCTCTGTAAAATTGAGGACAAAGAAAAACTGGACCCGCTTTTGTTTGGCACTAGCGTGCATTTTCTATTGGGAATACGAGACTTTTATATACATGTACAGGTATGTTTTCGCTCTGTGATCAGCACCATACCTCGTGTTTCCGTAAAATGCCATAATCATTAAAACAGAATTATGTGGGTGTTGTTTTAAAAAAGTTCACCAGCAATGAAATGCTAACATTTAGCTGATCATGTTTCTTTTCGTGACCACAACATAGCAGACCGTGCCGCGCCAAAACATACTGGCTAGATTCATAATATGTGCTGACTCTGAATATATATGTTCATTAAACCAAGTAACGAATAATGTATATTGAGGGTCATTGGAATGAATGTCATTTTTCATTAACCCAGATACTTTACTGGACGGCAAAGCAGTGTTGCTGTGCTGCAGATTTTCTTGCATACACTATTAATTTTGTGCATGTATGTTCAAAGTAGGGTTTAACTTATATGCTATAAGTATTTTTATCTCATAAGCTTGTCCATTCTATGCCATAGAATTTAGTTTGCTCTTTATGTACACGTGTTGCAATCATTTTGTCCAAGATGCACGAACACGCAATCGGATACTAGGTTATTTAGGCTTCCATTAAGTAAATGCTATTGTACCATTGAGGACAATTGTATCTAAAAATTTTGCCACACAAACCAGTCTGCTTAGCTACAGAGACTAGCTAAATAATTTAAATATTGCATCTTGCAAGATACAGTATCATACTTTCCAGAGAGAGAATAACGAAGTCACTGATCAGACTGCGCGGATGCCCAAGATGGTCTGCACCTTTGTTGTTCTCATACCTGTACAACTAGTTCAGAATATATCGCTTCCTTTTTTCATATTATTCAAGACACGCGTTTGTCTTATGCAGGTCCATCGACCTGATTTTCTTTGAAAAAGTGATAAAATGAAAGTGGATTATAAAAGGCAAACTGTGCTACCTATATTCAGTTTTCCCCAAAAAAACACCCACTACGAGAGAGCATTAATCTTCAGTAGCTTCTGTACTTATTATCTCTAATTTGATTGGTTGTTACTTTGCTGGGGTTTTTACCTGTGAAATGATTGACAGCTCTTATCAGTGTTGTACCTAACAGTTCTTAACCTATACCTGCACTGAAGTTTATAACATGTATAATGGCTAAAAGTTGCGTACTAATTTAGTGAACTGGCTGGCATCACGTGCACAGCAAAATGCAAAGCAGTCAGTTCTAAGTATGATTATAGGCCAACACATTAATTTTCTTATTTCTCAATCAATACATATGTTGTGGGTACTCAAAAGAACCGCCTCAATCATTGTGAGGGTTCTTTTGAGCACACATAACATACGTTGAAACCGGTGGGTAAGAAATTATTTGCAAGTTTACGCTCAAAAATTTCTTTATCTAAACCTACATGTATGAAATGGGTAAGAAGAACTTTTCTTTACTTACGCTGCAGCTTATCCATGGCCTTTGTTGTGCATGATAAATCATTGGAGAAGATTCCTCTAAAGCATTAATGGGTTTTATTTTTCGTCTGACATTAGAATTTTTAAGTCATTAGTTTTTATAGTCTTTTCATAGGAAACGCGAATAAATAACGTATGCTTCTTTGCGTTATTCTGTGAAAGGTCGAAATACGAGTCTACATGTACCATCCTTTTAGAAGCAGAACCGACAGTAGTGTTTTTTGGCCATTTTTGAGAATTCGGAACTTATTGCATAAACGACCACCAGATGCTTGAAACAGCATGTCCTTTACGCGTTGAGACATGTCTTCAATGTTGGCGACTGTGTGTTGCTTAAACAAGATCAGCCACAGAGACTAGACTAGTGAGAATGTTGAACTTTTGCATGAAACAAGTTTATGAATTAGTGTTCAGACTACATTTATGAATAATATAGGCGCTGATCAACTGCGCGGATGCGCATGCTGCACATGGGCGGATCCGGAGAGGGGACAAGGGGTCCGGACCCCCCCCCCCTGAAAAATCACAAAAATGTAGGGTTTCTTAGCAATACTGATCCGGATCCTCTAAAAAAATCACAAAGCTACCAAGCCAGCAATCAATGTTGGGCCATCATCGGCACGCCAACGAAACGCCATTTAAATGGTTTTTCGCTCGCGGGCCGATGACGGCCCGCTAATAGTGGTATTTGGATCCTCCATCTCCCCTCATCAACTAAAAAAAAAAAAAACGTCAAAGTTGGACCCTCTCTGACAAAACTTTCTGGATCCTCGCATGGGCTGATGTGCGCCTGTGTTGTTCGCTTGCAACCGTCAGAGTCTGATTTTTCTGTGATGAACCCATTGAGAAGTTGACCATAAGGAGGTCATTATCCGATTAAATAAAAAGATATATATTGGCATTAAATATAGCAGACATTCTGATCCTATGCTTCTAAAATAGAACTAAATTTGGAATACGGATGTGTTAAGAGCATAATCCGTCATAAGCTAGTATTGTATTATGCCCGAGGGAGAAAACTACAATAATTGGAATAAAAACAACAGCGACAACGAAATGACCTGTGCGCCATGGGCAGACTCAGAAAAAAACATGGGAATCCAAATAGTCTGGTCATGGTTTGTGCTGTTTGCATGATTAACAAAACGCTTATAGCTGCTCATTGCTTGCACAGTTGAGACTCCGATCTTGCTGGGTTGGTACCCAGGCTGACCTAAATCTTGGCAGGACACAACTGCATTATGTTGGATTTGTCATGATGCTGTCGCTGTCTAAGAATGCCGCAACAATTCATCAGATTAGACGAGATTAGTGATCCAGACAATGTTATATGATGCAAAAACCAAGCCAAGGGCCCTAAAAGTCTAAGCTTTTGACTGTATTTATTAAACCAAACACATATTCATTTAAACTCTTTATCCTCTAGTGTCGTCTGTTGATAACCTCTGCAAACAGTTTGAACCCAGATCGGATTAACCGGTTCTGTTTTCACAATTTCCAGTCCGAATCACTAATGATATCCCAAAAATTGCATATTATCATGTCGGTGAACTTGAAGCGAACAAAAGTGCTTTCATGTCGAAGTCAAAATTTGTGTTGGTCGAAAAGAAGAAAAAGAAAGGAAAAGGAACCGTCACATTGAGACAATATCCATACTCACGGCAAATAGTGTATATTTTTGTGGCTGTTACATGCGAATAGTCTAGAATGGATTGATATGCGAAGGTCTCAACAAGTGTAAATTTTCTACTTTCACTTCCGTCTTTTTTCATAGTGGTTCAGGAATGGCAAATATCTTCCGAAAAACAGTATTCACATATGACATATTCACGTCGATCTGTTTATGCGTAGACTGGTTCATTTGACAATAAACTCACTAAATTACCTGCCCTTGATTTGAAAAACTTGAGCCCCAGACTGATATAAAGGCCAGTACTTCTGCTGAAGTCTACATATATTTATTGCAACAGACTTTGTGGTCACACCAGCGAAGGAATGCTGTCCGATTTTTTCTAAGGTGGTGTTTGGTCATAGCATATATCTACACCTAAGGAATCTTCTAACGCATACACTTTTGTTTTGGCATTTTCTGGAATACTTGAATTTCGAATTAAAAACTTTTTTGGATTACATTAGGACAATGTTTTCCAGTGACGCATGCTTATTTTCAGAGACAACTGACTTGGAACATTTAAGATATTGATGTTTGAGATGAAAAATTCAATAAACGAAAGTCGCAAAAATTTATACTTTTTTCAAACAAATCAATACGGTACACAAAATAGCAATTTGTCAATGTATTCTGTTTCAAAGGCAAGTCAGTCTGTATTTTATTATTCATAAAATATGAAAACTCATTCAGGGTATATCTTCAACATCTATAAAATTGTACAAACATTATGCACACACAAATAATTACATAATTCCTGACAATCTCATTGCATATGTGCTCGATTGGGTTTGGACCAGGTTTGAGCAGACTTTGGTAAAACATTTATTCTGATAGCTTACAGCAGAGCCCTGCAGATGGTACTTGCAGTGTGGAATTTTAGATTTGAATTGAGCAAAATCACGTTAAAAAGTAAGTGAGTATGACCAGGAAATGTCACATTACACACTGCAGACCAACCCATGGCCACTGCACTGTGAGGAAGAGCCACAGGCCACTGACAGTCAAATGACATTAAAATGCATTAAAGTAAGGCAACCAGCTCTCTCTACACCAGCTGACGATTGCAAAACAAGAAACGACACTAAGTAATGCACAACATAACAATGACCAAACATAACCATCCCCTCGCAATCACACCAAGCAACGGGGGCAACAATACACAATGAATCAACACCAACAGAACCTACGTCTTCGAACGCTAAGCTGAAGTCACTAGGGGCCTTTAAAAGTTGATTTTACTACCAAATATTCGCCATAGAATTTGCTGTTGTCAAATCGGAAAAAAATCTTATGATCACATGGAGGTTTCCTTACTTATTCAGTGTATCATCACGGAAAAACAACCAAATCTATAAATATACTGTGATGAAATAAAGAAAAGGGCTCTCAACTCACATACAGTCAGTGTTAAAGAACAAACACCAATTGAGCTACGCTGGGCCCAGCCAAAGACAAACATCAGGCACTGACCCGCCGATGAAAGTTTTATGCCAGGGTCGTCATTGAGTCTAAGTCTGACCCGCCGTGGATTCCATGCATTTCTTGTTACACATACCGTTTTTCATTGTTTAGCATGACAAATGAAATTAAAATTATCTCACTAAAACGCAAAGCCTAAATTCCAATTATTGTGACTTTCGATTTTGACCCTTTCGAATTAAATAAGCTGTATTTTGTATAATACCCAAGCTATTGTCCTGAAATTGCTACACACATGATGTGAATAATATTGAATGGTTGTTTAACAACAAAATATTTAATACATTTAACGTAATTTAGCGTTTGTAGTAAATTGTTTACTGTATGCGTTAGAAGATTCCTTAAGTATATATAATCTTTCTGTTTACAAAAAAGTAATAACCAACGCTTTATTATCAACATCCATTTGGGCCTTGTCGCGAGAAAACCTGTCTTCGGGTGGTTGCGAACAACACAGGCGCAGACCAGCCTGCGCATCCGCGCAGTCTGATCAGCGCCTTTGTTGTTCGCCTTTTGGCAAGAATCATATGTAAACTTGCTACGGGTGAAATATCACTTTTCTTGATAGTCTCTGTAGCTGAGGAGACTGGTTTGAATCTTGCTTAGGCGAAAACCCCGACGACGGGTTTTCTCGCAACGAGGCCCATTTAATCTCAGCCTATTATCTTTTTTAAAGATATTTCTTGTTCAAACTGAAACTTTATGGCCTTAAGGTAATACGTGCTTGTTAGTGCAAGAGACGTATTTCCAGATCACTACAAATCTTATGCAACGAGATTCAATTATTCCACAGAGCTGCGACGTATTTGCCCGGAAGCCCGATTCTTTTCACAGTTCATCGTATTTTCAAAGTGGATTTTTCAAACCAGCATGGAGCTCGAGTGTAAAATAATTGGACCCGGCAGGACCGTTTTCAGAATAAAAATTAATTGACTCATCATTAAAGCGATCCGAAAATATCAATGGTTTGAGATGTGATGATTTGTGTTCTGCCTAGCCAACATTCATGTCGCAAGAGAAGAGTTATTTAACTACAAGAATTAAATAGCTCAAAGTTCCATAACTTGAACTGGGACAGAACGAAATGTCCGCTAATTCGAAATAGATTTTGGTTTGAGAGAATAGGGCGTATATTTATAAGAAAATTACACAGAGCAATACCTATGTTTATAATCCAAGGAGTGAAAGCAAGATTATTCCGATAGCGATAGATGGATTAACCTGCGATACCATGTCTCTCATGAATCTCGTAGTTTCCCCCTGTATTTCTATTGGGACAATATACTCCTGAATCCTCTCCACACTATACAACACCTGATCAGTTAGAGAATTCTAGTAGGCTTGCTCCCTTCCTGCTTAGAAGGAAACAAGATTAAACAGATTAAGTCAAATGAACTCAAAATATGCAGAGAGGAGACAGGAGCACATCCCCATTTCTTACAAGAGACTGCCTTACAAGATGCACACCGTCCCTCAAGGAGTAACTTAATGACAGGAGAGCTGCCTAAAGGAGTTATACATCGGCAAACACCCTGAAACACGTTGATCCTCTGCAGACTAGTCAACAATAGGGGATATGTACACTGCCAGCAAAAGAGGAATTAAGTATTATTCCCAGGCAAGTAGCTACCTAACAAAATTGAACACCCATCATACTATCCCTCCTTTGCTAGGCAGAATATAAGTAACTCAGATTTGACCTATTCAGTGTATATTGTAAACGAAACGGACTTAGAATTACATTTTAACTTATGTAAAAAAAGACATCAGTTTTTTAAAGTCAGTCTTTTTTAAATGTGCCTTTGGACCGGCGTCACGTTCAAATTTGCCCCTTGCCAGGACATACAGTGACGTCATAGGATTTGGAACTGATGTCACAACGTCTTTACAGTTTTGTCTGACATAGACACGTCTTTAAAAAGTCTATGTCCCAGAACTACCAAAAAGCATTGCTTCGTTACAGTAAAAAAATCGTATTGCATGTACTCACTTGTGTATTGATAGGATACTTTTTAATTGTAGATAATATCATTTTCATCCATATCTAATATAAAAAATATGATAGATTCTGTGCTCAGTTGAGTTGAGCATGAAAACAGTTTTATAACTTTAGGGCCTGGTCTCATTCACTTGTTTTAAGCATCGCTTCATATAGCCATAGCCAGCCACCGTACTCTGGTAGAAGTAACCTCACCGATGGCCTTCATTCGTCCAGAGTACCCACATCATATGCTATCGTCAAGAAATAAGAAAAGTACTGACTTGGAATGGGTCTCTTATATCGATATAAAAATCTCGCCTGATGCTATTGATGCAAGGGTAACATAAACTAGGACGCAATAAATTTATAGACAATTTTACTTTTAGAGGCATTCTTCCTGTCTTAATAACATAGTTAGGACTGTTTATCTGCCAGACAGGTCTGATCTTCCTGAGTCTTCCTGATGAGTGTAAGAATGTGAAAAGGTGAGCTTCATATAACGATGCTAAATAAATATACCCTCTTGAGATCCAAGTACGTATACTTGTTAAGACTGTGAGCAAGGCAGAGACCGACCAAGCTGTATTTCTCAGCATGAATACAGCAAAGTGAGTACTTGCCATTATTGCATATATAGTTATAAAACTTTTGCATGCTCAACTCAAATCGGAAATTTCTACCGATCATAAAAACTTATATATGAAAGTTAGCAGGCCATGTTCGGATCCAGAGGGGAGGGGGAAGAGGGGGTCCGGACCCCCTGAAAAATTGGGGTTCTTTGCAAGTCTGGTCCAGATCCCCTGAAAAATCACGAAGCTACCGAGCCAGCATTCAATGATGGGCCATCATCGGCCTGCCAGCGAAACGCCATTTAAATGGCGTTTCGCTGGTGCGCCGATGATGGCCCACTTAAAGTGGTATTCGGATCCACCCACCCCTCATCAACTAAAAAACAAACGTTGTCCCCTCTGACAAAATTTTCTTGATCCGCGCATGCACCTGAGATGACTCGCAATATATGTGGACCACATGTTGGGATTTACGATATTTGTGAATGCATGATATAGTTTAGTTGCATGTGTTCAAAGCATAAGAGTTGCTGACACTTGTAATTGACGTGTTCATGTTTTGTAAGGCAATTATGACATCAATTACTGTCGTGCCATCCAAGAGTGACAGTGACGTAATATTTTATTTACAATTGTTAAGTAAAACATTGGATTGTACACTCCACTTGAATTAACGCGAATCGATAGATCACTTGTGTATTTATCCTATCCAAAAAAGTAATTGAGTATGATCAGAAAATTCCACAATCACAAACCGTAGACAACCTCATGGCACCGCGAGGAAAAGCCACTCAACCATCACGGGACACCAGGAAGACAAATTAAGCAAAGCAACCAGCTCTCTCTTCCCCATCAAGATGATTTGCAATACTAGAATGGACGTATAACAAAACATAGAACAATTACAGACTCCCACAATGGGAGTAACAATAAACAAAAAGTCAACAACAACAGAACCACCGCCTTAGAACGAACAGCAGCCTAAGCCACCGGGGGGCTTAAATGCACTTTACCGGTACCAAATCTTCGCCCTAGATTCTGCTGTTGTTGAAGTACAATAAATGTTCAGCTTGCATGGAAGCCTTCTTACTAATGCAATGTTCATCAAATTTACAAGAACATTCTGTAAGCAAACGGTGAATACCCTGATCAGACGCCACGTTCTGTGGGGTCTGATTATCATAACCGGTGGTGGTGGTGAGGGCGGGGGGCAAGGATGAAAAATAGGTTCTCATGATTGTCTAGGTGAGACTAAACAGAGTTGTCATTATTTCTCTTCATTATGGCTGCAGATAAGGGTGGCTTATCCAAATGCCCAACCTTTTTGTAGCTATATACAAGCCAAAGTATAAATACTACATGTGTACATGTATGGCAGGTAGGATTTGCAAGCATTTTTACTGTGTATGGCAGGTAGGATTTCCGAGCATTTTTACTTCATAATTTCACTTTATTAAATTAAATGTTTAATAAACTAAGACTTGTACCTTAAAGTATGATAAAACTGATAAATTATAGAAATTACCCATCTAAATGTTTGGTATAATGTTTCGTAAACATTCCAGGGTTTGCCAGTATTTGCTGGTAAATGCCGGTATTTACCGGTAAATGTCACTGGCAATTGGATATTTGTCGGCATTTTGCCAACCTTGATTGACAGGCAATTTGAGAGTGGTAGCAAATACACCCATATAAGGCTAGCGTTCATTTGGAGGGACATGTGCAAAGAGTGCAGACCTAGATCAGACCCAACAAGACATTTGGTCTGATCAGGGTTCACTGTTTGCTTACAGAATGTTCTAGTAAATTTGAATAAAAATGAAAATACCACCAAACAACCATTTAAATTGAAATTGGCTGGCCCTAATGGTAAGAGGGAAATGCTATTCAGCTTAAATTGATTAAAAGGAGATGTGGAGGTTGGCTCAGTTGGACACGACTTGACTGTAAATTCTGAAATTTTTGCGAGGGTTTTATATTCGCGAAACTTCGCATATGCGCAGTTTCGTGAAAATAAAATCCTCGCGAAATGACGAAATCACACGGTCGTTTAATGATAAATCATACCTTAATCGATTTTTAAGGTGGAAAACATGTCTTTTAACACTATTCGCGAAAATAAAACTCTCGCGAAATTTTCCGAATTTACAGTTTATTGCTGGCTAGCTTCTTACGTGCATATTTGTATATTCTTTGCAAAGTCCAAGCCTTGGGATTCGGTTGACGGTATGCTAATGTCACTTTGCATATATTAACAACACAATTATGTTAATTATCTCTATCCACAGGGATCGTTTTGGCATTAGATTAGATCAGTTTTCTGGACAGCTTCAGTTTAAGCATAATTGGCCGCTCTTGCCACTGTACCATAAACAAGAAAATATATGATCAATGAATTCGGCTATAGAAGATAAAGAGTTTTTTTTATTATATCACAAGCTACATAGTCCGCTCTGAGTAGTTTTAGTCTTGTCTTGAATTCAACGAGTTATACACATATGTATAGATGTACCACTACCTCTGACCAATGACCTTTGGGTCTTTCTATTTCAAGCCATTGATGCAGAATGTGTAAAATGAGCCAGTCCGGCTGGAACATACATGTACATGTATGTGTATGTCAAAGCTTCTATAGTATATGTAAATAAATGCCTGAAACCATTTTTTCTAGAACAACATATAGAGTCACGCTTCAAAGCGTTTGGTTTATCTGTACATGTGGTTTATTTTCAATCAATGCAATTTATGTAAATAATAAGATCGAGTGTGATCAAAGAGAATGGGCATGAAATCTTTTTTATGAACAGTCAACAGATTATCCATTGAACCAGGCATACTGCTATTGAGGGGATGAACTGATGGGATTGACTCAGACTGACTGTATGGAACGCCATAACTGTCTTATGTTAAGATACGACATTATGTGCTGTTAACAAGTATTATGTACTGTTCATTTTTTCATTTCATATTCTTAACTTGGTGTTCTGTTGGCTCCATTTAATCTATTGACATGTTGACTCGACATTCTGCTATGCCAAATCACAATTTCGTTGGGTTTATCCATTTTGTTGTAATTTCAATTCATTATTTTGTTGCCTTGGTTTGTCGTGTGGTCTCGTTACTTTATAATTCTATTGGCTTGATATGTTATCTTGTTTGGTTAATTTATCACTAGGGTGTTTTCACACGGCATAGTGCTCTGTTTACAAGTATTGCATGACGTTCGTTCGTAAGATATCTTGTTCATTATCATGTCGTTTTGTCCAATATTTACTGTATTGTGTCAGTTCGTCATTACGTTATGTCCATTCATTGTGTTGAGGTCCCATCGTGTTGAGATCTAAAAACCAGTACCGCCCTAAGCAACATCCGGACCGACGGAGAATAACGATTTTCTATGGAACGCCATAACTGTCTTATGTTAAGATACGACATTATGTGCTGTTGACAAGTATTATGTACTGTTCATTTTTTTATTTCATATTCTTAACTTGGTGTTCTGTTGGCTCCATTTAATCTATTGACATGTTGACTCGACATTCTGCTATGCCAAATCACAATTTCGTTGGGTTTATCCATTTTGTTGTAATTTCAATTCATTATTTTGTTGCCTTGGTTTGTCGTGTGGTCTCGTTACTTTATAATTCTATTGGCTTGATATGTTATCTTGTTTGGTTAATTTATCACTAGGGTGTTTTCACACGGCATAGTGCTCTGTTTACAAGTATTGCATGACGTTCGTTCGTAAGATATCTTGTTCATTATCATGTCGTTTTGTCCAATATTTACTGTATTGTGTCAGTTCGTCATTACGTTATGTCCATTCATCGTGTTGAGGTCCCATCGTGTTGAGATCTAAAAACCAGTACCGCCCTAAGCAACATCCGGACCGACGGAGAATAACGATTTTCGGTATCGGCTTTTATCGCCAAGCTCCCCAACAGAGGAATTTGTTTTTTTGAAGGTCTCTGGTCCCCAAAATGATTAATAATTTTGCATGACTTTTGTACAATGAAGTCTACTTTAAATATATTTAATCATATAGTAAAAGAAAAGTATAATTTTATATCAAAGATTAGGTTTTATAGATAGATTTCATCAAAAAAGTTTAATACTCGAAATCATCTTGTTTCTCTGATAAGCTACACCCTGTTGGATGCATTATTTCACCCACAGCTTCAAAATGTATTCGATCCTTCGGCTTAAGCGGGAATTGAACATGATAACTTCTCAATAAGTTCTCTCTGCGAGACTCATAAGGCTGTGCCATCATGAATAAATGTCTACGTTAAAGTAAGAAATAAGTCTGGTACAGATATAACCAGCAAAGTTGAAACATACTGCTGAAAATATTAAAACCGCATTTTCTACTATCCAGGCTACAAACATTGTACTCAATTGTCGTGCCATTTATTTATTCATTCTTTACAACTGACATCTATTATGGTGAGCTAAGCATGTACTCTAAAATGGTCCTAAGCTAAATGTAAATATATGCAAACCTAATACTTTTTCAACTTAAACGGCTTCGACAGCAAAAATAATCATATAGCCAGGACACAAGCCATTTGTGTGCGTGCATGCGCGCGCGCGCGTGTGTGTGTTTTGCTGGATTTGGTTAGCCCCGCTCCCTATCTAACGTACATGCCATTTTATTTCAAATATCGAACGCAAAAATGAATTCCAATTTGAGACAACTCCGTGTGTTCGTGCCTCGTGCGCACGGGCTTTCAGCCGCTTTGAATTAAAAAATGTTCGATGTTTATTAGATAATGCAGCCCCGCCCCTTGGGTCCGTGGATACCGGTGACATAGCGGGGGGGCTTAAGTAATGGGATTAAACCTACAACATGTCCCCGCAGTGCCGTGGGTGTGCTGGGGTTTTAATTTCGCATTTAAATAAGGCTTGTCTAAAAGGTCCTCGCATCAAAATGTATGCCAATATTATTATTGATCTCTAGTGACAATGAATGGGACTCTGAACACTTGTATTGACTTCTAGTGGCAATGACAGTGATTCTGGATCATTCTACTGATCTATAGTGGCATTGAAAGGGACTCCGGATACTTTTACTGACCTCTAGTGCCAATAACAGGGTTTCTGGCTACTTGTACTGACCTTAACTTGCAATGATAGGAACTCTAGATACTACATGTATTACTGACCACTAGTGGCAATGATAGGGACTCTAGATATTAGTACTGGTATCAAATTGCAAGAACAGGAACTCTGGATACTTTTTATAGCCAATAATTGGCAATGACTGGGGCTCTGGATAATTGTGTTGACCTATAGTGGCAATTACAGGAACTCTGGATACTAGTACTCTTTTCTTGTGGCGATGAGAAGGACTTTTGTCTAGTGACAATGGCTGGGACTTTAGATACGAATACTGGCCTCCAGTGGCGATTGCGTTGACTCTAGATACTTTAATTGATCTCTAGTGGCAAGGACAGGGCCTCTGGATACTTTGACTGATATTTAGTGGCAATGACGGGGACTTCGGATACTTTTACTGAACTCTTGTTGGAATGTGTAGGACTCTGGATATTAGGGCTGACCTCTAGATGCAGAAAATGGACTCTCGATACTTTTACTGATCTCTAGTGGCAATGACTGGGACCCTTGATACTGACCCTTGATTGACACGTCAGTACCCACACTTAAATATTGAGTGCTATCATCCCTCATCCGGTATATAATAGTTCAGAGATACTCTGCTCGCAAATAATCAATCAATGATCTACAAAAGATATGGTCCGACCATTGAAGCAGGAATGTGTAGTAAATTCAGAATATATTAAGTACAACTCAAAGAATCCCTCTGCCCCCATCCCCCTACCACTCCTACCCCACGCACACCGGTCCGTCGTATTTTAGTCATTTTTGTCCTATTGTATAATTTTTGTTTCAATGCTATATTGCCTCATCCATCTTTTAGGCCCTACATGGAAGGGGGGTCCCTGGTATCACATATCCCGTATCCCTGAAAAGAAATTAAATATCACCAAAATTCACCCAAATTCAGAAAGCTTTGTATCATGGTGACACCATAACCCATATGCATAGGAACAGGCTGCACCCTTCCCCAACATTTTTTTGAGGGGAGGGGGGGGGGGAGTAGCCTTTGGCCCCTCCAATAATCTGTCTTAATTGACTCCACACATTATTGTTAATTAAAATTTGCCAAAAATGCCAAAAATTGTCCTAGCTCACTTCGCTCGCTCGTGCTCAAATGATATATTAGGTTTCTTATAAACGGACGCCCATTCATGATTGCCTTGATTTTACTGATGCATCCACATGTGTATATATGTGGACATATGTGTGCATGCATGTATGCGTGTATGTATGTTTTGCAATACACACGCCCCCCCCCCCCCCCAAGCATTGAAGTTGACCTCGCTGGACTTGCCACCCCCTCCCCCTCCCCAATATTGAAAAACTTCCTCGGTCTTTGTACCCCTAAAATACAAATTTCACAAAAGTATCCTATATCCCTTTAATTATTTGCTCAATATTCCTATATCCCTGAAAACCCTTCAAGGGCCTCATCTTTTTCCGACGACATGTCGGTTCCTGTCGTTGTACTTAGATCGGTAGTCTCTTTATGCTTCGGTCAGGACGGTTAATGCGGAACACCTCTGCTTCCACAGTCGGCCTGATTACAAACTCCCCGAGACCTTCAGAAAACATGTCAATTTCGACTGAAATGAAGGTTGCAACTGTTGGGGAGTTTGGTCTGATTACCGCAGGATTTCACAGCTCTAAATTCTGATCAAGGCGAGGACACTAGTTACTGGGGGATCAGCTAATGTAGCAGAGAAAGTTGGGAGTAGCCGTTCACCCCTCTGCACCCCAGCCTTCCCTTTGAACATATATCCCAAATCCAGGAGCTTTAAAAGAACTTGTGCTGAAAAGACCCTAGAGTGAAACGACCATGTTGTAGGTCGTTTTTGTAGTGTGACGTATCAATGTTTTATCCTATTGAACAGTTGACCAGAGTACCGTTTTTTTTCAACTGTACGGGAGTTCTACTGATAGGGCCTAAAGTCTTTTTAAAATTGGTGTGGTTACTACGCATCAAAATATATTTCAAAGCTTACTCATCATTCACAAACGGTAGTGAAAACTTGCACATTGTGCTCCCATCCCTCATTTTTCGTCGTTAAACTGGGTACAATTTCCGCCTATGAGTGAATGTATTGCTATTTTCCAAAGAGTAAAAATGCTGAAATATTAAGGATAGACGTGATCTTTAATTCAAAAAGATTGATTCTTCTTTTAAAACAGCTTGTCATTGGAAAGTTGAAATTCGTGCCTTTCAGTTCCTATTTACATGCTTCCTCCTCCACTCCCTTGACTCAAGATACCCTTTGGACAATGAAATGACGCTACATACGTACACAATATATGTAAAGGGAACCCTGGGTCAAGGGGAAACAGGGCTGTATAGGTTATTGAAGGCATCAAACATCTGATAAACGCAAACCGATTTTCAAAATTGTCGGTTTATTAAAATATATAAAACTGATTACGATAGGCCTTGATCTCATGACAGTTACTAAAATAGCATGCACAGATGATGATCGAAATAAATTCTCGTTCAAAACTAAGCAACGAATTATTATAATGGAAAATTGGAAACTCATTTTGGTTTTAAATATATGGACTAGAATGCAAGGATGGCTGGCTCTATATTCCTGTTTGCTACTTTAACATTCCTCCCATCAAAATAAAAATGATGAGTTCAGGGCCCACCATATTGGCGACTGTGTCTTGCTTATTTATATATCTCTGTTTGTATAGCTCCGATCATTATTGCATACATAAATCAGGCTATTTTATACAAAAATGTAGTTGTACATGTAGCCTTAATATATCTTAATAATAATATATTTTGCTAAAATTACTGCATCGCGCCCATATACATACAAAAGCAGGAAATGTTGTTTTGTAACCTAGATACGGTTGTGATGTGAAAACGTTATTAAACTTAGATGATGCATTGATAAGTTAGGGGTCTTTCATGCAAACCAAATATCTATGTGTCTTGATCCACATCTGAATTAAGGGTGAGGTTGGCGCAACGTAAAGCCTGGTTAAGCCCTCCAGTAAAATATTTTACTGACCGTTCCAAGGCGGTGCTTCTTTTGTGGCGCTTTTTTTCTGTCATGCGTTTGCTATGCCTTTGTGCGCGTCTGTTAATATGTGCCTTATGATCACCTGCTGGGAACGGGCTGACCTATTGGCTCTCGTTTGTGGTGTCTTACTGTGAGTTTGTCACTTTCCCATTAGTATCCTGGGTCAGGTGTGGTACTTGATTGTATTGATTCCTGATATTTGCACCCTTACTTACTTAGATATATTAATTGCAAAAGGAAATGTAATTTTAGGTGACAAATTGATTAATTGAAACCTTTGTTGTAATCAACAAACAACAAGCAATTATTGTGTTAAATATGAACACCCTCTATCAAAAAAATGAAAGAGGAATACGAGTTTGGAGCAATAAGACATATTTAAAAATATTTGATATTGATCTTTAACCCGAAGGTCAATCCATATTTCGAGACCTTTGCAAATAGTGTGCCAATATGAACTCCTCAATCATGTAAGACGAATATTTGCATTATGAAATGTAGATAAGTTCGAAGTATGTGTGACCTTGACTCCAGTGTCAGATTAGCAATGTGAAAGCTTTGTTTTATTACACACACCATAAGCAATCATTTTACTGCACATGAACTCCCTTCATCGAAAATGAAAGAGGAACTCGCGTTACGGAATGTACAATTTCAACAGATTTTACGTATTTTAAGTCCCTTGACCTTTGATTCTAATGTCATATCAATAATCTGAATAGCCTCTCGTCATCTCCGTCCCATAGGCAGATATGAACACCCTCGGTCAAATAATGAACACGGAGTTCGCATTTCGAGCAGTAAGACAGTTTTTGACAGATGTTAAGCATATGTGACCTTGACCTTTGACTACAGGGTCACATTGGCGACCTGAACAGCCTTATGTTATCCACGCTGAATGATTACAATACATGTTTATCCAAATTTGTTTGGCCTTGAATCGTTGGGCCTAAAAGGGACTACAACTATGAGGCAGACATACGGACAAACAGTTAGGTCTTCGGTCAAGTTGGTGGCTATATTTGTGTCTATTTATGTCTGTCCGTCTGTCTGTCTATTCATCCCATCCGTCCAAGTGCCTTTCTGATGTGTGTGTATGTGTGTGTTTGTGTGTTTGCGTGTGTGCCTGCGTGCGTGCGTGCCTGCGTGCGTGCGTGTGTGTCTCTGTGTGTGTGCTACAAAAGAAAGGTGTCCCGCGTTTTTAATATTTTCAGCAGTCTTTTTTCAACTTTGCTGAGAAGGATAGGGGATTATATCTGTACCAGACTTAATTTTTGCTATAACGTAGACATTTTACGATGGTGGCCCTGCCTTATGAGTCTCGCAGAGGGGTTGACTAAGCTGATAAAGATCTTCTTGCAATTGAGTCTAACGTTTATTCTTTTTCGTTTATAACTGGCAAAACTTCGTGACCAGAAAAGACTGAAGTCTGGACCCAAACGGGTTCGGTGCACAATTAATCGGTCCCATTCAACTCCATGTAAAAAGGCAGAATTCGAGCATCTGCAAATTTTTCCAGGACATTGCTTGCACTTTTTTCTGTCTGTGAGTGGCAAGATCTGTCATTCACCTATCAAAAAAGTGAAAAGACAACCTACCTTGATAATCTCGTTTTCTCAGCATTCTCCGTTCTTTGGGGAACAGTAAAAAATCCGGGCTGAAATCCCACCCGCGTCAGACGTTACCTGGGGAGTGCGCAGGGGAGTCTGTGACAAAATAGTCCACACAAAGATGCATTTTTCTGCATCAGCCTGACAAACATAGACCAATGTTGAATCACATGTACATTTAAAGTCGAATAAAGCACTCATTTACGCCATAAAGGGCCCAGAAACGGCAAGTGCTAAATTTCTAAAGGTACTATTTTCGTGGGCTACCAAACCGGAAGGCTGTAATTGTGTACTAACACCTTCAAGAATCTGCAAATTTTCGAATTTTTAAATTTTGTCTCTGTGACATATCAAACTCATATAGTTAAGCAAATAATCGTCCAAAAAGACTAACTCAGTCACCAAAAAGCGATACAAATCTAGTATTTCATATGTGACCCCCCTCACAAGCTGACACAAGCAAAAGTTCAATTATTCAAACTAGTCTGATGAAAAAGTTCATAGTTTCAATTATTTCAATAAATCTCAATAACCCAATGGCAAAAAAGAAAGTTTAGGCATCTGTAAGAGTCATTAAAGGATAATCTCACATAAACTTTAGTTACAAAATTTAAAAACTGAAGCTAAAAAATCAAATTTTAAAGTGATTTTAAGCAAAACCGCGAACAGTTTTGAATCACATTCAAATTTGCCCCGAAAACCAAGCTACATTGCACCCAAGCATGCTGAAAACAGCAATTTATACCACTTACTTTGTGTCTGAAGTAGAGCAGCTTCACTGATGAGTGCCTGATGCTGGACGAAACACATCATTTCATTCTAATCATGATCTACACTGCTAGTTCTGAATGTGAAATATTCCGTAATTTACATACTACCAAAATGGCCAGAGTGGGAAAGATTTGAGACCTAGGTCTAGATTTGATGCCCATATCATAATGGAAATTGCTCATCCTCTTTTTTTTGATGAAACTATATTCCAAATTTGAAATTTCTGACAAGACTGTAAGTAAAGATTACTCATTAGAATGGCCTCGTCGAACGAGAAATATCACAACCCGCTTAAGCACATAATACGAGTATCTGTGTGAAAGTGCTTCATTGGGGGTTAGGTAACTAAATGAGCTTTAATAACTGTGTTATATCATTATCTATGTGAGGCGGTTCTAATGAGTAGCTTCAAAAACAATTTT
Organism: Loripinus fragilis; assembly: GCA_964019695.1. Classification (NCBI taxonomy): domain Eukaryota; kingdom Metazoa; phylum Mollusca; class Bivalvia; order Lucinida; family Lucinidae; genus Loripinus; species Loripinus fragilis. The sequence continues at coordinate 27,697,651 of OZ026518.1, forward strand.
GAGTGTGAGGCGACTCTAATGAGTACCAAACAATACTACTGCTTGCGTGGTCGAAATAAGAACAAAATTTGATCTCGGGTGAACTGGGTGGGTGGGGGGGGGGGGCTGCAGTTGATTTGTTTAGCTGAAAAAGTTTAAGTTTGTGTTCAAATTAGTACAGCCTCGACCCGGTGAGTTGAACAGCCAAATACAATTGAATTTTATTGGTCTAAGCAATGAGGCCAGGGAACCTGCTTGGGGGAATGGTCCCGACCAGTCCCTGCGGATCCTCATCATTATGCCTTTAAGTGCCATCTCTATGAGGCGGTTCTAATGAGTGTAAGTATCCTGAGAGTGTTTTAATAAATACCCATATGCTAAGTCATCATACTGGTACAGTTAAAGTGAGTAAGCACTCATAGCACATTTCAGTAGAAAAGGGAATACAATCACAAAAATCAACTTGCACAGCAGTGCTAGCCAGTCTGCAAAAACCGAGTATCACGGTCAGCCTGCTCGGATTGATTAGTCAAATCCTGGTCAAAACTGTTTGTGTATGGTCATTTAATTGCATTTTCTGGTATATAATGCAATTTGAGTCTTTCCTCGAGAGAACCAGGCTTTAAAAATGATTTTAAGAAAAATTTAAAACTTAAACTAAAATTCAATAAAATTTTAAAATTTAAATTTAAATTTCTTCCAAAAATAATTTCAAACTATTTCTATTTTGGTTCCTGATCTGTGTGCGAAATTTCATCTGAATTCATTGAAAAATGACTGTTTTACGAAGATTTTCGTTTTTTTCACCTTCTGTCTTATAGGGTTCGGTGCACAATTAATCGGTCCCATTCAACTCCATGTAAAAAGGCAGAATTCGAGCATCTGCAAATTTTTCCAGGACATTGCTTGCACTTTTTTCTGTCTGTGAGTGGCAAGATCTGTCATTCACCTATCAAAAAAGTGAAAAGACAACCTTGATAATCTCGTTTTCTCAGCATTCTCCGTTCTTTGGGGAACAGTAAAAAAATCCGGGCTGAAATCCCACCTGCGTCAGACGTTACCTGGGGAATGCGCCGGGGAGTCTGTGACAAAATAGTCCACACAAAGATGCATTTTTCTGCATCAGCCTGACAAACATAGACCAATGTTGAATCACATGTACATTTAAAGTCAAATAAAGCACTCATTTACGCCATAAAGGGCCCAGAAACGGCAAGTGCTAAATTTCTAAAGGTACTATTTTCGTGGGCTACCAAACCGGAAGGCTGTAATTGTGTACTAACACCAAACGAGTAAAAAGTACAATAAAATCACACACAGAAGCGCTGGTGAATACTACATTTATTTTCTGGGGTCGGGGGATGGGGAGGACTTGGACCCCTCATGCCTTCTCCCTTTCTCGTTACTACACTCAGCCAAACCACTTTTAACTTCACGGTGATGGCCCTGAGCTGAGGGACACTTCTGCGGTGATAAAGCCGGTATCGAAAATCGTTATTCTACGGAGACGAACTTCGGCAGCAATAGGATGGTTCGGTAAGGGCTTTTACCGATAACCGCGCGGTGCTGATTTGACATAACATAATGACGAACTAACACAATACAATGAACATTTGACAGAAAGAAAGCCTGCACTGTTCAACATCACATGATGGTCTGTCTACATTACATTATAATCTGTTAACATCACATAATGGTCTGTCAACACCACATAATGATATGTTAACATCACATACTGTTCTGTCAACATCACATAGGCTAATGGTCTTACAACATCACCTAATGGTCTTTCAACATCACATAATGGTCCTACAACAGCACATAATGGTCTGTCAACATCGCAACATGGTCTTACAACAGCACAGAATGGTCTGTTAACATCACATAATGGTCGGTCAACATCACATAATGGTCGGTCAACATCACATAGTGGTCTGTCAGCATCACACCATGATCTTACAACAGCACATAAAGATCCGTTAATATTACATCAACTGCACGTTATGTTTGTTAATATCACATAATTGCATGTTAACATCACATAATGGTCTTACAACATCGCAACATGGTCTTTCAACATCACATAATGGTCCTACAATAGCACATAATGGTCTGTTAACATCACATAATGGTCAGTCAACATCACATAGTGGTCTGTCAACATCACACCATGGTCTTACAACAGCCTATAATGGTCCGTTAACATTACATAATGGTCGGTCAACATCACATAGTGGTCGGTCAACATCACACCATGGTCTTACAACAGCCTATAATGGTCCGTTAACATTACATAATGGTCGGTCAACATCACATAGTGGTCTGTCAACATCACACCATGGTCTCACAACAGCACATGATGATCCGGTAACATTACATGATACCTGCCGACAGCACATAACGTCATGTCTTAACATAAGACAGTTATGGCGTTCCATAATTTTCGGTATCGGCTTTTATCGCCAAGCTCCCCAACAGAGGAATTTGTTTTTTTGAAGGTCTCTGGTCCCCAAAATGATTAATAATTTTGCATGACTTTTGTACAATGAAGTCTACTTTAAATATATTTAATCATATAGTAAAAGAAAAGTATAATTTTATATCAAAGATTAGGTTTTATAGATAGATTTCATCAAAAAAGGTTTTATAGATAGATTTCATCAAAAAAGTTTAATACTCGAAATCATCTTGTTTCTCTGATAAGCTACACCCTGTTGGATGCATTATTTCACCCACAGCTGAAATATTAAGGATAGACGTGATCTTTAATTCAAAAAGATTGATTCTTCTTTTAAAACAGCTTGTCATTGGAAAGTTGAAATTCGTGCCTTTCAGTTCCTATTTACATGCTTCCTCCTCCACTCCCTTGACTCAAGATACCCTTTGGACAATGAAATGACGCTACATACGTACACAATATATGTAAAGGGAACCCTGGGTCAAGGGGAAACAGGGCTGTATAGGTTATTGAAGGCATCAAACATCTGATAAACGCAAACCGATTTTCAAAATTGTCGGTTTATTAAAATATATAAAACTGATTACGATAGGCCTTGATCTCATGACAGTTACTAAAATAGCATGCACAGATGATGATCGAAATAAATTCTCGTTCAAAACTAAGCAACGAATTATTATAATGGAAAATTGGAAACTCATTTTGGTTTTAAATATATGGACTAGAATGCAAGGATGGCTGGCTCTATATTCCTGTTTGCTACTTTAACATTCCTCCCATCAAAATAAAAATGATGAGTTCAGGGCCCACCATATTGGCGACTGTGTCTTGCTTATTTATATATCTCTGTTTGTATAGCTCCGATCATTATTGCATACATAAATCAGGCTATTTTATACAAAAATGTAGTTGTACATGTAGCCTTAATATATCTTAATAATAATATATTTTGCTAAAATTACTGCATCGCGCCCATATACATACAAAAGCAGGAAATGTTGTTTTGTAACCTAGATACGGTTGTGATGTGAAAACGTTATTAAACTTAGATGATGCATTGATAAGTTAGGGGTCTTTCATGCAAACCAAATATCTATGTGTCTTGATCCACATCTGAATTAAGGGTGAGGTTGGCGCAACGTAAAGCCTGGTTAAGCCCTCCAGTAAAATATTTTACTGACCGTTCCAAGGCGGTGCTTCTTTTGTGGCGCTTTTTTTCTGTCATGCGTTTGCTATGCCTTTGTGCGCGTCTGTTAATATGTGCCTTATGATCACCTGCTGGGAACGGGCTGACCTATTGGCTCTCGTTTGTGGTGTCTTACTGTGAGTTTGTCACTTTCCCATTAGTATCCTGGGTCAGGTGTGGTACTTGATTGTATTGATTCCTGATCTTTGCACCCTTACTTACTTAGATATATTAATTGCAAAAGGAAATGTAATTTTAGGTGACAAATTGATTAATTGAAACCTTTGTTGTAATCAACAAACAACAAGCAATTATTGTGTTAAATATGAACACCCTCTATCAAAAAAATGAAAGAGGAATACGAGTTTGGAGCAATAAGACATATTTAAAAATATTTGATATTGATCTTTAACCCGAAGGTCAATCCATATTTCGAGACCTTTGCAAATAGTGTGCCAATATGAACTCCTCAATCATGTAAGACGAATATTTGCATTATGAAATGTAGATAAGTTCGAAGTATGTGTGACCTTGACTCCAGTGTCAGATTAGCAATGTGAAAGCTTTGTTTTATTACACACACCATAAGCAATCATTTTACTGCACATGAACTCCCTTCATCGAAAATGAAAGAGGAACTCGCGTTACGGAATGTACAATTTCAACAGATTTTACGTATTTTAAGTCCCTTGACCTTTGATTCTAATGTCATATCAATAATCTGAATAGCCTCTCGTCATCTCCGTCCCATAGGCAGATATGAACACCCTCGGTCAAATAATGAACACGGAGTTCGCATTTCGAGCCGTAAGACAGTTTTTGACAGATGTTAAGCATATGTGACCTTGACCTTTGACTACAGGGTCACATTGGCGACCTGAACAGCCTTATGTTATCCACGCTGAATGATTACAATACATGTTTATCCAAATTTGTTTGGCCTTGAATCGTTGGGCCTAAAAGGGACTACAACTATGAGGCAGACATACGGACAAACAGTTAGGTCTTCGGTCAAGTTGGTGGCTATATTTGTGTCTATTTATGTCTGTCCGTCTGTCTGTCTATTCATCCCATCCGTCCAAGTGCCTTTCTGATGTGTGTGTATGTGTGTGTTTGTGTGTTTGCGTGTGTGCCTGCGTGCGTGCGTGCCTGCGTGCGTGCGTGTGTGTCTCTGTGTGTGTGCTACAGAAGAAAGGTGTCCCGCGTTTTTAATATTTTCAGCAGTCTTTTTTCAACTTTGCTGAGAAGGATAGGGGATTATATCTGTACCAGACTTAATTTTTGCTATAACGTAGACATTTTACGATGGTGGCCCTGCCTTATGAGTCTCGCAGAGGGGTTGACTAAGCTGATAAAGATCTTCTTGCAATTGAGTCTAACGTTTATTCTTTTTCGTTTATAACTGGCAAAACTTCGTGACCAGAAAAGACTGAAGTCTGGACCCAAACGGGTTCGGTGCACAATTAATCGGTCCCATTCAACTCCATGTAAAAAGGCAGAATTCGAGCATCTGCAAATTTTTCCAGGACATTGCTTGCACTTTTTTCTGTCTGTGAGTGGCAAGATCTGTCATTCACCTATCAAAAAAGTGAAAAGACAACCTACCTTGATAATCTCGTTTTCTCAGCATTCTCCGTTCTTTGGGGAACAGTAAAAAAATCCGGGCTGAAATCCCACCCGCGTCAGACGTTACCTGGGGAGTGCGCCGGGGAGTCTGTGACAAAATAGTCCACACAAAGATGCATTTTTCTGCATCAGCCTGACAAACATAGACCAATGTTGAATCACATGTACATTTAAAGTCGAATAAAGCACTCATTTACGCCATAAAGGGCCCAGAAACGGCAAGTGCTAAATTTCTAAAGGTACTATTTTCGTGGGCTACCAAACCGGAAGGCTGTAATTGGGTACTAACACCTTCAAGAATCTGCAATTTTTCGAATTTTTAAATTTTGTCTCTGTGACATATCAAACTCATATAGTTAAGCAAATAATCGTCCAAAAAGACTAACTCAGTCACCAAAAAGCGATACAAATCTAGTATTTCATATGTGACCCCCCTCACAAGCTGACACAAGCAAAAGTTCAATTATTCAAACTAGTCTGATGAAAAAGTTCATAGTTTCAATTATTTCGATAAATCTCAATAACCCAATGGCAAAAAAGAAAGTTTAGGCATCTGTAAGAGTCATTAAAGGATAATCTCACATAAACTTTAGTTACAAAATTTAAAAACTGAAGCTAAAAAATCAAATTTTAAAGTGATTTTAAGCAAAACCGCGAACAGTTTTGAATCACATTCAAATTTGCCCCGAAAACCAAGCTACGTTGCACCCAAGCATGCTGAAAACAGCAATTTATACCACTTACTTTGTGTCTGAAGTAGAGCAGCTTCACTGATGAGTGCCTGATGCTGGACGAAACACATCATTTCATTCTAATCATGATCTACACTGCTAGTTCTGAATGTGAAATATTCCGTAATTTACATGCTACCAAAATGGCCAGAGTGGGAAAGATTTGAGACCTAGGTCTAGATTTGATGCCCATATCATAATGGAAATTGCTCATCCTCTTTTTTTGATGAAACTATATTCCAAATTTGAAATTTCTGACAAGACTGTAAGTAAAGATTACTCATTAGAATGGCCTCGTCGAACGAGAAATATCACAACCCGCTTAAGCACATAATACGAGTATCTGTGTGAAAGTGCTTCATTGGGGGTTAGGTAACTAAATGAGCTTTAATAACTGTGTTATATCATTATCTATGTGAGGCGGTTCTAATGAGTAGCTTCAAAAACAATTTTGAGTGTGAGGCGACTCTAATGAGTACCAAACAATACTGCTGCTTGCGTGGTCGAAATAAGAACAAAATTTGATCTCGGATGAACTGGGTGGGTGGGGGGGGGGGGCTGCAGTTGATTTGTTTAGCTGAAAAAGTTTAAGTTTGTGTTCAAATTAGTACAGCCTCGACCCGGTGAGTTGAACAGCCAAATACAATTGAATTTTATTGGTCTAAGCAATGAGGCCAGGGAACCTGCTTGGGGGAATGGTCCCGACCAGTCCCTGCGGATCCTCATCATTATGCCTTTAAGTGCCATCTCTATGAGGCGGTTCTAATGAGTGTAAGTATCCTGAGAGTGTTTTAATAAATACCCATATGCTAAGTCATCATACTGGTACAGTTAAAGTGAGTAAGCACTCATAGCACATTTCAGTAGAAAAGGGAATACAATCACAAAAATCAACTTGCACAGCAGTGCTAGCCAGTCTGCAAAAACCGAGTATCACGGTCAGCCTGCTCGGATTGATTAGTCAAATCCTGGTCAAAACTGTTTGTGTATGGTCATTTAATTGCATTTTCTGGTATATAATGCAATTTGAGTCTTTCCTCGAGAGAACCAGGCTTTAAAAATGATTTTAAGAAAAATTTAAAACTTAAACTAAAATTCAATAAAATTTTAAAATTTAAATTTAAATTTCTTCCAAAAATAATTTCAAACTATTTCTATTTTGGTTCCTGATCTGTGTGCGAAATTTCATCTGAATTCATTGAAAAATGACTGTTTTACGAAGATTTTCGTTTTTTTCACCTTCTGTCTTATAGGGTTCGGTGCACAATTAATCGGTCCCATTCAACTCCATGTAAAAAGGCAGAATTCGAGCATCTGCAAATTTTTCCAGGACATTGCTTGCACTTTTTTCTGTCTGTGAGTGGCAAGATCTGTCATTCACCTATCAAAAAAGTGAAAAGACAACCTTGATAATCTCGTTTTCTCAGCATTCTCCGTTCTTTGGGGAACAGTAAAAAAATCCGGGCTGAAATCCCACCCGCGTCAGACGTTACCTGGGGAATGCGCCGGGGAGTCTGTGACAAAATAGTCCACACAAAGATGCATTTTTCTGCATCAGCCTGACAAACATAGACCAATGTTGAATCACATGTACATTTAAAGTCAAATAAAGCACTCATTTACGCCATAAAGGGCCCAGAAACGGCAAGTGCTAAATTTCTAAAGGTACTATTTTCGTGGGCTACCAAACCGGAAGGCTGTAATTGTGTACTAACACCAAACGAGTAAAAAGTACAATAAAATCACACACAGAAGCGCTGGTGAATACTACATTTATTTTCTGGGGACGGGGGATGGGGAGGACTTGGACCCCTCATGCCTTCTCCCTTTTCTCGTTACTACACTCAGCCAAACCACTTTTAACTTCACGGTGATGGCCCTGAGCTGAGGGACACTTCTGCGGTGATAAAGCCGGTATCGAAAATCGTTATTCTACGGAGACGAACTTCGGCAGCAATAGGATGGTTCGGTAAGGGCTTTTACCGATAACCGCGCGGTGCTGATTTGACATAACATAATGACGAACTAACACAATACAATGAACATTTGACAGAAAGAAAGCCTGCACTGTTCAACATCACATGATGGTCTGTCTACATTACATTATAATCTGTTAACATCACATAATGGTCTGTCAACACCACATAATGATATGTTAACATCACATACTGTTCTGTCAACATCACATAGGCTAATGGTCTTACAACATCACCTAATGGTCTTTCAACATCACATAATGGTCCTACAACAGCACATAATGGTCTGTCAACATCGCAACATGGTCTTACAACAGCACAGAATGGTCTGTTAACATCACATAATGGTCGGTCAACATCACATAATGGTCGGTCAACATCACATAGTGGTCTGTCAGCATCACACCATGATCTTACAACAGCACATAAAGATCCGTTAATATTACATCAACTGCACGTTATGTTTGTTAATATCACATAATTGCATGTTAACATCACATAATGGTCTTACAACATCGCAACATGGTCTTTCAACATCACATAATGGTCCTACAATAGCACATAATGGTCTGTTAACATCACATAATGGTCAGTCAACATCACATAGTGGTCTGTCAACATCACACCATGGTCTTACAACAGCCTATAGTGGTCCGTTAACATTACATAATGGTCGGTCAACATCACATAGTGGTCGGTCAACATCACACCATGGTCTTACAACAGCCTATAATGGTCCGTTAACATTACATAATGGTCGGTCAACATCACATAGTGGTCTGTCAACATCACACCATGGTCTCACAACAGCACATGATGATCCGGTAACATTACATGATACCTGCCGACAGCACATAACGTCATGTCTTAACATAAGACAGTTATGGCGTTCCATATGACTGTATTAATTGGAGTCAAGGCCTTAACCAGGGTCTGTTTGAAGACTTAATGGGTTATTAGCAAGTCATGGCCGGCCTTATAGTCTGTGCGATCAAAATCATTATACATATTGTATGCATTACGGGTATGTGGTATTTTAGTAGCTCAGAATATTTTCTGGCTGACCTAAGTACGAGCCATATTCTTACGCGCACCACTCTTGTACACAGCGTCCATCAAACTTTTTATAGCCAGGGCACCAGTAACCTGGTAACTATTCATAGATAATAATTAGACATTTTAAGAGTGACCGAATACCAGTTAAATAGCGAGTAATTAGCTTTTTTCATTCACAAAAACACCAAAAACTAAATTTCTAATTCAAATAAAATCAACTGACAGCATGTGCGCGACCCGTGATGAGCACTTTTAGTTTGACTAACTGTCCACGGATGGATGGGCGGACAGATTCACATAGTGATTATAGTGCAGTACCCATGGGTCGTGCAAGATTATAGTACATACCCAATGGTCTAGCAAGACTCACATAGTGATTGAAGTGAAGAACCAAGGGTCGTGCAATAAATAGACTTGTTCCATTTTATTAAGTATCATTGATATGAGAGTCTAATTGTGAGGCAGCACATACAATTTAGGCACTTATTTACAGAATGTATAGACGTAGAGGTAGACTCACACCAAAACTAGATCTCTAGTCCCACAGTATATGATATCACGAGTGTTCAAAGGAGGTAGTAACACACACTTAAATAGTGTGTAACATAGTAATATAAGAAGCCCACACTAGAATAAATATTGACTGATGAAACTGCAAGTGATGTAACTCGTATATTTGATTCAGACAAGGAAAGAATGCCATATTATTAAAGAATAAAACTTTTAAAAAGGCAGGTCTGACATTATTTGAACCACCGCAAGAACAATACAAAGGTTTATGGAACCAGAATTGCCACCGTTTTGCATACCAGTGTCTCGAAAATGTTAAAATGTATAAGAATGTAAAATATGATCAAAATATAAGGTGCGGTTCAAGAATTATGAACTTTTTCACTAAAAGACCTTGACATACCATAATGATTCTAGGTAAAGCCTCGTCACCATCTTACATACCAGTGACTGGATAATGCTAAAATAAATAAATCTGAAAAAATTGATACAAATATACTATGCGGTTCAAGAGTTATGAGCATGTTCACTTACTAACCACAGCCGACTGAAATGATGCTCAGCAAACCCTCGTCAATCAAAATACGTTTTACACATTCCAGTGGTTAGATGATGTTGATATGCGTTTGTATGCGAAATGTGATTAAAATATGCCATGTGGTTCAAGAATTATGAACATTTTGGTAACAGACGGACGGACTAACCTTAAACATGGCTTCAGGATGGTACCTAAGCTGGGCACAGTCAGACTTTCTTATGACTGAATCGGATTAATTTTACTCACTCAAGGATAACATTCTGGAATGGAATCTCTCAATTGATGACACAGCCTGATTCATTACAGTTATCAATGTATCGTTTGTTTACGAAAGCAAAAAAGTTCCTGATCTGGGACCATATTGTTTGCAATCGTTATTCCTGTCAGTGTAACTTGGTTCCGGTACTCAACTAGCTTAAAAAGTAACATTGTCCTATAATGTATATATGAGCCGCGACATGTGATTACCAACAATGTGGCATTTTGACAAGTGTAGACTCAGACGTGTCTATGCAGCCTCCTTAAGCTTAGAACCTCCAAATGATGTTCAGTCAGTAGCTTAACACTCATAGAATCTTCAAGTGATCAGCAAAGGCTCTGATCAGACTGCGCGTATGCGCAGGCTGATCTGAGACTTTGCTGGTCGCACATACAACATTGTTGGAAATCTCATGCCGCGGCTCATATACATTTTAGAAAATTAAGGAGTTGATAGTACTTTAACATATTTCATCCCTAATACTATGGAGTTTAGTATGTTCAGCACAGGTCATCATGCATAGTTTCCTTTGTTGAATTATATTATAACAAGCAAATTCAGAGAATTTTGTCCCTTGCCACTTTATAGTTGTCTTTGAATATATGAGCTATCATGAAACAAGTAATAAATAAAGGATACTTTTCCAAGGCGTTCTTGTTTAAACCGCGAGGTGGGCGTAGCCCACCCAGCGGTTTAAACAGAAAGCCGAGGAAAAATCCTTTATTTAGTTTGTAGTATGGCGCAGGCGCAAATAAACACGTGTTACTGACACCTGACGAAATTTACATTCGCTCCTCCCTGCATCCGGCCTAAGCTGTCAATTATATTACATTTACCTACAGGAAGTTCCCGCCTACATCGCTGTTTAACTAAAATTGGAAGTTAGAGTACGTTTTAAGCTCCTCCTTCGTTGTTATTCTAGGGTGTCGGATTTAAACATCAGCAAAGATCTAAGAAAAAAGCATCGGCCATACTACAACTTATACTTAAGATACCTAGTATCTATTCACTTTGGTCGCAAAAATGTTCATTTTGTGAAAAAGTGACAAAAATAATCAAAGGATTATATCCAAACAATATGCACATATTCAGCTCATGACCTAAACATCTGTAAAGGTTCAAAGGAATCAGCATAAACTGTAGGAGGAGATGCATACACAAGATACCTAGTATCTATTTATTTTGGCCACAAAAATGACTACGTTCATTTTGTGAACAAAGTGACAAATATTTATCTGAGGATTATGCCCAAACTATATTCACATATGCACACCATGACCCAAACACCTCTAAAGTTTCGAAGCAATCAGAGTAAAACTATAGGAAGAGATGCATACAGAAGATACCTAATAATTTTATTCATTTTGACCGCAAAAAATGACTAAGTTCGTTTTGGGGAAAAAGTGACAAAAATAATCTGGGGATTATATCCAAACAATATGCACATTTTCAGACCATGACATAAACACCTGTAAAGTTTCAAAGCAATCGGAGTAAAACAGTACGATGAGATGCATACACAAGATACCTAGTAATTTTATTCATTTTGACCGCAAAAATGACTAGGTGCATTTTGTGATGAAAGTCTGAGGATTATGCCCAAACAATATGCACATCTTCAGACCATGACCTAAACACCTGTAAAGTTTCATAGCAATAGGAGTAAAACTGCAAGAGGAGATGTTTACACAAGTAACCTATATAGTACTATGTATTTTGACGCAAAAATTACTAAATTTATTTTGTGAAAAAAAAGTGACAACAATTATCTGAGGATTATGCCCAAATAATATTTACATCTTCAGACCATAACCTAAACACCTGTAAATTTTCAAAGCAATCGGAGTTAAACTGTAGTAGGAGTTCCATACACAAGATACCTACTACTTGATGGGGGACGGAAGGACGGACGTACGGATGGAAGGAAGGACGGAATGCCGAAAACTATGTCCCCTCGCTTTTCTCCGAAAAGGCGGGGACAATATCTTGGCGTTGATTCGCATAAGGTGTAATTAGCATTATTCAACTCTTGGTGGTGATTCGTATAAGGTGTTATATGCGATGGCCCAAATGGCTCACTTTTTCATTTCAGTGACAATTCACATTTCTGAATTCTGAATTCCGAATTCTGAATTCCGAATTCTGAATTCTGAATTCTGAATTCTGAATTTTGAATAAACTTGATAGACGCTTTCATTTACTATATCATACACTTGTGTAAAGCGCCAGACAGAGTGAGTACACCCTACCCTCCAGAGGATTGTACTTAAGGGGTTTATTCAGTAGAAAAGGGGGTGCTTTGTGAAGTAGAAGTTCCTGTGTGGAGTTTGGGGTACTCCCTTTTGCTCATAGAATAACGCATAATCCATAGAGTACCTCCTGCGCAAGCGCTTAAATAGCCCTACTGAAGTAGGCACCTTTCTTCTAGTGGGTACTCCTTACCCTACATAGTACCATATGGGGAATAGGTGTTACCTGTAGAGTGGGGGTTCTCTGTAGATACGCCATGGGGGTTGAGGTACTCTGTAGAGTAGAGGTTCTTCCTAGAGTAGGAGGCACGCATGGATGTTTATTGGTTACTAGTACACCCTAGTCTAGAATGGTAATCTGTGCAGTAAGGGTTATTATGTACATAAGGGTAACACTGTAAGATAGGGCCTATATACCATTTGAGGTAACTTTTGAATGTCAATAATAATTCACAATTCTGAATTCTAAATTCCGAATTCTGAATTCTGAATTCTGAATTCCGAATTCTGAATTCTGAATTCCGAATTCTGAATTCCGAATTCTGAATTCCGAATTCTGAATTCTTAATTCCGAATTCCGAATTCTGAATTTTGAATTAACTTGATAGACGCTTTCATTTACTATATCATACACTTGTGTAAAGCGCCAGACAGACTGAGTTCAAAATGACCGTGCAGATTTGATATCTTTAGTTGATAACTAGTATTTGTGTGATTTGAAGTATTATTTGACAGCATTTGAAATACTGATATTTACGAGGCCCGGTAGTGCCATTCCTAATTTTTTACTTCTAACATCTATGTAAAAAATTATAAGTGGCCCTACCAGGCTTATGCAAGAAGCCTGGTAGAGCCATATCTTACTTCTAACTTCTAACTTCTTAATTCTAACTTCTAACTTCGATGTTTGTATGTTGGCACTTGATTAGCATTCTCCCTAAGAATCATGCGGACCCAGTAGAAAAGCTGATAAGTGACTTTTTCAGAATGCCAAAAAGTTGGCGCAATAGATTCCTTATAACATAAAAGTCACATAGCCAAAGGGAAACGGTTATTGTCATGCCGTTACCATGGCAACGACCAGTTAAAGATTTTGCCTCCAGAAGCACGTTTTCTAGTTTTGGAAAAATGAAAAATTACACTTTTTGAAGACAATGCAGCCTATTTATCTTTTAAAGTATAATGGTTTATACTGTATGATAAAAATCAATAAGGTATTAACTTTCAATATCACAAATGGTAAAGGATAAAAAAAACTTGCAGAGTATGTTTCTATGGCAACGAAGAGGGGCTATCTCTTTGATATTTTTGGAGGCTTAAATTGACAATTTTCTATCCAAATTATCTTTTTACAGCAAAGGTGAGATTAAAGGTGACAGCATAAGGAATATACACTAATGCCTTGTGTCTTAAATGAAAGAATAAAAAAGGTCAAAATGTTTCTATATTTGGTATCCATGGCAACCAAAGTAGCAACATAATAGCAAAATTGGAAAAATGCCTAACTTAACAGAATAAAAAGAACAACAAACACAAATTTGTAGACATTAGCTTATATAGCATACGAAGCATCGATACAAACTTGAAAAGTTGCACACACGCTTGTTTGGTTTTGTGTCTCAATTTGGTTTTCATGGCAACGAGAATATTGCTACTGGCCTGAAATTTCACTTTTTGACCATTAATAGTTGTTGAGACAGGAAATATCAAAAGGGATGAATTTTATTTTATGGATATCCACTGATGCTAGGCCTCAGTAATAAAAAAATGAAAATGTTCAAAATATTCAATTTTCCTTGTTACCATGGCAACCAAAGTTGGTGGGGTAGCCAGGTATGAAAAAACCCTATTTTTTGGCATTTTTGAACTACTACAGCCAATCCCCCAGTGTACATAAAGACATATACAGTTAATGTTAAAGCTGCATACTCTGTAACTATGAACATTTTTCGAAAAAAATTATTTTCTTTTTAAATCATTTGTAAAAGTAGAATTAAGCTATGTTTTCACAATAAAAATGTTCAGTACAGCTGAAAACTGCATGGAAAAGTGAATTATCTTATCAAATAGGTGTATTTTTCTCTTGTTGGTAATTATTTGCGTCCCTCCAATAATTCTAGACCGTTGAATTTTAACATAAATGCAGTTGTTTTGATAGTGATAACTTGTTAAGATTTACGAAAATGGTTAAATGTTTACCTGAATTTGAGTATTTTACTGTGTTCTTGAAAAATAAAAAAAAATATTTTTAAAATTAGAAGATCAAAAGTTACAGACTAAGCAGCTTTAAGTTCTAAATGGTATTAGCTTTCATAAAACACGAAATCATGCGTAGATTTGACCACCTTCTGGGGTTAACCATGGAAATATTCAGAGTACTGTCGCAAAATAGAGATTAAATAGATTGCATCTTAAAGTGGTTAACATTTCCAGTTGGATATTATTCAAGTTTTAATATGTTTAAAAGATAGTTTTGTTGAGATATATTAAAATTATCAATTTGATTCCAGCAAAATTAATAAGTTTAGTTTGATATAGTAACATTTATAGACTTTAAAAGTGGGTGGGGTAGCCAGATATATAACCAAAACGAGTTTTAGTGATTTTTAAACAAGTTTTCCCAATAGTGGTGGGGGGAAGATGGCATATTTGCATACTGCCAATACTTGATAGGGGCCTCCAAGTTTTTATAGACTGTAAAAACAAGTGTGTGGTTTACCTCGTTCTTGCCGTTACCATGGAAACAAACACAGGCCTGTTGTAAAATGGATATTAAATGTATTGCGCCTTTAAACAGTAAAATGTACAGATGGTTATTATGCAAGTTCCCAATGTGTATAAAAGATAGTTGAGTTGAAACATATTAACATTATCAATATGATTTAAGTAAAATTAATGAGTAAAGATTTATTTGGTAACAATTATAAACGTTGAAAGTTGGTGGGGTAGCCAGATATATAAGAAACATTATTTTAGTCATTAAAACTTTTTGAATACAATACAGCCTATCTATCTCTAGAAGTGTTAAGGTGATTCCAGCTAATAATAATAAGTTTTGAATTAGCTGAAAGGAGAAATGAGTTGAGTCTTAATGATATTATCAATATGATATGAAAACTGAATAATTTGTAACAATTACAGTTCTTTAAATTGGGTGAGGTGAGGTAATCAGGTTATAACAAAAACTTATTTCAATAACTTTTAGCAAGTATGCCAAATAGTGGCAGAGATATTGACATATTTGAATACTGCCAATATGTAATGGGGACCTTTGAGTTTCATAAACTGTTAAACATGAATTTGGTTTTACCTGTTTCTGGTTGTAACCATGGAAACAATCACAGACCTTTTGGAAATGAAATTAATTGTATTTAATAGTGGTTAGAATTGTTCCACCTAGTTATTATATTACAGAATTTGATGTGCATCAAGATAGTTGAGTATAAAATTTTAGAACAAGCTTTGGATAAATCAATTTAAAATGATTTTATAGCTTTGAAGCCAAAACAAGTTTATGTTTTTCTGTATAGTTCAGTTATTGTTTCCATGGTTACGACCAGAAAGTGGTAGACCAGATGCATGTTCCTTGATTGTATGAAAGGTGAATACCATTTAGAACTTATCAATAATTGTATGCACCTCTTAGTAGGCAGGGAAAATGATTGTAGTGGTTCAAATATTCCACAAAATAGAGTTTTCTAAGATTGGTAACCCCACCCTCCTTTGGTAGTCTGGAATGATTTGTACAAAGATCATATTGAGTTTATTTATTATTTTAATCTACTCCCTTTGAGCTATAATGTTTTAGCATATAAAGATCAGAATCAAAATTGGTGTGTTATTGGATATGTGAATGTGCAAAAAATGTCTTTTCACATTTTTTGGCCGTTTTAGGCCAAATTCCTTCTTTTTGTTTACCATGGCAACGAGCAATTAACTGAGAGAACGGAACAAAGCTTACTAAAATTATAAATACAATTAATATGGCCATCAGTAAATGTAATCAAAGGAAAACTCGTATCAGCCTGAAAGGTTTCAATTTCACATTTTTCCTTGGGCAAATCTCAATATTTGTCATATTTTTTTGGCCATAAAGTTAAAAACTTTTGTGGCTTTTCCTGTAACTGTTGCCATGG